>CM029623.1:9387645-9442645 GCA_017311315.1 Dendrocalamus latiflorus
CCCCTCTAAGGTGTCTTTAAGATACTCATTCTCTTTAGCCAGTGAGGAACATGACAAGCACTTAACAGCAAGACCCTTAGAAGCACTAGACTGAGCTGACTTCTCCTTTTTAGCAAAATCATCAAGTTGCCTAGTCAAAGCTTCTATTTCAGTAAGTTTAGGACAGCTATAGCAAGAGAGTATCATGATAAAACATCTGTTGAATTAATTCATAAGAAGAATTAAGTCTAGTTTGGATTAGATCATATTTAGAGCATGTTTTAGATGAGTTAGACTTAAGCTTCTCAATTTCATCATTAGCAATTTAAGTTTTCCATCACATGAATCATGTAGCATTCTTAATTGATCAATTCTATTAGTTGTATCTCTAAGTTGAACTAGGCTTGCTGCATTAATAGATTTAACAGTTTCCAACTCAGAGTGTAAGACTTGATAAGCTTCACAAGAATCATCTTTAAGAATAGATGTTCTAAGTCTATTAATCTCAGAATTCAATATCTCACTACAAAATTGTTTTCTTTCAATTTCTTTTTAGTATTTTTCAATTCAGGAGCAAGTTTAACTAGACCATCCTCAAGTTGATCATATGATAGTCTTACCTCATTAGGATCGCTGTAGTTGTTGCCGTTGTCGTTGATGTTTGCCATGAAATACATGTCTGTGAAGTCATCGGTGCTCTTCTTCTTGCCTTTGGCATTATCATCGTCGTCGTCGTCATTGCAACTCTCGAAATCCTCATCACTCAGATCAAGGCACTCGATGGCTGCTTGAACCTTACAAACAGAGATCTACCCTTGGTGTTACTCTTGAACGGTCGACAAGATAGTCTGTCTTCCTTGACCACTTCCCTTTCAGCTTGGGCAATCCATCTTGATATGGTCTGGCTCTCCACACTCAAAACATCTGATCGGACTTAGAGCGCCACCATACTCCTCATCCTCACATTGTTAAGTACTTTGTATGCCTGTGAGGAGATTAGCAACAGATCCTCTTCAAGTAGCTGCTTGAACTGTTCTTCTACAAAGGAAGTCAGAGCAGACAAGGAAACACAAGATATTGCACTCGACGAAGCAGCCTGCATGGGCTAGACATAAGTACTAAAGATGAAGATTTATCCGTCTTAGATGGCAAAGTTTCCATCTCATAGGTTTTCATTCTAAAGAACAGATCGTCCATGGTCAGGGTATTTAGATCGACAGTTTGATTAATAATCGTGACGATCATAACCACTTGGACCTAGAGACCTTAAGATTTTAGTTGCATTATCTCATTCACATAGTAAACACAAATCCACACAATTACTCAAAATCTTTTTAAAACGAGCAAAAAGATCATCTATAGATTCATTAGGTTTAATAGCAAAATCCGAGTTCTCCTTTTGATAAAGATTCTTACACACTTTCTTAATCTTAGTCGTTCCCTTATGATAATCACAAAGAGTTTTTCAAATTAAGTGAGCGCATAAGCAATGTAACTACACGATCAATTCTTTGCGAGAAATTCCTTGAAAAAGCAAGTTACAAGCACGTGCATTTAAATATACATCTGTTTTATTTTCGACAGTAACATTAGCAGGAACCACATAAATTGAGAAACCTTTTTCTAGACATCATTACCTTGAACCTCAATGTAAGGTTGCATGTGACCACTTCCAAAAAGTAAAATCAGTACCATCTAGTATGGGGGGGATGATTCACATACATCTCTGAGTCCATCGCTACCTTGCTCTGATACCACTTGTACAATCAATTCTACAATAAGAGGGGGTAAAGGAATTATTGCCACCTTTTTGAAGTTTCCAAAGGTTGATGATGCTTTTGACTACTAGAAAAACCAATCGCCTCATAGATGCCCAGAATACAACCACTTGATTAACCGATCAATTTGACCTCTTCACTCGATTGATCGGTCTGTTCAACTGCATCACCGATCGCTTTGCTCTTTGCGTATGTCCAAACCACCAGTAATCACCAAACGTACTTTATGCAAATCAAGAACCAGATGGATTCAAACCAAGTTTATTACTGGAATTTGTGGATTTACAAAGTGCCCTTACAAGCACACTAAACACATTCTCGACGAAAGCCCTCTTAGAACCACACTAGAACTCTCTCAAAAGCCACACATTATCCCTGAGTCTCTCCTTTGCTTTTATAGGTAACGTACCAACCATGTCCGCCTCAAAGATGAACACAAAAACTCTATCTCTTCCTCAAATCAAGAGACTCGTAACCCTTTCGAACACGGATTTTATTCAAACTCTCGATCTTCTCAGTTATGGACTCTATCCACAACTTCTAACCCAACACATAATGAAGCCTCCAGAACAGCACCTCTTGAGTCTTCATCATGCACCATCACCGCTTGTGTCAAAGCCTCCTGGACTGCACCACCCATAGCTTCTTCACGAATCACACCTTTGATCTCTATGTGCTCCAGCGTGAGCCAGACCACTGCGTGACATCTTTGGACCGCCTGGACCTTAGATCTCCTATCCTAGTCCCAGTCTTCCTCGTCATCGATCATGACCGTTTCCACGCCAACTGCATATACAAAGACCAAAGAAACTTTGTCCTGACACAAGTTCTTGCCAACTTGGTCGTTATCAGCACACACACACAAACCACACAAACCCTCGTCTACTCATAGACAAGAACCAAACCTTCCATGATCATTAACCAGGTCATCCATGGTCATCAACCAGGTTATCCACAACCACACATCCTATCGCTCTCCAGTAATCAACCTTAGACCACTCATTATGACCGCTAGCTCAACGAGTACTCGAGAAAACAACAAGTACTCCGGACTTACCATCGCTTTGCTCAAAACACTTGGGAATAACAAGCATCGCTACTAACGACAAAACCATCGAGTAATAACTACTGATCGCTACGCCTCCGACAACAAACCAGCAGAATTTACAACTACCGAGTACCGAGTCCTTTCGACTACCAAGTACCGTTCACCGATCACCGACCACCATGTACCACCAGTCATACCACTGCCTAACATAAGTACTCGAAGTGCTCGAAGGATAGTAAGAATTGAAGCACTCGTACCCGACCATGAGTCTATGAGTACCGACCGTGAAGCCTATAGCAACCGATCACAAAAGCCTAAGACTACCGATCACGAGGTCTATGACAACCGACCGTAAAGCCTAAGACAACACAACAGACTGCAAAGTCTATGAGTACCGATCACAAAGTCATTGACTATCAAGTACTAACCAGTACAGTCTACGAGTATCGAGTATCAAGCATTAAAGTCCACGACTATCGAGTATCGACTAGTAAAATCTACGACTATCGAGTATCGATCAGCCATTCCAATTTGGGGAAAACATACATGTCAGTCATTCCAATTTTCCATGGGCGTACCGCGTACCAAACATATAGAAGCGGACTTCCATTTTGTTTGTGAGAAGGTGGCACACAAGGATTTGGAGATACAATTTATATTGTCCAAGGACTAAGTAGCAGATATTTTTACTAAACCGCTAGCAGTAAAGCATTTCTCTGATCTCTGGCATAATCTCAACTTAGTTGCTATAGGTTGAGATTGAGGGAGACTGTTGAAGAATCAGATATTGTTGAAGAATCAAGATATTGTAGATATCCTTGTGCTGCATAGTTGTAGTATAAGTTAAAGATAAAATATCTTTTCTGCTGTAATCTGAACCACATATCCTGATATCTATAACGCTCCATTGTTTTTCGGTTATTACTGTTTCTGTCCAACAACAGCATATATAAGAACCTGAGAAGTGCTGTGTTTTGGTTCAGCGGCTTCCAATCCAACTCGTGAGTTCTTGAGTTTCCCATCTCTCTCTCTCTCTCTCTCTCTCTGATTATTCACACACGGATGACGGTGCTGGAGTTCATACTGCATGCTGTCTCGGTTGTCGTGCAGAAATCGGCATGCCACCACATGTTTGCAGACTGCTGCACTGCTACGGCGACCGCAACAAGAACTAACTGGTTTACTGCCCAATTGCCGTTCTCGGTGACCACCCTCGTTGCCGCTCCATGAGCAGCCAATGATCCGATACACACAAATCCCACGCAAAACCAACTGAACGGTACCTTATTTCAGCCATAAGCCATCTTCAGCTACAGTAAAATTTCAGCTGCTACAGTACAATTTTAACCTTAAACCACAGTTTTTCAGCCTAACCGGGTGGGGCCTTAATTAGCAACACGGGGTTGGCAACCAAGAACGCAATTGGGCAGTTCCAATATAGGTGTATTGTATCCCTATTTATTTTCTTTCAGCTAACGCATCTTTTTGCTATCACTCATACAAGTATTCTTTATCTTTTCAAGACAATTACAAGAGGTATCCAAGACATTTTGTTTCATACCCTTTTTAATTTCACCGCCATTTTAATTCTAATATAGTCAAAAAAATACGCCTTATATTTATCGACAGATGAGTGCTACATAGCATCAGAAAAAATTCTCTATATGTGTCCTAGCTAGGTCGAGCAGAGGTAAGAAAAATATATTTTGACGGAAAACAACTTGAAATTCATCTTTTTCGAGAAGATCATTCATAATTTCTTTCCGGTGGATCCAATCTCCTCTAGACGGTTCCTCACAAAAAAAATATCCTCCAGCTTGCCTGTTTGTATTTGCTTCCAAAAAACTACTTTTCTCCTGCAAATGACTTTTATACACTACCTAACTTTTAAATAGAGTGTCTTTTCAAAATAAGATCTATTAATCATTTTAGTACACATTGTAATAATTTTATTTATATTGACCAAAATCACGCAAGTATCTCTTTATAAATTTCTTTATAAATCATTACTATTTATAAGATAAAGTTAATAGTTAATAAAAACTGACCCCTAGGTCAGCTAGCTAATCAACGCATAATGTCTATCGCAGTCGCAGCAGCATCACAAGTACGGACGCGAGAATATTTCTGTATGGCTTGCTGGCTAAGAGCAGGTACAATAAGGCTTAGTCAGCAGGCTATAGCAAATATAATATCAACCAAATCTTACATGGCAGAGAGAGAAAGGAAGAGAGAGAAGGAAGCTGGCTACTAAATTACAGCTAGCTATAGCACGTAAAAATATGCATTTCACTCTCTTACACGTGGGGCCAAATAGTTATTGTAATAGCTACCTTATTGTATAAACTATTTTTTTGAAGGCTATAGATGAAATGGACAAGTGTTATAGCCACTAATTGGCTATACTATTGTACTTGCTCTAAGCCTCGCTCAATCCTCCTCTCCATGACCACCACCTATCAGAGTCGCCTTCAGCGATCAACATCGATCCACGCGGACGTCCACAATGACTGCTGCTAGCAGCGGCGCCGGCCAGCCAAGTCAAACCCCAAGTAAATCACCTCGCTCGATCGCATTAACGCCGCCGTTAGAAAAAAAAACGGATTTGACCTCCTGCCCACCTTGCCATTGTGGAGTATATTTTTCTCATCTCTGAACTACCCCGCCTTGCCAAGCTTTCTGAAATCTGAAGCGTTTCAGGCTTGTGCACATCTACTACGTACGTACTTGCGTATGTTCACGTCTATCACCCCCTTTCTCCCTGTGCTCCGGCTCCACGAATCACGCACGTCGCCTCGCGTACATATGTTGCTGCACTTTGCGTGCGTACGTAGAGCTGGACTGGAGCGCTGCCACGCGTTGCTGCCGTCGGCTGGGCTTTTCTCTGAGCAGAGCAGATGTAGGCATATACGGGACTGTTCTTTTTAGTTGAATCTTATGGTTTTTGATTGTATCTTGTGGCTTTTAGACTGTTTATACGAGAGATTACAGAGTAACAGAAACTCATGTGCGGTATTTGCCGATATAAATGAATTCGATACAGTATTGTTAGACCATGTGGTTAGGTCTAGGATATTTTGGTGATTAATAATTGACAATAGTTAATTTGTGATAATGAATAATTGGTAATTTTGTTTAGCGTTATGCGAGCTGTGTTGTGTATGTGGATTGATGTTGGTCAAGTTTGAACGAACTTGTACCGGAAGAATGTTCTTTGCTCTTTGCATATGCAGGTTGAGCATGGAGACAATTATGGTCGGTGACGAGGAGGACTGGAATTACGATGGGAAATCCGAGATTCAGAAAGTCAAGGAGGTCACGAGATGGTCGAGCTCATGCTTGGGGCGCATGGAGATCAGAGGTGGATGATGCGTGGAGAAGCTACGGGCAGTGGCGGAGGACGGGAAAAAAATGAGGTGGGGCGGATCTATACCTGCGCGTCGGTCGCCGGTGGCTGCCGCCCGCCCGCCGCCGGCTACGCCCAGGCCGGTGGCTGCCCCTTCCTCTCCTGCTGGTCCGGCTCCGGTGGGTCGGTCTCCTCGGCGGCGGCTGGGTCGGCGAAGTCGAGGGCAGCGGCGGGTGGAGCGGAGGCGGCGAGAGGGGCGAGGGGGAGGCGGCGGGTGGAGCGGAGGCAGTGAGAGTCTGAGAGGGGCAAGGGGGAGGCGGCGGGTGGAGCGGAGGCAGCGAGAGGGGCGAGGCCCGCGAGGGGGAGGCGGAGGCGGCGAGAGGGGCGAGGGGGAGGCGGCGGGTGGAGCGGAGCTGCGGAAAATCAAGCCCTGGCTCAAGCCAGGGCTTGCCCTATCGAGTGCTCCGCCGCTGGCTACGGGAGATGCAGTCCTAGAGGCTTCGACACATGACGTGTTAGAGAAGTTGAATTTTTGGAAAACTCGTGTTAGGAAGAGTTTCGGGTCCCTTGAAAATTAATGGGCCAAAAGTCTAGTTGAGGTAAAAAAAAGGCTTGGGCCTAGTTGGACGAGTTATATTAGAGTTTTAAGTAGAGATTGAATAGAGTTAGAGTATAAGAGACGTACGATATGCGGCAGTTTTTTTTATGGGGTGAGCGATTGGAAAAAGAGAAAACAAAAAAACGTGAGCGGCGGCTAACTCTCTAATGGATGGATAGTTGTGCTACATGACATTGCATTGATGGATAGAAAGGGATCTGGCGGCCGTGACGCGAAGGAAAAAAAGGATAAATAGTTTCTATGTTTTCTAATAAAAGTTTATAAGGTTTTTAATTCGTATATATTATTTTTTCCTTGTTTTTTGATCTTTAGGGTTTCTCTATGAATTGATCTCTATCTATGTATTTTTCTTTCTTACATACATGAATTAGTTTTAATTAAAAATCAATTACAAGTTTATGTCAAAATCATGCTACTTCTGATGCACGCCTTCATCGTTTTTTTCGTGGTGCTACAGTAGATCGCTACAATACATTGCTACAGTGATCTACAGCATTGCTACAATAACCAAGAAAAAATGTCCTATTTTTTTCTATTTTGTTTTTTTATTAATCGATTAGAAGATAGAAAATTTGAGAAAAAACTTCCGCTAGGCGTTGCAATCATTCACCTATCTCTGATTACCATCGACGATCCTACAAATGTACTACAATTAACTAGTAGACTCTATCTTGAAAAGATACTCCGTTTAAAAGCTAGTTACTATAGAATAGCCGAAAAAACAACTTTTAGAAACTGGAAAAGAACAGGCCCATGAGTATCTTCCATGTAGCTTCTAGTTTTTAGTTTTTAAAAATTAATTTTTGAACTGTAACTTTTTAAGATGGTTTTGATAAACTATTTATAAGATTTACTGTAGATGCTATTTTAAATAGAGTGGCTTCTCAACACGAGTGTTTATTACTCCTTTAATCTCTTTTTATCAGTTAAAAGGTAAAAACCACAGTTAAAATCTAAAAGTCACGGCACTGAGGGCATACAGGTGATAGACCGACGAGGATGGAAGGAAATTTCCTCGCCATGTCAAATATTCGTACACTCTGATGAGTGATGTGATATAGCAGGCGAGCGATATGTAGGCACAGCAGCTGTGATGGCAGGCAGGAGGCGTAGCTGTTTCCACTGGCCGGCCGGGGATCCAGTGGAAGTAATGGCTAATGGACATGGGGCCGACTCTTTCTCCTGCAGCACAGTGGCAAATGGATCTATTAAGGGCCGCTGTTATTAGGTTTTGTTTATGGCTTTTAATTGTAGCTAATGATTAGCAGTGGTCAATAAAAATAACTTTTAGCTATGATTAATAAACAGTAGTAGTTAAGTCCATTATGTAAGAAAGAGAGCAAATAACGGTGCAACAAATGGTACTACAATATTCGGACTACTATATGACTTATATAGAATTGTGACATAATAAAATATAAAGTGTTATAAAATATGAAAGCGTAAAATAGTAGCTGATAAATAATAGTGATTGATAGAAATAACTTATAGAAACTAAAACATTCGTATTTGCTTTAATTTTTTTTCGAAAAGGGAAGTTTTATTAATTTCAAGATTGTTAAATCAAGGTGATACATCAACTTGAAATCCTCCCAGCCTCTGCCTGGACGGCACACAGCCTTACACAAAAGAGGAAATTAAAGGGATACACTAATGACTATCAATCCGAAGACTAGACCGCCACCCATGTGCCCGGGTAAAACACTCCTTGGCCACCTTCTCCAAGAACTGCGAGGCCGCTACAACCATATCCTGCGAAGCGGACTTCTGGAGAATAGCCCAGGTACGGAGCCAATGCGAAATTGAGTAAATAACCTGCAAAAAAGAAATTTGTTTGTTTTCAAATACCATTGCATTCCTGCATAACCACACAGCCCAACAAGAAGCAGCGGCTCCAAGAAGTACTAAATACTTTAAGTCCTGTCGAATCCCTTGTAGCCAAGAGCCAAACATATTAGACACACTACGTGGCTGAGAAAGACCACAAGATGCATAAACCACCGCCCAAACCATACGGACTAACCGGCACTCAAAAAACAGATGTTGAATCGTTTCATCTTCATGACAGAAACAACACTGTTTGCTGCCTTGCCAATTGCGTTTCACTAAATTATCCTTTGTTAAAATAACGCCCCGTCGAAGATACCACAAAAAGATCTTGATCTTCAAAGGTACTTTTAACTTCCATAAGCGTTCGTTAGAATTGGGCACATCCTGATGGATCAATGCCAGGTAATGAGATTTTACAGAAAATTCTCCACTCCGATGTAGGTTCCATCGGAATTCATCTTCCTCTTGGCTCAAAACAATGTTGGACAACCGTGAAAGGAGATTATTCCACAATGCTAGCTTGTGACCAATAAGGTCTCTGCGCCATGATATATTTGGTGAGTATGAGCTCAACACTTCGGCCACTGTATGTTGTTTCTTGCGGGCTATACTGTACAGCTGAGGATATTGATCTCGTAAAGTTCTATTTCCTAGCCACTTATCCTCCCAGAACCGTACCTGCGATCCGTCTTTGATTATAAAAGATCCGAACCGCAGAAAATCCCGTTTAATCTTCATCAGGCTGCCCCAGAAATGAGAATCCCCATACTTCCACTGCACCTGGACAAGAGGGTTTGTGTCCAAGTATTTATTGCGTAATATTTGTTGCCAAGTACCATCTGTTTTCAGTAACCGATACAGCCATTTGCTGAGTAGTGCTGTATTCTTGATCTCCAGGTTATGGATCCCTAGCCCTCCTTGCTCTTTAGGTTGGCACAGGATATCCCATTTGGCTAGACGGTATTTCCTTTTATGCTCGTCGCAATTCCAAAAGAAGCGAGACCGATAATAGTCTAGTTTTTTAAGAACGCCCTTTGGTACCTCAAAGAAGGACATCATATACAAGGGGAGACTACTAAGCACTGAATTTATTAAAGTTAGTCGTCCCCCCTGTTGATAGATGTTTTCCTTTTCAACTACTGAGGCGTTTCTCGAAACGTTCTTCTACTTTTCTCCAATCAGCATTTGTTAGTTTCCTATAATGAATAGGAATACCCAAATACCTCATGGGGAAAATACCTGGATTACAGCCAAAAAGATCTATGTATTGGGCCTCGCATTCTTTAGTTTCTCCAAAGCAGAAAATTTCGCTCTTATGGAAATTTATTTTCAAACCTGATATTTGCTCAAAAGCACAAAAAAACAATTAAAAACCAAAGTCAATACAAACATGCCCTAATTGGTTCTATAGATTTTATAGCAGCTCAGCACATGGTACAGCACAAATGGGTTCATGTTACCGATGTGCTGGCAGTAACCTATGAATAATCTCAGTTTAGTTCGCACAACGATAGCACATGCATGTTTTTTGTGTAGTGTTGCCCTGTCTACACGTACGCGCTTTTTTTTTTCAAGAGTTGACTCTGTACCGATTTCTGGTGGTAATTGGATTCATGTCGAATGTAATTTTTGGATTATGGAGACCAATTCTTACTACTTAGCTCGAACGCTGGGTACTCTGATTCGCAGAGCTGTAAATAAATGGGCCGAAGCTTTATCAGTGGATGAATTGCATATGCGCCGGTTGACTTCGATCACGTGCGTACAGTATTTATGAGAATCCAGTCGAGTCGAGGTGATGATCCAGCTTCTGGATACCGTGGATCGACGTAACTCCACTCGCGGATACAGATTCTTGGGCAGCCAGCGAGCGCAGCTGCGTTTATGGGTCTGTTTTTTTTTCCCGAAACTTATGACTTTTGATTGTGGTTTATAGTTTTTGGACTATTCGTATGAGAGATTATAGAGTAACAGAAATTTATGTGTGATTTTTGTCGATATAAATGAAGTCGATACGGTATGTACTACAATTAACTAGTAGATCTTATCTAAAAAATATCCTATTTAAAAGCTAGTTATTATATAAAAATCGAAAAATAGCTTTTAGAAACCTTTAAAAGTTAAAACAGGCCCTTAAGATCGTATCCCAGTTCCAACTTCCAACCTCCAAGAGGAGACGCCGAAGGCCAACGCGTGCATGCACTAGTAGCCACAGATCATATTGCGGACACACACCACACACAAGCATACATCTACAGGCTAGAGCTACCAACCTACCTTGTCGATCCATCTCGGTCTCCTGCTTTACAGCTAGTACTGTGATTTTTTGCAGAGAGAGAGAGACACCAGGTGAGTGAGCGGAGCATAGCATGCAGCTGGTTTCTGCAAAAGAAGGTCGTCTCCCATGTGGGCTGCGGAGTAGGGGAGGCATGCATTTATGCCTGTGCGCTCTCTTTTGCCCAGCATTCAAGCCGACGAGTTCATCTCTCTCTCTCACGCACACGCTCAGCGCCGCCCCAACCATCTATTTCCGGCTGCCTGAAAAACATCATTATATCATCGCCGACGATATAAAAGAATAAAATTAAAAAATTAAAATTAAAAAACTGACGTGTTTTAAATGGATTTTATAAGTTGAAAGCCAAAAACCGAAGCCAAAAAAGGCGGTTGGAAGCTAAGCTTTTGTTAAAAATGATTTAGTCTTTTTGGAAGTTAAGCTGATCATCTGTATACATACATGCTGAAGTGTAGTAGTATACCTCTTAGTTCAGCCATTTTCCATGGCTACCTAGGCAGCTGTCCTGGTGATTGTGAAAAGAAATCAGGCCAGTTAGCTTTCTGGAATCGGCAAGCCGAGCTAGCCAGTGCAACAGCAGCTCTCCCACACACAGCACACAGGGCCTAAAGCAACTGCAGAGGCAGGAAGAAGAAGAAAGAATACAGTGTTTTAGTTATAGCTACCTAGGAGTAGCTAGTAGTAACACAGCAGGTCATGGCATGCATGAGAGGGATGGGGCCCATCGGGGATTTTTACAGCTCTGGGAAAAGAAAAGAAAGGTTCATTGCATTGCATGCATATGATATTAGTAGCAGCAAGTGGTACTCCGCAGTGCATGCCATGCCTGAGCAAGCAAAGGAAGGGTCGAAGGCAACTTTAAAAAGTCTGCAAGTGTGAGCATTTAAGGCTTTGCCTGCATATTTCCAAAGTAGAGATGGAAATAGATGAAATACAGATTAAATAGTACTTAAATTATATTCATGTTCATGTATTTTTTTGTTCGAATACGGATCGAACAAACGTCGGATACGAATACAGACCGAACAAATGTCGGATACGAATTTGAATTGAATATTTACTTAATTCGATTGGATCCGGAAATCCTCATAACTTATATAGTATGAAGATATCAATGACATTTTATCCTCGTACAATCACGCTTAATCATTCTAACTACTTAAGTCGTATTGTAATAAAATATATACATGACTTCGTCGAATACGAATACAGATACATATAATCTGGATAAAACAACATTTTGCATGATAAAAGTCCATAACATATTCGCATCCATATTTCTTATGCGAATTCGAATACGAATACGATAGGATAGAAATTGTTAATCGGATGAAAAAATATATACCATATTCATATCCTATCGAATACGGTAACCCGATAATACGGATAATTCTATCCACTTTTCACTCCTATTTTCAAGGGCAGGGTGATATGGGCGTTCGGCATTGGCTTTTACTTATGATTTTTAGTTATGAATTATAACTTTTAATTAAAAATGAATAATAGTGACTCAAAAAAGTGACTTTAAGAAGAGAGCGTAAGCGGTGGAGAAAGTGAGAAAAATATGCGTGCGCATGATAGAAGTAAGAGGAGTATGGTGTGTAATACACCCATGACCTTGTGCATTATCCTTGAAGTGAGATAGTAACGAGAGGAGTGGAGAAGTCGATTCAAAAGGTTGAATATTTATGTTGGTTTTTAGTTTTTCTAAGTAAAAACCAATACAAAGAGTACGTGGTGATGAGGCCACCCTTGCCCTAACTCCTCCAATTGAAACAACATGACCGATTACGCAAGCACGAGCCAAGAAGCTCCAACAATAGGTAACTTTGTTCTTTAAATAATATAATTTTGATGAGAATATGCTACTACCTAATTCTAGTGTGCTATGCGTACTTCGGTATGAAGAGGAGCTCATTCATGAAGGTCAATGCGTTTCGGACAAGGAAAGCCCTAGCTCCCACGAACGGTGCGTCGCAAAGAATTCCAAGCAGAGACGTTTGGACCGTCCGGACTGTTCTCCTCGAATGTTCGGACCGTCTGAATAGCTACCACGAGCAGTTACGTTGCGAAGAATCCCAGTCGCGTCGCGAAGAATCCCAGTCGGAGACGTTCGGACCGTCCGAACGCTTCTCCTTGAACGTTCGGACCGTCCAAATCAAGAGGCGTGTTCGGTCCAGATTGTTAAGAGATTGATCGAAGTTTGTAAAGTAGAGTTTGTTACGGTTTTCTTGATCCGAGTTGCTTTTCTATTTGAATTAGTTTCTATCTAGGGCTGCACCTTGTGGTGCCAATATAAGGCCAGGCATAGTTTCATTGTAAGGGGACCACTTTTTTCATATTGAAATTAGAACAGCACATTGCTCGTTTCTTTTCACCAAAGTATCCATGCGAGGATTACTTGAGAGAAATTGAGCAATCGTTCTTGAATCAATGTTGTGTTTGCTTTTCCATTGGGAATTGCGGGCACAACGTTTCTCCACTCGTGGTCTCGTGGAGAAATCCTTTGATGTATCTTGGCGAATTTCCAAAGAGCTGTGAGTCCTTGCATTGGCACAGGTGTACAGCTAGAGAGATTGGTCGAGAGACACTAGTTATCGTGATCCTACGACGAGAAGATCAGGGCCGCCCGTATCATCTTGGTATCAGAGCGTCGGTTTACTCGGTAGGATCTTATCCTTTTAATTTTAGTTTTTTTACTTTCTATCATATAGTCCATATAGCCGAAAAATTGCCTAAAAAAAATCCAACCTTAGTTTGCATCTGTTATTTTCGTGAGTCTTATTAAGTCTTGATCCATTAGAAATTTTGTTAAAATGCTGATCGTTGGGTTTCCTTCGCGTACCTTAATCATTGCATATCAAATTTTCTTGAAAATCTGCTAGTTGATCTTTCAATTAGCATCCCAAAAATAATAGATTCAATTTACTTTTTGGAATTCCTGCTCTAGCTATCCACATAAAATCTTTGGCGCATCTTGGACATATCCGTAAACATTAGGGTTTCCTTTTCCTTCTTGTCACCACAAAGAATCCTAGCCGGACACGTACGGTCGGTCGGAGTTTTCCTACCGCACGTCCATGACCGTCCGATCTTGATCAGCCACTCAAAATCCTCTTGAGAACGTTCGGACCATCCGAACGTGCTCGGTGACCAGCCGCGCCGACGGATTCCAATCGGACTGACCAAAGCAGCCGCGACGTTCGGACCATCCGAAGCGCTCGCCTCAGCCGCGCCGTCGGATCCCGATCGAATCGTCCAAAGCGCTCAAACCCAGCCGCGCCGTCGGATTCCAATCGGGCCGTCCAAAGCAGCCGAGACGTTCGGACCGTCCGAAGCGCCCGTCCCCAGCTGCGCCGTTGGATCCCGATCGGACCACCCGGAGCCGCGTGAAACGTTCGGACCGTCCGAACGCGCTCGCTACAATCGCGCCGTCTGATTTTGATCGAACCGTTCTAAGCGGTGAGAACGATCGGACTAGCCGAGAGTTTTGAAGATTTGAACTTTCGCGCGCTTGTTTGAGAGCTTCACTTAAATCCTTTGATCATGGAGACTAGTCTTTGATAATTGCTTTAGGGCTGCTCTAGTATTATGTACACATTGCTGAACAAACTTTGGATTTACGATTAAGGAACTGTTAAACCTAGTTTGGCCTTGAGTATAAAAAAAACAGGAGAAAGAGAAGCCTCGGCTTGAGTACAAAAAAAAAGAGAAAAGAAAGCATTGGCCGAATTTGGGTGAGTTAATCTTAATCCACAAATTCAGATTGTGTATTTAATTTCCTTGAGCAATCTTGTGCCCTTAAAAATTCATATTATTGCAATTGGCTAGTGTCTCTCCTTGTACTTGGTGCAAAACGAGCTATCTATTCCTGATTATTTCAGCGAAAGGGCCTCTAGCCTAGCGGTTAGAGCGCCTCAGTAGCACCCCCAGGTCCTGGGTTCGACTCCCAGTGAGAGCGAATTTCAGGTTAGGGGGAAAAATCCCCTCGCCTGCTACCACACCAAAGCACAGGTCTAAGGACCCGCCAGGGCGTTGATCCAAAGGATCCGCCGGTCGTCTCACAAAGGTCGGGCGTTGGTGCCGCTGTGTAAGGGTGGAGCAGGGGTTTGGGGGTTTTCTCGGTCTGCGTGAGAAGACCTTCTTCTTAAACATAATGCCCGGGGGGTTTCTCCCCCCCCCGCAGGTCGAGTTTTTTTTTATTCCTGATTATTTCTTTTAGCTCATTTCTTTGTTTGCATCGAGTTCCATTAATCTTTGCGCGTGTGTTCATATACTTCACTCATATCCTTTGGATTAGCACCTAGGCAAAAACATTCTAACTTGGATTATTACTTAATTTGACAATAACCTAAATTTTAGATTGCATAAGCATTAAACCTTCCAAGCTCCATTCAAACACCTTGTGTTGTGCATTGCTTTCACTCTAGAAATTCGCTAAGTCTATCACCTTTGATAATTTTCCGTGACCACGAGGTAAGAATCTGTTGTATTCAATTGCTTCTGGAACGGTAAAACCTTCACTGATTCAAGATAGTGAGTTTAGTCATTCATACACATACTTGCTATTCGTGCACTAACCATGGCTGCAGAAGGTGATGAAGTTCTAACGGATTTTGAAGGAAATCTTGAAGCACCCGTCACTCGTTTACAACAACGAGCATTGAAACAACACTTTGATCGTCAACTAGAGATGGTGCATGACAATCTAGCAAGGGACATTCAAGACATGGGAGTACGATTGGATGACAATGTTCGTGCGTTACAAGACTCCATTAACAACCTTACCACTCTGGTACGACATGGAGCAAGAGCTGATGACTTAAGTCAGCAAAGCGTACCTTTGGATGATACCGATGAGGAGTTCGATGCCATGTGACGTGAGGAGCCATGACACCGAGCACCACATGCTGTTGGAGGAAGCCCTCCATATCCCGGTCATGATGTCGGCCAAGGATATAACGATGATGACGAGGAAGCTTTGGCCAAGCCGAAATTCAACATGCCTAACTTCACAGGAGGTACTGATGTAGAGGATTATCTCACTTGGGAACTCAAGGTTGACAAGCTATTCCGTTTGAACCGTTACACCGAAGACAAGAAGTTGAAACTTGCGTCAATGGGTTTTGACGGGTATTGTAACATCCCAAATTTTTGCTAAAAAATAATAAATAAAAATTAATTAAAAATAGTATTTTTGTGCCTAGATTTTAAATTTGGATTTGCCCTGAATTTCTGTTTTTGAAAAAAGCTAGATTTGAAAGAATTTTAAGAAAACCTAAAAGTATTATTAAATAAAATGATATTTTGATTTTCTATAAAAATCTTATGTCAATTTAATCATTTGGATTTACTTGGCTCTTATTTGGTTTCCTAGATTTTTCTGAGTTTTGAAAATGTATTTTTGAAATAAAAAAGTATTTTAAGTATGAAAATTAAATACCAACATTAGTTGTAAATATATTTATTAAGTTCAAAATGTCTCCAGGAGGTTCTAGGAATGTTTCTGGAATTTTTGGAGGTCATTTGGTATTTTTCTGAGGCCTAATGGATTTTCTGGGATTTTGTGAAAATCAAAAACTAAATTCTAAAAATAAATTTTCCCTCCCCTCCCCTCCGGCCGCCACGTGGACGGCCGGATTCCACCCGCGCGCCCGCCCGATCCCGCCTCCACCCCTTCCATGCCCGACACGCGTCCGGCCTGGATGCCTCGCCCCCCCGCGCCCCGGCGCATCTGGCCATCCGCGCCCCCTCTCCCCGCTTGGCCGCCCGATCCGCGCCCTCTGCGTGGCGCCATCGGAGCCGTCCGCTCCTTCCCCTCTCGGCCCCGCTGACAGGCCGGGCCCGCCTGTCAGCTTCGTCCCCGTCTCTGCGCCCCTTCTTCCCTGCGAAAGCAACCGCCGCCCACCCGACCCGGTCTACCCCGCCTTTCTGCGTGTGCCGCCCACCTCCCTCTCCTCCCCGCATGACGCGCGCCTGCTTCCCCCACTCCCCACGCCCCCACTCGGCCTCACCCCTCCGCAACCGCCGCCGCCCCGCCAACCACCGGCGAGAAATTCCCGCCGGCGCCTCCCTCCCCGACCCCTATTTAAACCCGCCCGAGCTCCACATCTCCTCACTCGTTCTCCCCCACCACTCCTCCCTTTCTCCCAAGCTCTCCCTCGCCCCCGCGCCGTGCGCCACCGCCTCCGCCGCCTTCTCGGGCTCCGACGAGCAATTGCCGTCTGCTCGAGCCCCCTCTCGCCCGGCCGCCGCCGCCCCTAGCTTCACCGCGACGCCCCCGACCTCCTCCGCCCCTCAGCTGCGCCTCTCCCCCGCCGGAGCGCCTCCGCCGCGTGAGACCCGAGCCGCGCCACCGCCCTCCTCCTCGCCGACGCATCTCCGGCCGCCCTAGGTGACTGCTGCCCCTTCCCCAAGGTCCCCTCCATCTCCTCTCCCTCCTCCGCCTGTTGCTGCGGGCCGCCGCTCGCCGGAGCGTCACCGTCGTCCCCGGTTGCCCGCGTGGCAAGTGAGGTGGCGCCACCTCATCGCCGCGTCGGCCCGACCCGCCCCTGTCAGTGCCAGCTCACACTCCCCGCCACCTCAGCGCCTCCCCGGGTCCGTGGACATGGTCCACATGGACCGGGCCCACTGTGAGCCTCTCGGCCGAATTTTCAATTGAAAAATAAATCGGCCGAAATTCAGAAATTCCCTGGCTGACGGAATGCTGACGCCATAAACCCATTTTCC
The DNA here is from genome assembly GCA_017311315.1 of Dendrocalamus latiflorus. Lineage (NCBI taxonomy): Eukaryota > Viridiplantae > Streptophyta > Magnoliopsida > Poales > Poaceae > Dendrocalamus > Dendrocalamus latiflorus. The sequence continues at coordinate 9,405,271 of CM029623.1, forward strand.
TTTTGAAAAATAATTCCAAAATTCATCTTTTTCCATTTTCTCTCTTTTCAAATTTCCCGGAGCCCGTTCTCCTTCGTCCTAACTCCGATTTGGCCCATTCAAATTTCTAAATTCATCAAAAATTCTCCTCTATCCATTTCTAGCCTCAATTCAAATATTTGAAGTCAATTTGAATTTAAATTTATTTAAATTTGGTGGGTTATTTTTTCGCGTGTAGACTTCGACGATTCGGAAAATTTCTTCGACAAAGATTCAAGCCAAGTTGAAGAGCAAGGCAAGTCACACTCCTTGATCATGTTAATCCCAGATTTCAAAATAAAACTATGTTGTTTTAAATTATATTGCATGCATATTTTTATTCAACGTATTTCAATTCAGTTTTAAATTTAGTTATTGCCTACTTGTTAATCCCTCCATTGAATTTGAATTCCTCAATACCTTGTCACCCTAGAATCAAACTCTAGTTAATACATTAGTGTTGGCTAGAGAGTTTAATCAAATGCTTCGCCCTGCATAGTCATATAATTTTGTTTTGGGGATATCTTTCACATAAAATGATAACCCTGTTTACATGAAATGATAAGCTTTTCAACTATACTCTTGACTTTGGTGAGTCAAGGAGTGTTATGAAAATATTTGGAAAACAAAATATCAAACTTGGTTTAGACTTAGGCAATTGGTTAGATTGGTGGGTGCAGGCATGCCCTGTTGGTTGGAGCGCAGTGGTTGATTGTCGTGCACAGGGGTATGTGGTTGGGCCTAAGTCAGATTAAGGACCGGTCTGTGAGCTACTGTTGCAAAGCCCTAATCGTACTACCACATGGCTGGTATGGGACAGCACTGGCTGAATAATTTGTGAAGTTCCAACCTGAGTCAAGTTGTAGGTTGAAAGTGAGCGTGGTTGGTGCCATGTGAAGTCTCACTTGGGCGAGCGTGGTTAAGCCATGAGAAGTCTCGTCTAGGCTCAAGAGGGGGTCCCGGTCTGGTGGATTCCTTACTGGGGTGAAACCTTAGAGTTGGCTCGACCAGGTTGAAGGATTTGCATTGTAAAGGCCTTGTCACGACTCCTCGCCGCACACCTAAGGAAGTGTGTAACCCGGTGGCAATATGGGATGATCGTGTCTTGTGGGTAAAGTTGTACAACCTCTGCAGAGTGTATAATCTATCCTGGATAACCGTGCCCACGGTCATGGGCATGCTGAGTAAAAGTTTTTCATGGATTAGATTTTGATTTTCAAAAATGTTTTCGAAAACCTTGTGGGTAGATGGAACCCATGAGAGAAATTGAAAACCTTGCGGATGGATGGAATCCGCGAGAGATTGAAATCTGGTGAATAGATGGAATTCATCAGAGTTGCGCAGTGAAAGCGTGTAGATGGATGGAATCCATACGTGAGCTTTTGGAAAAGATGGTTCGGGTGGGATGCCCGTGGATAGGTTGGTGTATGGTCGGAGCCTGCACTAACAGTATTACTTTCTACTATCAGTATTGTTTTACTTACTGTATTAAATTCAGCAATTTCAATCTATTATTATATTTCTTAAATGTTGTTTTATGCAAACTAACCCTATAAGCCTTCCTTTGAAGCCTTTATCATTATGGTGCATTTTCCCGTATGACTTGGGGAGTACAAGTTTGTACTCACGTTGCTTTTTCCACACATAGAAGGAAGACGTCAACTACGGTGAAGATTTGGACGAGTAGGCCGCGTCTTACTGTCGTTTGCCTGTGGGCAGGCTTGGGCTTCACTATTTATCAGTTTGCTTCCGCAGTTATTTCCTTTATTTATCTTTGCCAATGGGCGTTGATGTAAGACTTGGCCAAAAGGTCGTACCCTTTATTTAATGAAATTAGTCATTTGTGCTTGATATTTATCTTTGTTGTACTGTGTGCACTAGCTGATCCTGGACTAGTGCGATTTACACAGAGGATCCAGGAGTCGTTGCTCCGGGTTCCGACAGGTATGCTATGCATTGGTGGGAACAAGTTGTGCGAACACGTATGGAGAGGCATGAACACCCCATCGTCACTTGGAATGAGATGTGAGAGACCATGTGGTCGTGATCCCATGAGAATGATGAGTAATTGACAATGGTGTAGGTTAGTCGAGTTTGGTTTGGGTGGTTTTGACCATGTCGTTGCGTGGTGCAACGGGCTCGGTCGATTTGGTCAAACTTGGTCGTTTGGGCTTAGGTCATTTATTCTAATGCTTCGACAGGTTTGGACTTCATCATGGGTAAGCATGATGTGTTTATGCTATTTTATGCTTTCATGTGTCGAGCGGTGCTATGTGATGTGTTTCTTGTCTGTGTGGCTGCAGGACATCGAGCGGAGTCGTGGCGAGACACGGTGGACCGGACTAGGCGCAGGTGGCGCTGAGGTCAGAACGGTCAGGATGTGTCGAAGACGACGTGGACTCGAGGTGGTTGCGAGGCGTGCAAGACAAGGAGCGCGGAAGCTTCCCGGAAGGTGCAGGAGGGGCGAAACGGGAATTTCGCAAGGCTGCACAAGCGGGAGCGGGCTCCGTTGGATTTAGCCGGCGTAACGGGGCGGAGACCCGTTAGCCATGGGCTATAAAAGGAGAGGAGGGGCTGCATGCCCATTTGAGCATTTGGGTGGAATTAGGGTTAGCTCTAGTCAAAAGAGGCTTTAGGAGTTGGTTTCTTCTTTAGTCTTTAGTGGTTGGAGAGGCAGAGTTTGGTGCTCCCTCTGTCCCCTACGATGTGTTCTAGGTGGTAGAACAGAGTGTGTGTTCTTCCTCCCTCCATGGATGTGTGTGTGTGTTCTTGAGTTGAGGTGAGGGAGAGGATGAGTTGAGAGATTGTAATCCTTCCTTTGTATCAAGACGGGGTATCGGGTCTCGCCTGTATTCGCTGTGATTCAAGCAATGAAAATCTGAAGTTTTATTCCCGTGCTCTCTGTTCTTCCTTCGATGCTCTTTTGGTGGATTTCTTGAGATTTTGATTTTCGAGTTCTTGCTTGCTGTGGAGGTGTAAAATGGGTTGCTCCATGATGGGATAGTGCTTCAAGATCATTTGATCAATTAAAATCCCAGAGACAAGGTTTTAATCTCAGTTTTGCCTTTTTGACCTCCCCTGTTCAAGCTTTGCATTTCTAGGGTTTTGGTGCTCTCAGTGTTCCCCTTGTTGTAATGGCTTGAAATTTGGCATGAAGGATCCAGAGGCTATCTTATAGCTATCCTCAAAATTTCATAGCCAAAGGATCAACCGTTTGGGAGCAATTTGATTTTTGGCTCGGGTCGTGCAAGAATTCAGATTTTTACCCAAATCTGAAATTCTTGATTCTTGGAGTGGATTTCTTGTTATTGGTTCTTGGCTTAGTCTTCTGGGAGTGTTCCCTAGCTATCCTCAAAGTTTCTCAAGCCAAGAATCCAAGAATCGGTGCGAATCTCTCAATTTTCTGAATTTCCTGTTTGCTGTTTTTCTCGAGAGGTACTACCGCTCGGGGAGCGGTACTACCGCTCTGACCAGCGGTACTACCGCTCAGCGGTACTACCGCTTGACCAAGCGGTACTACCGCTTGAGGCCAGAATTTTCCCGATTTGATTTTTCTCGCTTGCTGGTCTCTGTATTTGTGTTTTTCCTGCTGCTGGGGTGTCTTGTGAGCACTGGTCTTCTACCTTCATAGCTCCCATAGCTATTGGAGAAGAAGATACGTGTTGGGGGCAATTTTTAGAAAACGACATTCACCCCCCCTCTGTCGCCATTTCGGTCCAACAATTGGTATCAGAGCCGGTTAGCTCTAATTCATAGATCTTAACCGGTCTCAAGAGCCATGGCGACGGACAAGTACTCGACCAAGCCGCCCGTGTTCGATGGCATCGATTACCCCTTCTGGAAGAGCCGAATGGAGACATACATCCAGGCCCAGGGGTATGCCATCTGGCGGAAGGTCAAGGTACGATTCGCTGTTCCTGCCGATGAGAACATCAATGCCGGGAACATGGCTGATGTTGAGGCGAATGCAAAGGCAAGGAACATCATCATCCAGGGGTTGAGTCGTAGCGAGTTTGACCGTATATCTCACCTGTCGTCCGCCTACGACATCTGGGTGACCCTTGACGCATACCATGAGGGCACCACCCAGATCAAGACGGTTCGACAGGACCAGTTCAAGCGCGAATACAACAAATTCGAGATGCTTGCTGGTGAGTCCCTGGACGAGTGCTTTTCGCGATTTCACAAAATCTTGAGCAACCTCCGAGCGGTCGGTCTCACATACCCCGACTCGGACAACGCTCGTCAGATGCTCGCGGCACTCGATCTACGCGTGTGGGAGATGAAGGTGACCACCATCAAAGACACGACAGACCTCTCGACCCTGACTCTTGACGCGTTGTACTCGCGCCTCAAGACTCACGAGATTGACGTTGTCTCTCGTCGGTCGAAGTCACAGTCGATGGCTTTGGTCACCGATCCCAGTCCGGCTTCTGGTTTTTCCGCCGATTCGCTTTGTGGGTTCTCCCTAGCTGCTCTATGTGACGTAACTGATGATCAGTTAGAGCAGCTAGAGGATGAACAGCTGGCCCTCCTAGCTCGGAAGTTCTCCCATGCTTACAAGAGGAGGAGGGACAGAAAGAGAGGCGGACCAGTCATCTGCTTCGAGTGGGGTGGCCCCAACCACATTCGAGCAAACTGTCCCAAGCTGGAGAAGGGCAAGAACGACTACGGCGGTTCAGGCAAGAACGACTACACCGACAAGAACCGCAACAAGAAGCCTCCAGCTCAGACGCCGGGAAAGAAGAAGTTCCGCGACTTCGGGAAGGCCAAGAAGCTGTTTCACCGTGTCCTCACCGCCTTCGACGACCTCGACCTCAGCGAGGTGGAGGGATGGAGCGACGACGACGGGACGGGTGACCAAGATCCCAAGAGCGGCGACGACTTCTCCGGCATGTGCTTCATGGCCCTCGAGGGCGAACTTAGCGACAGCGAGCTGTACTCCGACTCGGACGAGGTATGTCCCTCCTATGACCAACTTAATGAAGCTTTCCTTAAGCTAGGAGGATTTCATGCTAGATCTAGAGCTAGATGTAGTGAGTTGGAGAAGGAAGTAGATAGACTGTCACGGGAGCTTACTTCACTTACATCTGCTCCCTCCCGTGACGACTGTGATACATGCTCTGCTTTGCTGGTTGATATGGAGAAATTAAGGACCTCGCATGATAGTGTGTCCTCCGAGCTTGATTCTATTAAGGTGGAGAATGTTAGTCTGCTTGCTGAGTTAGAGTTGAGTAGGATGGCTGTTACCCTACTTACTACTGATGAGACTACTTCTCCCACCTCATGTGAGGTTAAGGACATTGCTGCTAGAGGACCTTATGCCATGCTCCTTGATCTGCCCGAGTCTTGTGAAAATTGCAATAATTTAAAGATGAACCTAAAACGGGCAGATCACAAGATTGCTGAGTTGCGTGCTTCTTTACTTGAGCCTATTGATTCATGTTTGAACTGTCCAAAGTTAACTGCTGAACTTGAATCTGTCTCAAAACAGTTTCAAGAAATGATTGACAACAACAAGAAAATGGCTCAGTATGCGACTAAGGATTCTGTTAGCTCACCATGCATTAGTTGTGATAAACTAAAACTTGAACTCGTTGCTTTGAATGACAAATGTGTGAAGCTAACTAAGGACTTACTAGAGAAGCCACAATCTGGTTGTGATGTGATTGATGGTGTGGGGGAGAAGCCCCAGGGTAAGGGTGAGACGCCTAGAGACGCGAACCAACCTGCTAGTAGTAGGACTGTCCCCTCAGGGTCGGCTGTGCATGCACAAGCCATTCTCTCCTCTACTATTGGTTCTTCTTCTGCTCCCTTACCTCCTGCTGTTCCCTCTTCCCCCTGCTCTTCTTGCACCTCTCTCTTTCGGGAGTGTCAGTACCTTATGAACACTCTCGAGAGATTTGTAGGCGGCAAGAAGAAGCTTAATCTTATTCTAGACCAGTCCAAGATTTGCAGATTTAATCAGGGTCTAGGATATGACTATTATGAGGATATGAGGAAGCATCCACCTGCTGTGCTCAGACCCATAGCACCAGGTGTGATCGAGACCGAGCCTAGGACCGAGAAAGTCCAATTTAAGTCAGCGGGCTATGTCCAGGGGATTTCTGACAGCAAGGTGATTGCACCTGCTGCTTCGGCCTCTCAGAAGGCGAAGCCTGACTGTGCTACTTCTACCTCTCAGAGGATGAAGTATCACTGCACCTTCTGTCAGAAGGATGGACACACGGTTGATCGATGCTTCAGGCGCGCCAAGATCGCGCGTAGAGACCGTGTTGAGTCTCCTAGGCGTATTCAGGGTCAGCCCCAGATCCTGAGTGCACCTAGGACCAGCACGAGGTCTAGGTTTACTGCTGTTGATGGGTTTGGGCAGCATCGAGGACTTGGTTTTTCTGAGTCTTCTGTTTTTCGTCCTCATGCTGCTCCTGGTCATGACTTCCGCCGTCCTGAGGGTACATCTCGTTTCCCCCGTCAAGACAGTTACCCGCGGCGTGTTCAGCGTGTTGCCGGTGTTCCGACTCGCTCTCCCGTAGCAGTCGGACCCCGCAACAGCTTCAGGTCTGCTCACAGACCTTCTGCTTCCTTGAGTCATGGAGAGCGTAGGGTAGATAGAGGTCAGTCGTGCTTGACTACTTCATCTGCTCGACGTGTTGTTCAGTATTGGGTGCCAAAATCACTTTTGATTTATCCCAGTACTGAGACTTTACTCTCTGTTTGACTCAGGTTCGCCGGGCAGGGAAGGGAAAGGTTTGGCTTGTAGATTCCGGTTGTTCTCGTCATATGACCGGAGACTCCCGTTGGTTTTCTTCCCTTGCCCGTGCTCCAGGTGATGAGACGATCACCTTCGGAGATGCTTCATCTGGGCGCGTCATCGCCAAAGGTACTGTGCGCATTAATGATTCTTTCATTCTGAAAGATGTAGCCTTGGTTAGTAAGCTGCAGTACAATTTGCTTTCAGTTTCTCAGCTTACCGATGACGGTTTCGAGGTGAGCTTTAAGAAAAATACTTGTAAAATTCTTGATTCTTCGGGGAGTCTGGTTTGCGGGATTTCTCGTTATGGGAGGATCTTTCGTGCTGATTTTTCTGAGTCTTCTGGTGATCCTCTCAGGTGTTTAGTTGCTTCTGAGTCCCGCGACCTTTCTTTCTGGCATAGGAGACTTGGTCATATCGGATTTGATCATTTGACCCGAGTTAGCGGCCACGATCTCATTCGTGGTCTGCCTAAACTCAAGATGGTCAAAGATCTTGTTTGCTCTCCATGCCGGCACGGCAAGATGGTTTCCGCTTCTCACCCTCCGGTCACAGTTACTATGACCGATGCACCGGGACAGCTGCTCCACATGGACACAGTTGGACCAGCTCGAGTGCAGTCAGCAGGAGGGAAGTGGTATGTTCTTGTTGTGGTCGATGACTTCTCGAGGTATTCTTGAGTGTTTTTCTTAGCCTCGAAGGATGAGACGTTTTCACATTTCCGAGGTCTTTTCAGTAGGCTTTCTGTTGAGCTCCCAGGTGCCTTACGAGCGATCCGCAGTGACAATGGCACGGAGTTCAAGAATTCCTACTTCGAGAGTTTCTGTGGTGAGACAGGTGTAGAGCACCAGTTTTCTTCTCCGCACGTCCCACAACAAAATGGCGTTGTGGAGAGGAAGAACCGTACCTTGGTCGAGATGGCCAGGACGATGCTTGATGAGTACTCTACACCGCGGAAGTTTTGGGCTGAGGCTATAGCTACCGCGTGCCATGTCTCAAATCGAGTATTTCTTAGGGCACACTTGCACCGCACTTCTTATGAGTTGAGATATGGGCGAAAGCCCAGCGTCTCTCATTTTCGTGTTTTTGGTTGCAAGTGTTTTATCTTGAAGTCTGGGAACCTAGATAAGTTCGAGTCACGTTCCTGTGATGGGATCTTTCTAGGCTACTCGACTTCTTCGCGGGCTTATAGGGTCTGGAACTGCGAGTCTAGCAAAATGGTAGAGACCTGTGAGGTGACCTTTGACGAGGCCAGTCCGGGGACTAGGCCCGATATCTCAGGTTCTTTAGAGCAGTCCGAGACCATCTTTGTGGATGATGAGGATGATGGAGACGACGGTTGTCTACCTGATCCTGTCCCTCATCCACCCCTTGAGGTGCCGTCTTCCACCGCACCTCGAGGCGATCAGCCCATGCCTTCTGCTTCTTCTGGAGCTGGTGGCTCTGTTCCTACCTCGTCAGCTCACGAGGTAGAGGCCACTTCTTCATCTCATCCTGGACCTCCTAGACATATCCAGAAAGCTCATCCTTCAGAGCAGATCATTGGAGACCTCTTCGAGCGTGTTACCCGCTCAAAATCTGGCTTATCTCAATTCTGTCTCCATTCTGCTTTCATTGCCTCCTTTGAGCCCAAAGATGTCTCTCATGCTTTATCTGATGAGTCTTGGGTCAATGCCATGCATGAGGAGCTAGAAAATTTTGAGAGGAACAAGGTCTGGTCGCTTGTCGAGCCCCCGCAAGGTCACAATATTATTGGGACTAAGTGGGTGTTCAAGAACAAGCAGAGCGAGGATGGAGTGGTTATTCGAAACAAGGCTAGACTGGTTGCTCAGGGGTTCTCCCAGGTTGAAGGTCTAGATTTCGAGGAGACCTTTGCCCCCGTAGCTAGACTTGAAGCCATTAGAATCCTGCTTGCCTTTGCAGCTTCTAAGGGTTTCAAGCTTTACCAGATGGACGTCAAGAGTGCCTTTCTCAATGGCCTTATTGAGGAAGAGGTCTACGTCCGACAGCCTCCTGGTTTCGAAAACCCCAAATACCCAAACCATGTCTTTAAGCTTTCCAAAGCGTTGTATGGACTTAAGCAGGCCCCCAGGGCTTGGTATGAGAGGCTTAAGTCCTACTTGTTGAGTCATGGGTTTGAAATGGGTAAAGTTGATAAGACCTTGTTCATCCGCCGGCTTGGCGCTGACCTTCTGCTCGTCCAGATCTATGTCGATGACATTATCTTTGGCGGCTCTTCCCATACTCTGGTTTCCCAGTTCTCGGATGTCATGAGCACCGAGTTTGAAATGAGTATGATGGGTGAGTTGACCTTCTTCCTTGGCTTCCAAATTAAGCAGACTCGGGAGGGTACATTTCTTCATCAAGGAAAGTACACTCGTGACCTCCTGAAGCGCTTCGATATGAGTGATGGTAAGCCGGTGTCAACTCCCATGGCTTCGACAGCCTATCTTGACCCAAATGAGGATAGCGAGCCAGTTGATCAGAAAGAGTTCAGAAGTATGATCGGCTCCCTTCTTTACCTCACTGCCTCGAGACCAGACATACACTTCTCAGTGTGTCTGTGTGCTCGTTTTCAGGCTTCTCCTCGCGTATCTCACCGTCAGGCGGTGAAGCGCATCTTTCGGTACCTTCGAGCTACCATTGACTATGGTATCTGGTACTCTTCCTCATCCTGTCTTTCCTTGAGAGCCTTCTCGGATGCAGACTTTGCCGGCTGTAGGATAGATAGGAAGAGCACCTCTGGCACCTGCCAATTCATTGGCACTTCTCTTGTTTCCTGGTCTTCGAGGAAGCAGTCCGGAGTTGCACAGTCCACCGCAGAGGCCGAGTACGTTGCTGCAGCCAGCTGCTGTAGCCAAGTACTTTGGATGGCGTCGACCCTGCGGGACTTTGGGTTGGTCATAGATAGTGTTCCACTCTTCTGTGATAACACTTCTGCGATTAACATTGCTAAAAACCCAGTGCAGCACTCTCGGACCAAGCACATTGATATCCGATACCACTTCCTTAGAGACCATGTAGAGAAGGGTGATATAGTGCTCCAGTTTGTGGAGAGTGACCACCAGTTGGCTGACATCTTCACCAAGCCTTTGGATAGTTCGAGGTTTTCAGCTCTGCGGGGAGAGCTTGGGGTGGTGTGTCCTTATGGACTGTAGTGAGAGGGAGCTTTGGGCTTTATTGCTTTACTATATTGATTATGCTTCTGTCTCATTTCTATTGCATTGCACTCGGGGTGCATTTGGGTTTAGTCCTTCCAGCATAGGTTAGAGTGTTTCTCTTGCCGAGATGCTTAGACTTCTAACACTTATCTTGTGCTTCCAGGATTAGCTGCTTCTTATCTCACTAGGTCGAGCTCACTCACTTCTTGTAGGTTCTAGCGAGGGTTGGGCCACCCTCGGGTAGACAGGGTACGTGTTTGCTCTCTAGTGTGTGATTTACTGTCAGCTGATTGTCCTGGAGTCATATGGGGTAGATGAGAGTCAGTCTGAGCCATAGTTGCCTCTATATCTTTTCTATGCTTTAAGGACTGCCTGTTTGGTTTTCTTTACCAGCTTCTCGATTCTATTGCTTTGGTTCAGGGGGAGTTCAATTGGGAGCTTCTGGAGCTTAATTCTGACATAACTCAACTTGAACTAAAAGTTGCATCTAATGTTGAGGGGGGGCTGGTCTTTCATGCATTTTCAGCATTTCGCATTATAATCAAACTGCATTGAGCCTTGATCATTATCCTGTTATGACATGCTTCAATGCTTTACACCTTGCCATGACTTGTGCTTAGCTTGCTAAATTTATCATGACTTCATATGTGTAGACTAGCGTTTGCCATGATAAGTTAAGTAAAATTGATCAACTTAAATTAAACTTGTCATGCTAGCATTTGAGTTTAGTCTTTCTTGAGCTATCCTTTATGATTCATGCCATGTCAAATAGGCTGAGTAGAGCGTTGAATCTATATTGAGCCTTAGATTGAGCTGTTTAGTCTCTTGATGATGCTGAGTTAGTACAATATGTTAAAAAGCAAAAAGATCGGTTTTGTGCGAAAAAACTGATCTCACCAATTCTCTCCTATGAGACGGCTTGCCATTGCACTTGGCATGAACTTAGGGGGAGTTTTGGATGACCTAGACTATCTTCTTAAGCTCATGGCTTGGAGTAGTCGCATAAGGCTTGAGACCTAGCACATGATAAAACAAAAATCTGGTTGGCAACAACCATGAATTTCAAAAGAAAATATGTCTTTTGTGCTCCATTTGCTTAAGCTTCAAAAAGAACCAAGTACTTTAACCAAAGTTTCAATCTTGAGCTTATAGCACTCTATTTGGACTCAATGTTAGCTTCCTTGTTCCGCTTAGCTTATTGACATGGCCTGCATCATCCTTGGATATCTCTAGTTAGACTTTGCTCATTGATGACTTGACTTGCTCGCTAAAATACATTACATTTCAGATTGTCATCTATGTGCTCTAGCTGGCTTACATATATGTTGTCATGATCTAGATAGCGTTTTATTGAGTTATGGCTTGGTGTATTACATTATGGTCATTATGGATAATTCTCATGGCTCTAAATGCTTAAATAAACAAACTTCAGCCATATTCATCCATCATATCATATTCCCTCTATTGCATCTTGATGCGTTTATTGCCAAAAGGGGGAGAATAGAGAAGAAAAAGTCTGTTGGGAACAGTTTAGAGCTTTAGAGATCAATTTGCTCTTTCAGTTGTTGCTCTAGTGTTCCTTCTGTCGACATGGTCATTTGTTTCATTCTCTTCTTTGGACCATGTTAGATTCGTCAAACTCAAACTCTTCTTCTTGCTTTTTCCGAGTTTGTCAATATACTCATCAAGGGGGAGATTGAGAGACCATGTGGTCGTGATCCCATGAGAATGATGAGTAATTGACAATGGTGTAGGTTAGTCGAGTTTGGTTTGGGTGGTTTTGACCATGTCGTTGCGTGGTGCAACGGGCTCGGTCGATTTGGTCAAACTTGGTCGTTTGGGCTTAGGTCATTTATTCTAATGCTTCGACAGGTTTGGACTTCATCATGGGTAAGCATGATGTGTTTATGCTATTTTATGCTTTCATGTGTCGAGCGGTGCTATGTGATGTGTTTCTTGTCTGTGTGGCTGCAGGACATCGAGCGGAGTCGTGGCGAGACACGGTGGACCGGACTAGGCGCAGGTGGCGCTGAGGTCAGAACGGTCAGGATGTGTCGAAGACGACGTGGACTCGAGGTGGTTGCGAGGCGTGCAAGACAAGGAGCGCGGAAGCTTCCCGGAAGGTGCAGGAGGGGCGAAACGGGAATTTCGCAAGGCTGCACAAGCGGGAGCGGGCTCCGTTGGATTTAGCCGGCGTAACGGGGCGGAGACCCGTTAGCCATGGGCTATAAAAGGAGAGGAGGGGCTGCATGCCCATTTGAGCATTTGGGTGGAATTAGGGTTAGCTCTAGTCAAAAGAGGCTTTAGGAGTTGGTTTCTTCTTTAGTCTTTAGTGGTTGGAGAGGCAGAGTTTGGTGCTCCCTCTGTCCCCTACGATGTGTTCTAGGTGGTAGAACAGAGTGTGTGTTCTTCCTCCCTCCATGGATGTGTGTGTGTGTTCTTGAGTTGAGGTGAGGGAGAGGATGAGTTAAGAGATTGTAATCCTTCCTTTGTATCAAGACGGGGTATCGGGTCTCGCCTGTATTCGCTGTGATTCAAGCAATGAAAATCTGAAGTTTTATTCCCGTGCTCTCTGTTCTTCCTTCGATGCTCTTTTGGTGGATTTCTTGAGATTTTGATTTTCGAGTTCTTGCTTGCTGTGGAGGTGTAAAATGGGTTGCTCCATGATGGGATAGTGCTTCAAGATCATTTGATCAATTAAAATCCCAGAGACAAGGTTTTAATCTCAGTTTTGCCTTTTTGACCTCCCCTGTTCAAGCTTTGAATTTCTAGGGTTTTGGTGCTCTCAGTGTTCCCCTTGTTGTAATGGCTTGAAATTTGGCATGAAGGATCCAGAGGCTATCTTATAGCTATCCTCAAAATTTCATAGCCAAAGGATCAACCGTTTGGGAGCAATTTGATTTTTGGCTCGGGTCGTGCAAGAATTCAGATTTTTACCCAAATCTGAAATTCTTGATTCTTGGAGTGGATTTCTTGTTATTGGTTCTTGGCTTAGTCTTCTGGGAGTGTTCCCTAGCTATCCTCAAAGTTTCTCAAGCCAAGAATCCAAGAATCGGTGCGAATCTCTCAATTTTCTGAATTTCCTGTTTGCTGTTTTTCTCGAGAGGTACTACCGCTCGGGGAGCGGTACTACCGCTTAAAGGTACTACCGCTCTGACCAGCGGTACTACCGCTCAGCGGTACTACCGCTTGACCAAGCGGTACTACCGCTTGAGGCCAGAATTTTCCCGATTTGATTTTTCTCGCTTGCTGGTCTCTGTATTTGTGTTTTTCCTGCTGCTGGGGTGTCTTGTGAGCACTGGTCTTCTACCTTCATAGCTCCCATAGCTATTGGAGAAGAAGATACGTGTTGGGGGCAATTTTTAGAAAACGACATTCACCCCCCCTCTGTCGCCATTTCGGTCCAACAAGATGAAACAAGAAATGCGTGGCAGGTTTGTTCCCCATCATTACAAAAGTTCACCGTATGAAAAATTGCATCATTTGAAACAGGGAACACAGTCGGTAGAGGAGTATTACAAGGAGATGGAAAAAGCCCTGATTCATGCTGGTGTACGTGAACACGAAGAACAAACCATGGTGTTGGATCGAAATCGGCAACAGAGGGGGGTGAATGTTGCTTACAAATTTCCCCAAGAATTCACTTAAAATGATCTTCTCCAATAGCAACTAATGCTAGGAAGAAAATGGTTAAGCCCACTGGAAACCTAAGCCTTTTGAGGAGGAAGCACCAGAAACACTGAAGCAAAGCAAGCGAAAAGCATTAATAAACAGAGGGCAACAACGTCAGACAAAACACTCGAGGAAATCATATGCTTCTCTGGAAGAAAATGAAGAACAGATACGAGACCAGAACAAAAACCAGAGCATTGGGGATAAGCACCAGAGCCGCCGGTCTGACCGCCTCTATGCGGCCGGTCTGACCACTGGCTGGTCTGACCGCTTATACAATGCCGGTCTAACCGCCAAGGGCTAGCCGGTCTGACCGGTTACCCTGACTGCAGGCACAGAGAGACCCGAGGCCGAAAATAGAAAACCTGAACTACTGAGACTTCAAGATTTCAACAAGATTTATATATTGCTGCTGAAGCCCTCTGGCCAAATGAGTAATAACTTATTCTAAATAACATAGAGGCTTTAAACAACAAGGGAAACCACCTGAAAACACAAGCATTTCAGATTTGACCCAAGAACTGAAAACTTTCAGAGAACTTCACCAAATCTCAAATTGCCAGTCAATCTTTGATTTTTACCTTATGAAATTTGGTAATCAACTAAGCAACAATTTCAGAACTAGGGACCTCAACTCAGGACACCACCTTAGGAAGAGAAAATCAACACATCATGAAACCCTAGTTTTTCCAAGAACAGAGAAGAATATTTGACGAAGCTCAGGGAAAGAGAAGAAATCAATGAATCTTCCATTTAGTCTTGAAAATGGAATGCCCAAGGGGTCTAGAAATCCTTCCCATCACAGAGCTAACAAGAAACATACACAAAAACTTCTGAACCACCACAAAAACATTCTCAGCAGAGAAGAACAAAGAGAGGGCAAAAATGAAACTCACCACAAGAGAACACAATAAATCAATTCTTCTCAAATAAAACCATCCTGGATTGATAAAGAGGAAGAGAGATACAAGATTACAAAGGATTACAATCTCTATGTCCCCATACGCGCTTGGAAATAAGAGCACAGGCTACATGCTTCTCCTGGAAGAGAGCTCACGCAGGGGACAAGAGCACAACAGAACCCTGCTCTCTTCTACCAACTCTCACCAACTAAAGAAAAGAGATGCAAAGCAAAACAACCTCCCAAAGCTTGGAGACTACATGCAGGAATCCTCCTCCTTTTATAGCCTCCTACTAATGGGTTTAACGTTCTCTTTACCCACTAAGCCTCCAACAACTCTTGTGCTTTACCCAAATCCACTTTCTTTAGTGCAGCTTTGCGTATTTACCAAAACACCCCTATTGCACCTTCCGGGAAGCTTCCTCATTCCTTGCCTTCCAAGCCTCGCAGCTACCTCGAGCCCTCGCCGTCTTCGACACACCTTGACCGTTCTGACCTTGGCACCTCCTGCGCCTAGTCCGGTCCTCCGCGCCTCGCCAGGACTCCACCTCGACGTCCTGCAGCCATCACAGACAAGAAATACATTACACAGCACCGCTCGACACATGTAAACACAATTAGCATCAATGAGTCATACTTAAGCATAAAAATGGCCTAAAAGCTCAAACGGGAAGAAGAATACACCTCAAGTCCGACTAACCAAACCCGACAGAACCAAATGCCATCATGGCACGAAACGCACAAACCAAACTCAATCTTTCCAAAATACTTGTCAATTACTCATCACAAGCATGGGGTCGCATCCACATGGTCTCTCAATCTCCCCCTTGATGAGTATATTGACAAACCCAGAAAAAGCGTAAAGTTGAGTTTGGAAAAGAAAGAAAATCAAACATGGTCTAAAGAAGAATCAAGCTTATGACCATGTCGAAAAAGGAGCAACAACAGAAAGAGCAAGTTTTCCTCAAAAGCTCCAAGAACTCCAAGATTTCCTTGAAAATGGCTTTTTCTCCACTATTCTCCCCCTTTTGGCAATAAAATCATCAAGGTGCAAGGAAGAGGAAAACAATTATGAGAATGGATGGAATAGCTTAATTTTATTCAATCTAAGCATTTAGAGTCATGAAGATTATCCAAAATGACCGTGGAGTATTACATCAAGCCATAACCAATAAGAATGCTAACAAGATCATGAAAAAACATGTATACTCAAGCTAAGCCAAATAAGTCACAATCTGAAAATTAGTCGAATTCCTTAGCATGTCAAGTCAACCATGAGTATAGTCTAGCTAGAGGTATCCAAAGATGATGCAGGCCATGTCAATAAGCTAAGTGGAACCAAGAAGCTAGTATTGAGTCAATTTAGAGTGCTACATGTTCAAGAATGAGACATTTGTTCATGTACTTGTAAGTCTTGTAATTTTAGCAAATTGAGCACAATTGACATGTTTTTCTTTAGAAATCTCATGATTGTTTCCAATCAGATTTTTATTTAGTCATGTGCTAGATCTCAAACCTTATGCGACTACTCCAAGCTAGAAGCTTAAGAAGATAGTCTTGGTCATCCAAAACTACCCCTGAGTTCATGCCTAGTGCAATGGCAGGCCGTCTCATAAGAAAGAATTGGTGAGATCAGTACTTTCGCACAAAAGAGATCTTTTTTGCTTTCTTAAAAGGTTGTACTAACTCATGTTTCATCAAGGAATTAACATAGCTCAATCTAAAGCTCAATATAGATTCAAGACTCAACTCAGCTTATATTGACATGGCGTGAATCATAAAAGGATAACTAAAGAGAGACTAATCTCAAGAGCTAACATGACATGGTTTAATTCAGGTTGAGCATTTTTAATCAACCTATCATGGCAAAGACTTGACTACACATATAAAGTCATGATATATCTAGCAAATAAGCACAGATCATGGCAAGATGTAACACATTGTAAATATGTCATAAAGGATAATAATCAAGGCTCCATGTAATTATATGACAATGCAGAATGAAATGCAGAAAATCCAGCTCCCCCTCAATATGTGATGCAACTTTAGTTCAAGTTGAGTTATGTCAACATTAAGATCTAGAAGCTCCCAAATGAACTCCGCCTGAACTAAAGCAATAAATGCAAGAAGCTGGCAATAAAAATAGAAAAGGGCAGTCCTTAAAGCATAGATAAGATATAGAGAATACTATGGCTCAGACTGACTCTCATCTACCCCATATGACTCTAGGATTATCAGCTGATCATCTAACACACTAAGAAGTAAACACGTACCCTGTCTACTCGAGGGTGGCCCAACCCTTGCTAGAACCTATAAGAAGTAAGTGAGCTCAACCTAATGAGAAGTGAAACAGCTAATAAGCAGCATCCTAGAATCACAAGATGAGAGGAAGAAGTCTAAATAACTAGACAAGAGAACCACTCTAATCTATGCTAGAAGGACTATCCCAATGCACCCGCATATAATGCAATAGAAAGGAGTAAGAGCATAATAAACAAGATAAAGCATGAAGCACAAAACTCCCCCTCACAACAGTCCATAAGGACAAACCACCCCAAGCTCTCCCCGCAGAGCTGAAAACCTAGAGCTGTCGAAAGGCTTGGTAAAGATGTCAGCCAACTGGTGGTCACTCTCCACAAACTGGAGCACTATGTCACCCTTCTCCACATGGTCTCGAAGGAAGTGATATCTGATATCAATGTGCTTGGTCCGAGAATGCTGCACTGGGTTCTTAGCAATATTGATAGCAGAAGTGTTATCACAAAAGAGTGGAACACTGTCGATAACTAACCCAAAGTCCCGCAGGGTCGAGACCATCCAAAGTACCTGGCTGCAACAACTGGCGGCAGCAACGTACTCGGCCTCTGCGGTGGACTGTGCAACACCGGACTGCTTCCTCGAAGATCAGGAAACAAGAGAAGTGCCAATGAATTGGCAGGTGGCAGAAGTGCTCTTCCTATCTATCATACAGCCAGTAAAGTCTGCATCCGAGTAGGCTCTAAGGGGAAGACAGGAAGAGGAAGAGTACCAGATACCATAGTCTATGGTAGCTTGAAGGTACCGAAGGATACATTTTACCGCCTGGCAGTGAGATACGCGAGGAGAAGCCTGAAAGTGAGCACACAGATACACAGAGAAGTGTATGTCCGGCCTCGAGGCAGTGAGGTACAAGAGGGAGCCAATCATGCTGCGATACTCCTTCTGATCAACTGGCTCGCCATCCTCATCTGGGTCAAGAGAAGCTGTGGACGCCATGCGAGTTGACACAGGCTTACCATCACTCATGTCAAAGCGTCTCAGGAGGTCACGAGTGTACTTGCCTTGATGCAAGAAAGTACCCTCCCGAGTCTGCTTGATCTGGAAGCCAAGAAAGAAGGTCAACTCGCCCATCATACCCATCTCAAACTCGGTGCTCATGACATCCGAGAACTGTAAAACAAGAGTATGGGAAGAGCCACCAAAGATGATGTCGTCCACATAAATCTGAACGAGCAGTAGGTCAGTGCCGTGCCTACGAATGAACAAGGTCTTATCTACCTTACTTATCTCATAACCATGACTCAACAGATAGGACTTAAGCCTCTCATACCAAGCTCTAGAGGCCTGCTTAAGTCCATACAAGGCTTTGGAAAGCTTGTAGACATGGTTTGGGTATTTAGAGTTCTCGAAACCAGGAGGCTGTCTCACATAGACCTCTTTCTCAATGAACCCAATGAGGAAGGAACTCTTGACATCCATCTGGTAAAGCTTGAAACCCTTAGAAGCTGTGAAAGCAAGCAGGATTCTAATGGCATCAAATCTAGCTATAGGGGCAAAGGTCTCCTCAAAGTCTAGACCCTCAACCTGCAAGAAGCCCTGAGCTACCAGTCTAGCCTTGTTCCGAATGGCAACCCCATCATCACTCTGCTTGTTCTTGAACACCCAAGACTCATCAGAAAGAGTATAACAAACGTCCTTGGGCTCGAATGAGGCAACAAAGGCGAAATGGAGACAGAAATGTGACATGCCAGACTTTGAGCGAGTGACTTGCTCAAAGAGGTCTCCAATCATCTGCTCTGAAAGATGGTCTTTCTGGACATGTCGCGGAGGTCCTGGATGAGATGAAGAAGTGGCATCTACCTCATGAGCTGATGAGGTAGGAACAGAGCCACTAGCTCCAGAGGAAGCAGAAGCCATGGGCTGATCACCTGGAGGTGCCGTGGACGAAGGCACCTCAAGTAGAGGATGAGGAACTAGATCGGGTAGACAATCCTCATCTCCATCCTCCTCATCGTCCACAAAGACGGGCTTGGACTGCTCTAAAGAACCTGAGACATTGGGCCTAGTCCCCGGACTGGCCTCGTCGAAAATCACCTCACAGGTCTCTACCAACTTACTAGACTCGCAGTTCCAAACCCTATACGCCCGCGAAGAAGTCGAGTAATCTAGAAAGATCCCATCACAAGATCGTGACTCGAACTTATCTAGGTTCCCGGACTTCAGAATGAAACACTTGCATCCAAACACATGAAAATGAGAGACACTGGGCCTCCACCCGTATCTCAGCTCACAAGAAGTGCGATGTGAGTGTGCCCGAAGAAAAACTCTGTTCGAAACATGGCACACAGTCGCTATAGCCTCAATCCAAAACTTCGTAGGTGTAGAATACTCATCAAGCATCGTCCTGGCCATCTCGACCAAGGTGCGGTTCTTCCTCTCCACGACGCCATTCTGCTGAGGGACGTGCGGAGAAGAGAACTGGTGCTCTACACCTGTCTCATCGCAGATTCTCTCAAAGTAGGAAAGCCTACTGAAAAGACCTCAAAAATGTGTAAACATCTCATCCTTCGAGGCTAAGAAAAACACCCAAGAGAACCTCGAGAAGTCATCGACCACGACAAGAACATGCCACTTCCCTCCTGCTGACTGCACTCGAGCTGGTCCAACTGTGTCCATGTGAAGCAGCTGTCCTGGTGCATCAGTCATAGTCATTGTGACCGGAGGGTGAGAAGCGGCAATCATCTTGCCGTGCCGGCAAGGAGCGCAAACAATATCTTTGACCATGTTGAGTTTCGGCAGACCACGAATGAGATCATGGCCGCTAACTCGGGTCAAATGGTCAAATCCAATATGACCAAGTCTTCTATGCCAGAAGGTAAGGTCACGGGACTCAGACGCAACTAAACATCGGAGAGGATTACCAGAAGACTCAGAAAAATCAGCACGAAAGATCCTCCCATAACGAGAAATCCCGCAAACCAGACTACCCGAAGAATCAAGAATTTTGCAAGCATTTTTCTTAAAGCTCACCTCAAAGCCGTCAACGGTAAGTTGAGAAACAGAAAACAAATTATACTACAGCTTACTAACCAAGGCAACATCTTTTAAAATAAAAGACTCATTAACGCGCACTGTACCTTTGGCTATGACGCGCCCAGACGAAGCATCTTCGAAGGTGATAGTCTCATCACCTAGAGCACGGGCTATGGAAGAGAACCAACGAGAGTCTCCGGTCATGTGTCGTGAACACCCGGAGTCTACGAGCCAAACCTCTCCCTTCCCTGCCTGGCGAACCTGAGTCAAACAGAGAGTAAAGGCTCAGTACTGGGATAAATCAAAAGTGATTTTGGCACCCAATACTGAGTAACACGTCGAGCAGCAGAAGTAGTCAAACACGACTGACCTCTAACTACCCTACGCTCTCTGTCGCTCAAAGAAGCAGAAGGTCTATGTGCAGACCAGAAGCTGTTGCTGGGTTCGATGCTACGGGAGAGCAAATCAGAGCACCGGTAACATGCTGATCACGCCGTGGGTAGCCATCTCAACGGGGGAAATGAGATCTACCCTCAGAACGGCGGAAGTCACGACCAAAGGCATATCGAGGACGAAAATCAGTAAAACCAGAAAAGCCAAGTCCTCGATGCTGCCCAAACTCATCAGCTGAAGTAAATCTTGACCTCGTGTTGGTCTTAGGTGCACTCAAGGTCTGGTGGTGACCCCGAATACGCCTGAGAGTCTCAACACGGTCTCTACGCGCGATCTTGGCACGCCTGAAGCATCGCTCGATCAAGTGTCCATCTTTCTGACAGAAGGTGCAACGATACTTCACCTTCTGAGAGGTAGAAGTAGCATGATGAGGCTTCGCCTTCTGAGAGGCCGAAGCAACAGGTGGAAACACCTTGCTGTCAGAAATCCCTTGAACAAAGCCCGCTGACTTGAATTGAACTTTCTCGATGCTGGGCTCAATCTCGATCACACCTGCAGCTAAGGGTCTAAGAATAGCAGGTGGATGCTTCCTCATGTCCTCATAAAAATCGTATCCTAGACCTTGATTAAATTTGTAAATCTTAGATTGGTTTAGGATAAGATTTAGCTTCTTCTTGCCTCCTACAAATCTCTTGAGAGTGTTCATAAGGTATTGACACTCCCGAAAGAGAGAGGTGCAAGAAGAGCAGGGGGAAGAAGAGACATCAGCAGGTAAGGGAGTAGAAGAAGAATCAGTAGCAGAAGAGTGAATGGCTTGTACACGCACAGCCGACTCAGAAGGGACAATCCTACTACTAGCCTTTTGGTTCACGTTGCTAAGCGTCTCCACCTTACCCTTGGGTTTCTCCCCCACACCAGCACACACATCACAACAAGATTATGGCTTCTCTAGTAAATCCTTAGTTAGCTTCACACATTTTTCTTCCAATGCAATCAAGTCAGATTTTAGTTTATCACAATTTTTGCATGGTGAGTTAACAGGGTCCTTAGAAGCATACTGAGCCATTTTCTTATTGTAGTCAATCATTTCTTGAAACTGTTGAGACAGATTCAAGTTCAGCAGTTAATTTAGGATAGTTCAAACATGAAGCAATAGGCTCAAGTAATGAAGTTGTAATTCAGCAATTTTGGTCTCTCACGTGGGCCGTTTTCTGGCCGGTTTGAACCACCACATCAAGCGCATCGTCAATCATCACCCATATGGTAACATGAATGAGTTGCTCCATCAAGTAAGAGAAGCTGAACAATAAGTGGCTGAAGATGCTAGGTTTACTAGCCGTACCACCTATACACGCAGCAAGTTTATTACTCGGACACAACCAAGTAAGAGTATCACCACCGAAGGCAATTCGTCATATCGAACAGCAAGTAAGAAAGAAGAGATAGCGCCTCTACAGTCTCGTCGAAGTGCTGTTCCTGCCGCAAGTGGTCTATCCTCCACTGGATCCACAGGAAGGAGTAGGGACATTATGTGTTTCAAGTGCCAAGGTCGTGGGCATATGCAGAAGGAGTGTCCAAACAGTAAAACCATGATTTGCACTGGAACGGGTGAATACGAATCCGCAAGTGATGAGGATGATCTGTGTACTGCTCAAGAACCTTATGCGGGAAGCGAGAGTGAAGATGAAGAAAATGTGATGGTATGCACATCAGAACGTTTACCTTCCATAGTATGTACGTCTAAAACTCTCAGTGTGCAGGCCCAAGTTGCGCATGAACAAAGATGCAATTTGTTCCAAATTTGGACAAAGGTGGGTGAAGGTAAAGCATGCAAAGTTATTATAGATGGAGGAAGTTGTCACAATTTTGCCAGTAAAGAGTTATGCACCAAGTTGGATTTGAAATACTTACCACATCCTCATCCATATCATGTGCAATGGCTAAGTGACCGAGGCGAGGTAAAAGTAAGTCATATGGTCCGAGTCAAGTTTTCTATTGGCAACTATAGTGACACTGTAGAATGTGATGTAGTGCCAATGACGGTTTGTCACCTACTTCTGGGTCGGCCATGGCAATATGACCAATCGTTTGTGCATGATGGTCGCACAAATTGTTACAAGTTTAGGTGGAACAACAAGTATGTGATTTTGAAGCTGCTGACTCCTGCTGAAATCATCAACCAATCCATGCAAAAGATTGAAGTAAGAGATGAGAGTGAAAAGAATAGAGTGCATCCACCATAGGAAAGTGAGCACCACAAGCCAAACCTGAGCGGTAAAAAGAAAAGTGAGGATAAGTTAATTATGCTAGCTACAAGAGCTGAGATTTGAGAGTTAAGTGAGGATCCTAGCACGATGCATTTTGTGCTATTGTACAAAGATGCATTGATTTTCACTAACGATATAATCTCTCTTCCTAGTGCTGTGAAACATGTTTTGCAGGAGTACAATGACGTGTTTCCAGAGGAGGTTCCAGCAGGTTTGCTACCTATTCGTGGGATAGAACATCAAATCGACTTAATTCCAGAAGCAACGCTGCCCAATCGACCACCATACCGTGTCAATCCCGAAGAAACAAAGGAAATCCAGAAACAAGTCCAAGAACTTCTTTCCAAAGGGTATGTACGAGAAAGCTTAAGTCCTTGTGCTGTTCCTGTGATTTTAGTTCCTAAAAAAGATGGTTCATGGCGCATGTGCATAGATTGTAGAGAAATTAATAACATCACTAATCGATATCGTCATCCCATACCTCGCTTAGATGACATGCTTGATGAATTGAGTGGTGCAGTTATTTTTTCAAAAATTGACTTGCGTAGTGGATACCATCAAATTAGGATGAAAGAAGGGAATGAATGGAAGACTGCCTTTAAAACAAAATTTGGATTGTATGAGTGGTTAGTGATGCCTTTTGGTCTAACTAACGCACCTAGTACATTCATGAGATTGATGAACCATGTTTTAAGGCAATTCATTGGTAAATTTGTGGTTGTTTACTTTGATGACATCTTAATCTATAGCCACAATGAATCTGAACATGTTGAACATATTAGACAAGTGCTAAAAGTTTTGCGAATAGCTAGGTTATTTGCTAATCTAGAAAAGTGCACTTTTTGCAAAGACAAAGTTGTTTTCTTGGGATATGTTGTTTTAGCACATGGTATAGAGGTAGATGAATCAAAAGTTGAATCAATTCGAAATTGGCCAACTCCCATCAACGTGAGTCAAGTTAGAAGTTTTCATGGGTTGGCTAGCTTCTATAGGAGATTTGTGAAGGACTTCAGTACTGTAGCTGCCCCATTAAATGAGCTAACCAAGAAAGGAGTTGCATTTGTGTGGGGGTGGCACAACAAAAAGCTTTTGCCAAACTTAAGAAACGTTTGACCGAAGCCCCGTTGCTTGTCTTACCTGATTTCACTAAGAGCTTTGAGATTGAATGTGATGCTAGTGGAATTGGTATAGGGGGTGTGTTGATGCAAGAGGGTAGACCGGTTGCTTATTTTAGTGAGAAATTGAACGGTGCTCAATTGAACTATCCGGTCTATGACAAAGAACTTTATGCGTTAGTGCGTGTTTTGGAGACTTGGCAACATTACTTGTGGCCCAAGGAATTTGTTATTCACTCAGATCATGAGGCTTTAAAGTATTTGCGTGGTCAAGCCAAATTGAACCGACGTCATGCTAAATGGGTTGAATTCATTGAACCTTTTCCATATGTTGTCAAATACAAAAAAGGGAAGGAAAACGTGGTTGCTGATGCTCTTTCTAGGAAACATGTGCTTTTAACTCAATTAGGAGTACACGTTCCTGGTCTGGAGAGTTTGCGGGATTTATATGCTAATGACCATGATTTTGCTGTTCCTTATTCACATTGAAAAGATGGAAAAGGTTGGGATAAGTTTCATATACATGATGGGTTCTTGTTTCGAGCTAACAAACTTTGCGTTCCAGAATCGTCCGTTCGTTTGCTTTTGTTACAGGAATCTCATGCAGGGGGCCTAATGGGGCATTTTGGACGTGACAAGACATTGCTTATGTTAAGCGATCATTTTTACTGGCCTAAGATGAGGCGTGATGTAGACAGGTATGTGCAACATTGCATGACTTGTCAAAAGGCAAAATCAAAGCTCAATCCACACGGTTTGTATACTCCTCTTCCTGTTCCTAATGCTCCTTGGGAAGATATTAGTATGGACTTTGTGTTGGGATTACCTAGGACTAAGAGGGGAGAGATTCTGTTTTTGTCGTTGTGGATCGTTTTTCCAAAATGGCACATTTTATTCTCTGTCATAAGAGCAACGATGCGTCGCATATAGCTAACTTGTTTTTCAGGGAGATAGTTCGATTGCATGGTGTACCGAGAACCATTGTGTCGGATCACGATGTCAAATTCATGGGCTATTTTTGGAAGACGCTATGGGGAAAATTGGGGACAAAGCTTCTTTTCAGCACCACTTGTCATTCTCAAACTGATGGACAGACAGAGGTTGTAAATCGCACCTTTTCTATGCTGCTACGGACAATGATCACGAAGAACCTCAACGAGTGGGAAGATTGTTTGCCGCACGTGGAGTTCGCTTATAACCGGGCTGTGCATTCCACTACTCAATTGTGTCTGTTTGAAGTGGTGTATGGCTTCAAACCACTTACACCATTTGATTTGCTTCCACTTCCAAGTCAAGAAAGAGGTAATATGGAAGCCTCCAAGCGTGCAGAATTTGTGAAGAAGATTCACTTGAAGACTAAAGAAGAGATTGAGAAGAAAGCAACGTATTACGCTGAGAAGGCTAACAAACACCGCAAGAAGATGTTGTTTCAGCCGGGAGACTTAGTTTGGGTTCATTACCGCAAGGATTGTTTTCCCGAACGACGCAAGTCCAAATTGATGCCACAGGGGAGATGGGCCTTTCAAAGTGCTTGAAAAGGTCAATGACAAGGCGTGCACGATTGAGTTACCGGGTGATGACTATGGAGTTAGTTCGACCTTTAATGTTGCTGATTTAAAACCATTTTTCGGCCCAGAGGATTCATATCATACAACGTCGAGGGCAACGTCTTTTCAAGAGGGGGGAGGATGATGAGGCCACCCTTACCCTAACTCCTCCAATTGAAACAACAGGACCGATTACGCGAGCACAAGCCAAGAAGCTCCAACAACAGATGACTTTGCTCTTTAAAGAATATAATTTTGATGAGAATATGCTACTACCTAATTCTAGTGTGCTGTGCGTACTTAGGTATGAAGAGGAGCTCATTTATGAAGGTCAATGTGTTTCGGACAAGGAAAGCCCTAGCTCCCACGAACGGTGCGTCGCAAAGAATTCCAGGTAGAGACGTTCGGACCGTCCGGACTGTTCTTCTCGAACGTTCGGACCGTCCGAATAGCTACCACGAGCGGTTGCGTTGCGAAGAATCCCAGTCGCGTCGTGAAGAATCCCAGTCGGAGACGTTCGGACCGTCCGAACGCTTCTCCTTGAACGTTCGGACCGTCCGAATCAAGAGGCGTCTTCGGTCCAGATTGTTAAGAGATTGATCAGAGTTTGTAAAGTAGAGTTTGTTACGGTTTTCTTGATCCAAGTTGCTTTTCTATTTGAATTAGTTTCTATCTAGGGCCGCACTTTGTGGCGCCAATATAAGGTCAGGCATAGTTTCATTGTAAGGGGACCACTTTTTTCAGATTGAAATTAGAAACAGCACATTGCTTGTTTCTTTTCACCAAAGTATCCATGCGAGGATTACTTGAGAGGAATTGAGCGATCGTTCTTAAATCAAGGTTGTGTTTGCTTTTCCATTGGGAATTGAGGGCACAACGTTTCTCCACTCGTGGTCTCGTGGAGAAATCCTTTGGTGTATCTTGGCGAATTTTCAAAGAGCTGTGAGTCCTTGCATTGGCACGGGTGTACAGCTAGAGAGATTGGTTGAGAGACACTAGTTATCGTGATCCTACGATGAGAAGATCAGGACCGCCCGTATCATGTGGCCACTTATGTATAGCCATGGGTCTGCCAGTCCAGTGCCAATGTGTCGCACCATGCATGCATGGCAAGAGCTATCAGAAGGGTTATTTATATTGGTTTCTAAAAGTCGTTTTTCTACCGTAAATAGTTTTTTATAGTATCTAGTTTTTAAATAAAGTATTTCTGAAGACGAGATCTACTAGTCGATTGTAGTAGATATTGTAATGACTTCATTTATATCAGCCAAAATCGCACGTAAGTCTCTATCTCTCCGTACTCTCTCGCGAACAGCCAAAAGCTATTACTATTTATAAACCAAAACAAAAAAATATCAGCAAAATCTAAGATGAACGAGCCTAACCTGTGCATTTACAGTGCATCTCTTTCTATATTCTTTTGGTTCGTTTTGGAAGAGTTCGGAGTAGTATGCGGTTAAATGCTAGTTAGATTTTTTGTTAAGGAAAAACTGAATGAAAAAATTAAATTGGAGTCTGCTCAAAATCACAACTTACTCCCTCCGATCACAAATACATGTCGTTTTAAATATCAATATAGTCTTTAAAATATTTCTTTGACCACTAATTTCTATTATAATATATTTATAAAACCTGATATAAACTATAATATTATAAAAAATATTTTTCAAGATAAATCTATTCATATGATTTTTATGTATCTAATTTAAATATTTAAAAGATATTGATAGATAAAGTTTTAAAATTTTCACAGCATACGTATCCAAAACAACATGTAACTGTAAGCCGAGGGAGTACTTTGATGTGATCCGAATCTGTGACCTCTCTAGCATAATACGACTAGTATTGACTATCTCTAAAGCAACACATGACAGATCAAATGTGAAAAACACTGGTGCAATTAATTTTAGGTTACAATAGTTTTCTTCACTGTTTCATTTCCCTTTTTTCCTTCAGAAAGATGATGTAGATAAAACGCTGCTTGTTTCGGCTTCAGTTTTTGGCTTATTTTTCACTATTCATAAATTTCATCTTTTTTTGAACTTTCGGCTTTTTTGAGATTTTTTGCCGGTTCTTTTTCCGTATTTGTTTGCATTATACGTGATGGGCTAATATGTTTTTTCTATTTTTAATTTTTTTAAATTTAATTATGCTAAATAAGTCTCTATCAGCTACAATGTTTTTTTAACCAGCTAAAGTGCTTTTCAGCCATAAGCCACTCAAAAAAAGCCATATTGAGCACATCTACTCTACAAGAAAACTCAGAAATACATATAGCTACAAAAGTTCCCCTCATCTTCCATTTCTTGAGAAGCCCTGGACTTTAAAACTGAAAAAACTGTACCCTAGCCTAACATAAACTCGATAGCTATGATATGACTATGGAAGGGTCTATAAACTTGCTTAACGACCCTTGGAACACGACAAACACAGCACTTGGGTTCACAAAAAGATCGATCCAGCTAGCTACCTTAGCCCGAATGCCTTGAAACTATACACATAGAGGACGCACTCCTGTATCGATTAAGTAACATCAAATGTGAACTGCAGAGGCAATGACGCTTAAATGCAATGTCAGATTCCACGGCCGTGCCCCCCCAATGGTCGCCATCACCAAGGAAAAATTAGGTTAAATGTCTTATTAGTCATAGGCTCATAGCAGCGAGGCAAGGCCAGTTGCAGCCTGAGGATGTCCGTCCAGGCTCAGAGGCGCAGATAATTAGATAGGCTCCTAACATTAGTGAGAGACGGCCCATTAACTCGAATCCCTTTCTACGCCGTATGTGGATGCAATCTCTACACGGTTTTAAGCCGAATTTATTTGGATTTGCCGTGCAATCATTTTCTCCCACAAGAGGAAGAACTAGGTGTGGTCTCTAATAGGTATTGCTCATTTTACAAGTCTGCTGACATACGGCAATATGGCATTTGCAAACCTTACTATTGGAGAAAGGGAGATGATGAAGATTTTTTTTCATAAAAAAGGCAACATTATTGCTCATTTCCATGTCAAATTATTAGATTATGCTGCCAAACTAACTTCTTCCTTTGGTCACAATTACATGACGTTTTAAGATGCGTACAGTCAAACTTTAGAAACTTTAATTATCAATATATTTTTAAATATTTAGATTAGATATATGAAAATAATAAGTATATATTTGTCTCAAAAATATTTTCATACTATTATAATTTTATTAGGTTTTAAGAATACATTATAATATAAATTTGTGGTCAAAGTTGTATTTTGTGAATCGTATCGCTGTCTAAAATGGCATCTATTTGTGACTGGATATATAAAAATAATATATAGTATAATCTTGTTTATTACATCTAGCTCTCTATTAGTCTTCAGGTATTCAAATCAGCTTCTGCTTGGAAAAGTTGAAAGCTGATTTTAACACATTGACTTCTTAAAGCAGCTTCTCGAAGCTGCTTTCAAAAGTTACTTTTCCAAGCCAGTTTCAAAGGCTGCTAGCCTCTGTTGTCCCCCTCCACGACTACGTCTTGCAAAATCTATTTTGCAAGTTTTATTCTAAAAGCTACTACCCCTTTCTATTTCATTTTAGCCAAAAGAGGGAGTAGATTTTTTACACCGTGTCCTCAGTCAGAGGTAGGGATGGCAATTGTGCCCGTTTACCCGTATGCCCGTGAGTAAAAACCCTAATGGATCTAGGTATGTGATATTTTTTTTACCCACGGGTATGGAAATGGGGGGAACACTCCATCCGTCGAGTAAACGGGCACGGGTATGGATAAGCTCCACCCGTACCCACCCCGCCCGTTTACCCACGATATAGATTGACAGGTGGCGCAGCCATATTAATATCTATAATTGCTATTGATTGTTATAAACTTTTGCATATCTCTAATTGCTATTAATTATTATAAACTTTTTTGATAGCTATTATATTTCCTAGCAACAGCTACTGCTTATATGTACCTGTTATTAGTTCAACTCTCAGATGGTGACTCTCAGTTCGCGGGTAAACGGGTATGCCCACGGGTGACGGGTACCCACGGGCGACGGGTATGAGCGAGGTTCTTCACCCGTCGTCCTTCGCGGGTATACCCGTGGATGTAAATCAGGGTCGCAGATATGAGTATAGACAAATACTACCCGTACCCGTCGTACCCAATTACCATCCCTAGTCAGAGGGAGTAATGGTAAACTTGATGGATGTGAGATTTATCCATAACTAAGAGTGAAAATCAGAAGATAAGGGACAAGAGGTTAGTTGAGATACACATCAAGTACTAGGTTCTAGAGTAAGCATTACATGCATCACAATACCGTATGATTCTCATGAATAAGTGCGTCAAATCAATGCGAGACCACACTAAATCAATGTGTACGAAACTTCCATTCATGGCTTTCTCCTTTAGGGCTGTTTGGACCGCTCCATTCCACGTTTTTCAACTCCGTTCTATGTTTTTTAGCCAAACAAGTTCAACTCCACGCACTCTGTTCGAGGAAAAAAAGGTGGAGTTGTGAGAGCACCTAAAGGGGTGCTCTACAAACTCTAGGTTTTTTGTGGAGCTGCTCCACGGTAGAATTCGTGGAGCAGAGTTTGTGGAGCAGTCCCAAACACGCCTTAGGGGGTGTTTGGGACTGCTCCACTCCACGTTTTTCAGCTCCACTCTATGTTTTTTAGCCAAACAGGTTCAGCTCCACGCACTCTGTTCGAGGAAAAAAAGGTGGAGTTGTGAGAGCACCTAAAGGGGTGCTTCACAAACTCTAGGTTTTTTGTGGAGCTGCTCCACGGTAGAATTCGTGCAGCAGAGTTTGCGAAGCAGTCCCAAACACCCCCTTAGTATCCTAGTACTAGAAAATTTACTGAGCGCACAGACATTGCATTTATGGCCCATTTGGATTTCCTGTTGCTGCAAAAATGAAATGATTTTTATGAAATTCCTGTAAAATTTATGCACTTATAATTGAAGAAGAATTATACTAGTATCGTAGTATATGCATGATTTGCAAATTAAATCACAGCCAAGCTAGTGAAATATGCATATATCTAATTTGCAGCAAATCCAACTCAAGGAACAGGAATGTATGACATCTACTAGTATATAGATTATTGTTATTAAAAGATGCACAATTCTTTTGTTTGCCACCTCCACTTCAGGTCTGACTCATCACCGTACATCCAGTCACCCACGATTAGTATAGACTTACGTCAGTACACCAATGCCTAGCACCAAAAGCAAAAAAAGAAAAAAAAAACTATATAGGATGGATTTTTTTAGACTAAGGCTCTTCTCGTTTCGATTTAGTTTCTGTCTT
This sequence comes from Dendrocalamus latiflorus, assembly GCA_017311315.1. Taxonomy (NCBI): domain Eukaryota; kingdom Viridiplantae; phylum Streptophyta; class Magnoliopsida; order Poales; family Poaceae; genus Dendrocalamus; species Dendrocalamus latiflorus. The sequence goes on from CM029623.1 coordinate 9,435,678, forward strand.
ATTTTGTACTATTTATAAATTTCGTCTTTTTCTATACTTTTGATTGTTTTTAGCTTTTTTGCCGGTTTTTTCTCGCATTTTTTTGTATTATACGTGACAGGCTTACATGTTTTTTCTATTTTTAATTTTTTAAAATTTAATTATGCTAAATAAGTATCCGTCTGTTACAGTGTTTTTTCAGCTAGCTACAGTGTTTTCAGCCAAAAACCATTCAAAATAAGCTCTTCTGAGCAGGGCTACTCTTTTAAATTTTGGTCTGTTCGACAGTACGCTAAAAAGTACAAGTAAATTTAGTACAGTTTATGTTACAATTTATCTATAGACTTCACTTTAAAAAAACACATATAAATTACTATAAAATTAGAAGTATATTAACTAAACTATGCTTTTGATGATCTAAATCACCAAGGATTCAGGTGCATGCTTGGCTTCTTTCTTCAAGCTTAGTCACATTTATTTATTTTTCTTCTTTTTCTCCCCTCTCTAGAAGAACTCACTCGGGTCCCCCAATGGCACGTCCATGAGCCCCACCTCTCCATGCTCCATGCCGTCGTCGAGCAGCCAGCTCTCCAGCATCGACAACGCCGGCGCCGCGGCGGCCGCGGGGGCTTCCTCCGTCTTGCTCGTCCCCGTCGAGCCCTCCGGCGTCGGCGCCGTGCCGCTGTGGCTGGCGGAAGCGCCTTCGCCGGACACTGACGCCGACGACCGCGACCCAGAGGACGCCTTCCCTCCGCCGTCCCCGGGCCGCATCCAACCCTCCAGCAGCCGTGCGATGTTCTCGGCGCTGGACGCGTACGTCACCTGCGACGGCGCCGGCGGCTGCGGCCTGGCCGGCGGCGAAGGGTCCAGCGAGAGCGCCTCCCGGAGCGCCTGCCTCGCGGTGTGGATGTCCGTCTGCAGCCGCCGCTCCCACTGCCCCTTGGGCGCTGCCGCCCTGCTCTTCACCTCGCCGGCGCCGGCGCCGTCCTCGCCGGCGCTCATCTTCTTGAGCTTCTTCTTGAGGTGTGTGTTCCAGTAGTTCTTGATATCGTTGTCCGTCCGCTCCGGCAAGTAGGACGCGATCGCCGCCCACCTAACCAAATTAAGAACCGCAAACACGAACAAAGACTCAATTTAGGGCTCGATCCATCACACAAATTAAGATGGACTGGACAGGAGCAAGTAAATTAACAAGAGTGGAAATGAAGCAAAATCAAATGAAATTAATTACCGGTTGCCGAGGAGGGCCTGGAGGTGGACGATGAGCTTCTCCTCCTGGTCGGTGAAATTGCCACGCTTGATCCCCGGCCGGAGGTAGTTGGTCCACCGCAGCCGGCAGCTCTTGCTGCACCGCATCAGCCCTGCAGGACCCATCCACGCACACGAACAGCAGCAACAACGAGTCGATCAGAGAGAGAACTTCAATTAATCGCTCAAGAAAAGCACAAAGCGAGAGAAATTAAGGGACGAGGCGCGCACCGGTGTTGGTGGGCACGGCGCGCCAGTTCCCCGGGCCGTTCTCCTGGATGTAGGACACGAGCATGAGGTCCTCCTCCGGCGTCCACGGCCCCTTTTTCACCCCGGCCTTGTCGCAGCACGGCGGCCTCCCCATGCCGCCGCCCCTCCTCTTCTTGCGGGCACCCCTCTGCCTCTGAATTCTTCTTGGCTTTCTCGCGGGAGCGGTGTGGGGGTGGTGCAAAGAAGGATTCAGAACTTCAGATCAGGAGTTCAAGGTTCCTCTCCCCTCCTTGCTTTTCTTGGGGTGGTGAGGTGAGAACCGAACCGAACGAGACAAGGGTCCAAGATGAGCTAGATGGTGAGGTAATGGAGGTCGGCGGTGCGTCTCCGGGGCTTATATAAGCGCGCCGCGAGATCACACAGCTGCGCCCCTGCGATTGACCATCCAGGAAGCGGCCAAGTTAAGTGAAGCGACGACCCAACAAACTCTCCTCGCCTCTCTACACGAGCCAGTCTCTCCTTTCCCCCTCTTTGAGGCTGAAGACCGTGACACAGTGACACACGCACGCACAGTGACACTGTGACAGCGTGTAAATACGGACAAAACGGACGGGAGGCCAGGCCGAAAAGGGTGCGAAGTAGGACTGTTGGTTCGGTTTATACATTCGGTAAATACGGTTTTAGTATTTTGAGAAATACGGTATTTTTTGAAATACGGTGTGGTATCGGTAAATACCATTTTATTTCGGTACGGTATCGGTTAATACTAATTTTACCAAACTTTGCGCGAATTGTTAAACGTTAATTCTCCATTCTAATTTAATTTTTACAATCAAAAATCCAGAATAGGCTAGCAGTGGGCAACTGGGCACTGGCACTGTGGGCTGTGGCAGACTGCAGGGGCAGGGTGCAGACGTGCACTGTGCACAGCTCACAGCCGAGAGCCGACAGGCAGCAGCCAGCACAATTTGACTAAGTTCACTTCACACTTCATATGTTCACAGTATTCACAAATCACAGCCGTCAGCCGGACTTCACACAATCACACTTCACAGGACAGCAGCAGTGCAGGGTGCAGCACAGCAAGTCAGCAAGACAGCAACTACTAGCAGTGTAGCACATTATACAGCAGCACATAAGTCAGATTAACACTTTAACAGCAGCACAGCAGTAGCAAAGTCACAAAACAACACACAGACTGATAGACAGCAGCAAGCCAGCGTCCAGCAACTAGCACCAAACAGCACACAGACAGCAGCAAAGCAATGGCGCCACCAGCACAGCAGCACTTCAGGTCTCCAGCAGCTAGCAGCAGCAAATAAAAGACAGCAGCTGCAGCACATAAACAGAATATTCGTTAGCTCTTTTAAACATAATATTCATCGGAGGTTTGTGGCCGGCAAACACATACATTAGACAATCTAATTTTGAAATAATAACAAAAGCATCAAACTCGATCCGAGGAGTAGACACTTACTGTTGGAGTTGGATCTAGGCCTGACATTTCAATGCCTTCATAACATGAAAAATAAGCTAATTAGTTGAAACAGCTGTTAATGTCCAAATTGCTATCACTTATAAGTATAAAATATATTGCATATATTATAGTACCTTCTTCAAATTTAGACAAATCCGCTAAATCCGCTTCCACATTGATGCGTTTTGAAGAACGCAACCAATCTTGTGCACATATCAAGCATTGGAGTGTGAATGGAGTCAAGGAGCTTCTAAAATCATCAAGAACACGACCACTAGTACTAAAAGCTGATTCAGAAGCAACAGTTGGTATGGGGATTGCTAATATATCACGGGCCATGCGTGAGAGGATTGGCAAATGAGGTGAGTTATACTTCCACCAAGAGAGAATATTAAATCTATGATCATCATCTTCTATATCTTCAGCAAGGTACTTATCTAATTCAGATTTGCCACCACCTCCACTAGAAACTTTCATTCTCTTATTATATAAAGACCTCATAAAATTTGTAGATGCACTTGAATGCTCAGTGCCACTAGTATTTTGTGCATCTAATGTTACTTGTCTATCACCTTGGTTTTCATCCGGAGAGTACATCTTCTTGAATTCTTCAAAAAGATCTAACAATGCCCGGTTTACTTTATCCCATATCTTTGCACCTTTAATATGCCCATAAGTCGAGGTAATCGCATACTTGAAGAAATCAGATTGCTTAGTCCTTGCACAAACATTAAAAAAAACAAAGTGAGTGATTATTGGTTAATAAAAACATCCATATATTGACTCAGATTAACTGATTAAGAATTATTGTACCTAGGATCAAGAATTGCAGCAATAAAAATTAAGTTGTTCATCTTCTCAGGATCCCCCCAATATTTATCAAATTTTTCCTTCATCTTAATAGCCATTGTTTGAAGGTGGTATCATCACCATCATCACGTTGACTCCAATCAGACAACAAATAATTTATACCAGCAATATCTTCGAAGAAAGTGTTGGAAGTAATATACTGAGGCCAAAAACTTTTTTTTGTGAGGTCAAAGAAATGCTTTAAGAAGGCTTTGAAATCTTTCGCATACACCCAATCATCATATGTTGGAACCCCATCCACACCCAACTCAGCCTTATAGGAAAGGTCCTGAAGTTCAAGGCGCTCAAATGCCTTCTCAAAACCCACGGCAGTCTCTAACATAAGATAAGTCGAGTTCTATCTAGTGCACACATCGAGAGACACCAAACCTTTTTCTTCAACCTTGCTTATTTGCACACACTTTTTAAAGGTATTCATTCTTGAGGGAGAGCTTCTCACATACTTGATAGCATTATGAATACGGAAAATAGAAGGAGCCATTGTCTTTAACCCATCTTGAACCACAAGATTAATAATGTGAGCTACGCATCTCATGTGAAGATGGTTACCTTTCACAAATGTACCACCGCGATTTTTCAAAGCACTCCTCATGTAGTTTATAGCTCCATCATTTGAACTAGCATTATCTACCGTAATAGTGCACACATTCTCAATGCCCCACTCAAGCAAGCATTTATCTAGTGCTTTTCCAATATCTTCCCCTTTATGACTGTCTACCAAACAAAAGTTAAGGATTTTTTTTGTTAAGTCGCCAATTGCTATCAATGTAATGTGCAGTGAGAACCATGTAGTTTTGAAGGGTTGAAGAAGTCCATGTGTCGGTTGTGAGGCTAACTATTTGACGAGAATCCTTCAAAAGAATTTTTAGCTTTTTTTCTCATCTTCATAAAGGCGAAGAATGTCTCTATACATTGTTGTCCTAGATGGTGGATGAAACCGAGGACAAGCTTTCGACATAAAGTCTCTAAAACCTTCATGTTTTGAGAAGATAAAAGGTATCTCATCAACTATTATCATGCGAGTAAATGATGCCCTAACCTCTTCTACATTGTATTGCCAAGGTTTTATGCAACTACTTTGGCCATCTATACTACGTTGGAAGCTTAGTTCAGTTTGACTGTCGATCTTGGCAGGATGCTTCTTACAACATTTTGCATGTGAGACCAGTGAGGAGATACCATTTTTTGTGGATCACAGGCAAGGATCCGAGAACAATACTTGCATTTAGCCTTATTCCGGTCATTTGGTAGTCTTGTGTAATGGTTCCATATCTCTGATATGGGATTCATATGTTTTTTTTCCATCTTGAGCTTCATTGGGACCAACAGCTTCATCGCTGCCCACATTCACATTCATACCCATACCCACTGACCCAGCAGCAGCAACATCAATATTTGCAATATCATCTGACTCAGACATCTAATAATCCAAAAATGCAAAGATAGATAACCAATTAACCATTAACCAAAAATGCAAGATCACTAAATTGTTCAGTATTGGACAGAGGAAGTTACACAACTTCGCAAATATTTGCAATATTTACAAATTAACCATGAGTGATTTTGTCACAACTCAAAACTTCGCAAGATCTCTAAATTGTCCAGTACTGGACAAGTGGACAGAGGAAGCTACACACCTACACCCCAAGGTGGCACTGTGGCAGTGGCAAGTATGCAAATGCAACAACCCTAAAATATAAATTGTCCACTGGAGTACTGGACAGAGGAAGCTAGTCAAGCTACACCCCTAGGTGGCAGTGGCAAGTATGCAAATGCAACAACATTTCAACTTAGTGCGCACAAGTTCTTACAACTTCGCAAGATCTACTTCACAAATCACAAGTCACAACAGAGCACAGACTAGCAATCTACCAAAGTACCAATTAGGCAATTAATGAAATAGAGAGAATGCTAGAAAAGACTTACTTCGCAAGATCCAGTTGACTCCGTAGAAAGCTAGAGGGAGAGCTCCACGTGGGGGCTAGGCGCCACCGCGCCGGCGTCTTGGGAGAGAGAGGCGGAGGCGCGGAGCACCGGAGGGCGAAGGAGGCGGAGGCGCGGACGCGGAGGCCGGAGCACCGGAGCCCGAAGGAGGCAGAGGCGCGGAGCACTGGGGGGCCGGGGGGAGCACCGCCAGCGGATCTGGCGAGCCGACCGACGAGGCGACGCCGACGAGGAGCTCGGTTCTGGGATCTGGCTAGGGTTCGAGACTTCGAGGAGCTCGGATCGAGAGGATTAGAGGAAGCGGATCTGACGAGGGGCGTCGCCACGTCAATCACTCGGTCTGGCGTCCGCGCAGGTGCAGCGCTAGGGTTAGGTTATGCCGTCTGCCACGCGTGCGTCGGGCCGGGCCGTCGCCCGTCGGTGCCGGTGCGTGGAGCTGGACTACTGGTGGGCCGCCGAGACCGGAGAGTTGCTGGCTTGCTGCTGGGCTTTTTGGTTTTTTCGGTTTTTCCTCGGTTTTTACCAAAAAAACCGAATCATACAAATACCCCTTTTCTAGCTACCAAACCGAATACCGAAAACCGGTCAAACCGAGTTGACCGGTTCAGTTCGGTTTTTTCGGTTCGGTTTTTTTTTGCACAGCCCTAGAGCGAAGTGGTAGCGGAAGTGAGACCGGGCTCGGTGGGCAAGTGGGCCTGAACTTTTTGGCTAAGATTTATGCTTTATAGTTTTTAGCTGCGGCTTGTAATTTTTAGTCTGTTTATATGAGAGATTACAATATAACAGAAACTCACGTATGGTTTTTGCCAATATAAATAAAGTCCATACAGTACGTACTATAATTAACTAGTAGACCCCATCTTAAAAAACATTTCGTTTAAAAAGCTAGTTACTGCAGAAAAACCAAAAGCTGAAAAAGAACAGGGCCACTAGTGTCTCGGGCCTGCTCAATCGGGAAAAGCTTCCAGGGTCGTGAGCGTGGCCGTGGCCGCTACTCACATCTGTTTGTTTAGTTCGGTGGATCAGCTGCGCACGCTGCGGGCTTCGCTTGAGATTTTTTAAAATAATATTTTTTATTAACATCTTACATAAATATATTATCTTTTAAAAATTACATTATTAACATCTTACATAAATACATTATCTTTTAAAAATTACATAAATAACCTTCTATCGCTAGGATGCCGACAGAAGCTCTATCATCAAATAAATTAGAGTACCATGGCACATGTCGTTATTT
>CM029623.1:10042745-10425245 GCA_017311315.1 Dendrocalamus latiflorus
AATTAGGATGGAGCACAAGCTTGCATTGTATGTTCGCAGGTTTCAACAGAATGTGGTTGAGGCTTGATGTTCTCGCCTGGAAGGGCTTCCATGAACAAGTATGGCCTTAATGCATATCTAATTATCCATGTAACTAGTCCCTGTGGTACTCTTCAGGATTGAAATGGCAGACAATTGCCTCAGAATCAGAACAAGAGATGTTAGTTACTCGGAATTGTCACAAAACCCAAGTTACAAGCAGATTGGCGTAAAACTGAAGGGAAACATGTCATTAGAATGTGTGTGTGTTTTTGGGGGGGGGGGGGGGGGGGGGGGGGGGAGAATACGTAGAACTACAGAACGAGACACATATCACAATAAGCAGTCCAGCCCCTACCAGACTATTGCTACATATACCAGCTCCATATTCGACAAGGGAGAGTCCAAAACCAATCCAAACCCATGTTCCATCCATTTGCAGATTAGCATATAACACATATAACCTTCTCATGAGTTGATTGCATAATAATTGTGCAAAAGTAACCTGGGCAAAACAATGGGCAGTCAAATGTCATTGAAACGAGAAGCATCATACCTTCTCCATCATGTCCACATACAATCTGTCCTGCTGAACCACAGGTTGTGGAGTGTGGATACCCTCATAGTGCTCCATTCACAGCACCTCCCAGTGTGTGACCAAATATGACACCCTCTGCACTGTGCCACCCGGTACCATCATCCTGCTCACCAGCACTGGCACCGACACCCTTATATGTTGTGTGGCTCAAGGCCACCCTAGCATAACAGACCCAGGAAATATATGGGCCTGTTCTTTTTAGCTGAGGTTTATGGCTTTTGGTTACGCCTTGTGGCTTGTGGGCTGTTCGTGTGAGAGATTATAGAGTAACTGAAACTCACGTGCAGTTTTGGCCGATATAAATGAAGTCGGTATAGTATGTACTATAATTAACTAGTAGACTCCATTTTGAAAAGACACTCCATTAAGCTAGTTACTATAAAAAAATCAAAAACTGAAGCCAAAAACTGAAAAAGAACAGGTCCTATAGCAATGGCTTTTGTCATCTCATAAAACAACTTGTTGGGGATAGAGATTGTGCGATTTGCATTGAAGCTTGGAGGTATCGGGTGCGAGAGTAAGGCTGCGAAGCTTGTTGATGATGTAAGGGATGATGTGGTGTAGAATTAATCAGGCATGGTTTGTCCCTTCATGACCGGCATCTCTTCAACCTTCTGAATGTCTTGATTTTACTTCAACATCGATAGCTCAGGCTCTCTCTGTCACTGAGCCTAGTTCTTATCGTGAGGCAGCTCGTTATAGCAGAAGAGTTTGATGCTCTTTGACGTACAAAGACTTGAGATATCGTTCCAACACCTGCGTATGCTCGCCCTATCATATGCAAGTGGGTGTACAAGATTAAGACCACATCTGATAGTATTATTGAGCCCTACAAAGCTTATCTTGTGGCTCGTGGCTTTCAGCAAGAGTACAATCATGACTATGATGAAACTTTTGCCCCTATTGCCCATATGACCACTATGTTATGAATATTGTATGTGTATTCATAAGACCCAAGGGGCAATATATATACGGAGTACAAAGAGGGTATACAAAGAAATATGTCATATACAGATAAGGAAACAAATAAAATATCATATTCTATCTTTAACACCCCCTCTCAAACTCATGGTGGATCACACACTAAATTTGGAGAGAAAGTATAAATATTGTGCCCTAGTCTGTGGCTTCGTGAAGAAGTTAGCAAGCTATGCACACTGTAAAGCAAATACTCCCTCATACATCTGTGAGCGAGTGTATGAAGTATTCACACTAATGTGCTTGGTGAGCTCATGCTTCACTGGATCACGGGTAATGCTGATAGCGCTTGTATTGTTAGTCATAAGGGTCGTAGGTCCCCTCACAGGTACTCCAAAATTTGCAATTAGCCATCTCAACCAAGTAATCTCTATTGTCACAGCTACCATAGCTCTCAACTCAGAGTCTGCACTCAAACGGAAACTGCAGTCTGCTTCTTTGTCTTCCAGGCAATCACGGAGGAGCTAAGAAAAACACAATAAGCAGAAAGAGAACGATGATCAGAAGGATCACTGGCCTAGGTCGCATTGGAGTACGCCTGAAGCTGTAGTGAGTTGGGGCTAGAGAAAAACAAGTGATGAGAAATTGTCCCACGCAAGTAGCGAAGAACACGAAGAAGGTGGCTGTAGTGAAGATGAGTAGGACGAGCCATGAACTGATTAAGATATGAACAGCATGAGCAATATCAAGGTGAGTGCTCACAAGATATACCAGACTCCCAACAAGATGGCGATAACGAGTAGGATCCTCAAGAATATCACCATCAGTAGCACGAAGCTAAGAGAGAACTCCATAGGAGTCTTAGCAGTGCGAATATCAGTGAGATCAAACTGATCAAGAAGATCCTAAACATACTTCTGCTGGAAGAGGTAGTAACCCTCAGGCGTGAAAGAAATCTCAATCCCAAGGAAGTACGTCAGCAAACCAAGATCAGTCATCAGAAACTGCTCATTGATATGCTTTTTCATATATGTGATGAATGAGAAATCATCACCAGTGATAAGCATATCATCCACATAGAGAAGAAGCAGTGTCCTACCTCGAGGTGAGATATGGACAAATAGAGTAGGATCATGGGCACTGACAGCAAAACCGATAGTGGTAATCACTGAGGTAAAACGCACAAACCAGGCACGAGGGGCTCGTTTGAGGCCATAAAGAGCACAACGAAGACAGACATGACCATCTGGAACAAAATACCCAGGTGGTGGCTACATGTAAAACTCCTCATGCAAGACACCATTAAGAAAGGTATTCTTAACATTCAACTAAGAGATAGACCATCGACGAACAAAAGTAATCGCAACAAGAGTGCGAACAGTCGTCATATGGGCAACAGGGACAAACACCTCATCGTAATCACGACACTACTCCTGCTGGAAGCCGCGAGCTACAAGACGAGCCTTGTAGCGCTCAATAGTACCATCGGACCTGGTCTTAATCTTGTACACCCACTTGCACGTGATAAGACGAGTATGCACAAGTGTTGGTATAATATCCTAAATCTCTGTTTGTCCAAGAGCATCAAGCTCCTCTTCCATAGCGAGCTGCCACTCAGAATGAGAAGTGGCCTCATGATAAGAACTAGACTCAATGACAGAGAGAGCATGAGATGTCGAAGTAAACCCAAGACGATTAGGAGGCCGAAGGGATGTCCGGTCACGAAGAGTGTAACAAGGAGCATCATCAAAGGAACCAAACGTCGATGTTAGCAAGATACCAAAAGATGAGTCTAGTGAAGGACGAGGACACCTAGAGTAATGCACCCCAGAGAAATGAGATGGTGGAGCTGCAGGAGGCAACACAAGAGGTGGAGGTACAGAAGGAACCACTAGAGACAAACTAGAGGAAGGCTTTGAAGGGGGAGAAATAGGTGAAGTCAAGGAGAGACAACTAGGAGATCATCTCGATGGTGGAAATAGGACGACGAGCCAAATCTCTATAGAAGAAAAGTCGAGATTCGTCAAAGGCAACATCTCGTGAGATCCTGATCCGTCGAGCAGAAGAATCATAGCAGTGACAACCCTTATGCTTAGAACTATAACAAAAAAACACAAACTCAACTGACTGGGCTGACAGTTTGGTGCGCTCATAAGGCTGCAGCAGGACAAAATAAGTACAACCAAAAACACGAGGGTGAGTGTACTGGGGGCTCTAGAGTAGAGACGCTCTATAGGACTGACATCCTTAAGAGTAGTGGAAGGCTGCATATTGATGAGATATGCAGCCGTAGAAATAGCCTTAGTTCAGAACTGTGGTGGAACGTGAGAGGCAATGAGAAGAGTGCGGGAAATCTCAATCAGATGATGATGTTTGCGCTCAGCAACCCCATTCTGAACATGGGCACCAGGACAAGAAGACTGACAAAGAGTGCCCTACTCAGAAAGAAATTGTCTAAAAGCGCCAGAATAGTACTCGCTAGTAGAATCACAGCAAAAAGTACGAATGGAGGACTCAAACTGAGTATGAATCACCGTGACAAAACTATGATAGACCGCAAGAAACTAGCTACGATTAGACATAGGGAAAAGCCAAGTAAAACGAGAATAATCATCAATAAAAATTACATAGAATTTATGCTCGCCTTTGAAGATAATAGGCGCAGGTCCCCATACATCTGAATGAACTAAATCAAAAGAACAAACATGGACATGTCAATAGTAACATGTCCAAGAACACCCTGACGAACTAATGAAGAAAGACGGAACCTACACAGGTGACCTTAACGGCGATGCCTCTGTACAAAAGTTCCAGAGGTAGTGGCAGCAGTGGCGATAGAGGTAGACGTGGTAGGAGCAACTGAAGTGGATGGAAGGTAGAGGCGGTCAAGAATGTAAAGATCCTGACGATCCCTACGACGCCAACCAGTCCTAAGTACCATCTCTATCTGTCAATCCTAGACGAAACAGGTGTGGAGTCAAAACCAACCCTACAACCAAGATCAATGAGATGTCCCACTGAAAGAAGCTGGGGGAACATGGGAAACATCTAAAACAGAAAATCAGTGGATAAAATAGTGTCTTGAAAGCTGACAAACAAGGAAGTACCATCAGTCTTCTAAGTAGAGATAGGAAAAATAGGAGGCCCTATTGAAGTGAAAGATATAGTGTCTGATATCATGTGAAAAGAGGCACATGAATCTAGAACCAAAGAAACACCTAAAGGAGACGTCTGAGCTAGACTAGCAGAACCCGTTGAGTTATGAGAGAGCTGAAGTAGCGCCTAGCAGAGCTGTTGAACAGAGTCACTTCTCTGAGAACCTGACGAGCTGGTCTGTCCTCCAGTGAAGGGCCTCCCTTCCCCCCTTGGATCGTCCACTCCAACGCGCCTTGTTCTGCTTTTTGCACACCGCACAATTTTGGTAGTCATGCCCGAAGTTCTTGCAGTAGTTGCACTGAACTCCAGTTGGTGCAAAAATAAGAGCGAAAATACGCACCTAGGGAGGGACTGTAGTCGAAGCAGAAACTAGCGGTGTAGTCGAAGGAGCAGCAAGCACAGTTGAAACGGACTGTGTTGCTAACCCGAGGCGTAGCTCCTCAACCCAAAGCGTCAAAAGGGCCTCTGTAACGGTCAACCGCAGAGAGCGACCCAGCAGTTAAGCCTTAATAGGATCAAACTCTGGTCGAAGGCGGCAGATGAAATAATAAAGGCGAAGGCAATTATGATCTGCCTTATGCACTTTATGACACTCCTAACAAAGTGGAGAGGCTAGCTTATCCAGCTGGCACCAGAGACTGGCTAGGGCTTGAAAGGAGTCGTCGACGGAAGAATCTCCCTAGCGAAGTGTCTCCAATTCACGCTGAAGCGAAAAATTGAGTATTACTGCTCTGCTGATATCGCTCACGCAAGTACTCTAAGATCTGTCGAGTAGACCACAGACCAACAATGTCTGGCTGGATGGAGTCATCGACGCTGACCACTAGGATGGCACGAACACAGGCCTCATCAGCACACCATCGCTTGAAAGCGTGGATGGCATACTGAAAAGCCTCATCAACAGCAACATCTGCCTCCTTGGCGGCCTCATCTTCTGCAGGAGGTGCGGAAGTAGACTGCCTGGGAAGAGACTGAACCGATGGTGGCGGTGAAGGTCGTGCACCAGTGACATGTCCCTAGAGGCGGAGACCATCGAGCGTGATCCCTATGAGAGAAGATCATATCTTATAGTTCGTCCCATGGAGCTTTGTTCCTAAGAATGGGATCGTAGTTGATTGAACGAAAGTCATCGGTAGGCGGCGCTAGATGGCACGACAACCAAGGCAATAAAGTCTAACATGTGATGCTGAACAACGCAGCGGTTAGATCCACATTTTTTCTTTTCTTTTTTCTTTCTCTCTTTTTTTTCTCTTTTCTTCTTTTTTATTTTTTCTTTTTTTTTTGAAAACAAAAGTTACCGAACGGGATAAATGCCGAACAGATCTGAGGAACAGATTTGATCCTCAGATCAGACCAAAATTTGGCGGGCAATGAGGTGCTGATCACCGGTCAGCGGTCTTTGGTCAGCAGTGTTGGACGGCGAGGTGGCAGACGGCCAAGTGGTGAGCAACCGAGCATCGCGGCGTCAAGCAACGGGCAACAGGCGGCGAGCGGCTGGGCGACGGACGCCGTGAGCCAGGCGACCGAGCGTTGGGAGTGGTCGGGCAGGCAGCAATCGAGCGGTGGACAATGACGTGTGGCAGCCGGCGATTGAGGGCAACCGCGGGCAGCAGCCAGCAATCGAAGGCAACAGCTGCGGGTGCGACGGTGAACCAGAGGGCAGCGGTTTGACCTGTGATCTAGCAGCGGCGGCGAATGCGCAACATCAGTGCGGAAAAAGACGCGCATCGGGTGACCGATGGATGGGCGTCGAACGGCGCAGCAACAAGCGACAATCGCATGGAGACGGTAGTGGCATGAGCAATGGCGGCGATGATGGAAGCAGAAGGAACAAGGTCAGAAACCTTGCTTTGATAGTATGTTATGAATATTGTGTGTATTCATAAGACCCAATGGGCAATATATATAAGCAGTACAAGGGAATATACAGAAAAATATGCCATATACAGATAAGGAAACCAAGACTTATAAGGAAACAAATAAAATATCCTATTCTATCCTTAACACACTATTTGCACTTTCGTTGTGGTTACTTTTGTTCGCCAGTGGTCTATCCCTCAATTGGATATCAAGAATGCCTTTCTTAATAATGTTTTGCATAAGGAGATCTACATATAGTCACCACCTGGGTATTCTATTCTAGATGGTCATGTATGACGTCTTTGTCATGCTTTTTATGATCTCAAACAGGATTCTCCTGCCTGGTTTACGTGTTTTACGTTAGTGATTACCGTTATTGGTTTCACTGTCAGGTCCTACGATCTTACTCTTTGTCCATGTCATATCTCGGGGTAGGACACTGCTTCTTCTGTGTATGGATGATATGCTCACACTGGTGATGTTTCCTCATTCATCATGTATGTGAAGAAGCAGCTTGGTGAGCAATTTCTGATGACTGATCTTGGCTCTCTTACGTATTTCCTTGGGATTGAGATCTCTTTCACGCCTGACGGCTACTACCTCTCCCAGCAAAAGTATGTCCAGAATCATCTTGATCAGTCTGGTTTGACTGACACTTGCATTGCCGAGACTCCCAAAGAGCTATCCCTTCAGCTTTGTTCCACTGTGGTGATCTTCTTGAGGATCCTACTCGATATCGCCATCTTATTGGAAGTTTGGTGTATCTTGTGAGCACTCGTCTTGATATTGCTCATGTTGTTCATGTCTTAGTTTATAGCTCGTCCTACCCATCTTCAATATAGTCACATTAGTGTTCCTCATTACTTGCATAGGACTATATGTCGTTATTTATTTTTCCCTAGCTCTAGCTCACTAGAGCTTTAAGCATACTTGATGCGACATGGGTTAGTGATCCTTCTTATCATCGTTCTCTTTCTGCTTACTGTGTTTTTCTTGACTCCTCCCTAGTTGCCTGGAAGGCAGAAGCAGACTACAGTTTTTCGTTTGAGTGCAGTGACTGAGTTAAAAGCTATGGTAGCAATGATAGCAGAGGTTACTTAGTTGAGATGACTATTTGTTGATTTTGGAGTACCTATGATGGACCTACGACTTTTGTCTGATAATACAGATGCTATCAGTACTGCCTGTGACCAGTAAAATATGAGCTCATCAAGTATATTCGTGTGGATACTTGATACACTCGCTCATAGGTGCAAAAGGGAGTACTTGCTTTACAGTTTATGCCCTCAAAGTTACAGATTTCAGACTTCTTCACAAAGCCACAAATTAGGGTACAATATTTGTATTTTCTTTTCAAACTCAGTGTGTGCAATCCACTATGAGTTTGAGATAGGTGTTAGAATAGAAAATCCTTTGTATTTTCTTATATGACTTTGTATTTTCTTATATTTGTATGACATATTCTCTTGTAATATCCTCTTATACTCCCTATATATGTTGTCCATTATGGCTCATAAATATACACATAATACTCATAACATGCTTAAGTGCATGTTGCAAGGAATCTTCTGTATGGACTCAAAAAGTGAATATAACTTGGAGATTCTTTTAGTTACATTGAGCAATTGAAAAGAACTGACAAGTGGCAACCATCTCTCTCCTGTGCAAACAAACTCCAATGAGAGAACCTAAAACATCATTACAAACTAACTTAGAAATTGCATCCTTTTAGGGTTCCGTACATGATAACTAAAACTACACTATGCCACAAAAGCAACAACCAATCCGACCTTGAATACAGAAATGCAGACACCAAGTGGAAAAGAAAACATGGATTAGTTACCAGAAGCACACGTAGTTTTGGGTGGAGGATATGTTGGCCATCTGAACACCTCTAGAAGGCACAACATCCCATATTACATTGACTGAACTCAAGTAACAAAACTCCAAGAAAGAACTGGTGACATGGCTAAAACAGAGGAGATATCTAACCAACGCCAATCCTACAAACTGCCAGTACAGTCAGCCAATAATAAATGACATCAAAACACCAATTCAAGCTTTTAAAAAAAACAATTGTTACATATATGCAATAAGTTAAACCTGCCAACGATATGTTCTGCCCTTGAATTGATCATTAAATGCAGGATTTGAAATAAAAAAGCTACCAAGTTTAGTGTCCAATATTGTTCTCCAATAGAAGGGTCAGCATGAATTAGGATGGGAAAAATAATTGTGGCTAATGTTATTTGTGGTTTAGCTACCATGTGTGGCCCTATAGCTACCGAGAGATATGGTGGCTTAACATACGTTCTCTAAAAGGTAGGCCTGTTGTACCATGTAATGTAATTTAATACACCACCATATTGTGAAAGCATAGGCCAAACCAAAAGCAATTGGGCATGCCCTGTCTTTTGATTATTATCTAGGGAATTCTCTTAACAAATAAGTAGCATCATAACCATCACGCTAACAACATGGGCCCGTGATAATTGTAGAATAGAGAATTGATCCAACTGACGCTTGTAATGAATCATTGGCTGTGTTATATACACGTGAGGCCATAACTAACTAATACCAAGTCAGCTATAAACAAGAGATATGCCAAGAGAATAGGGCTAAGCTACAACGGGTAGAGAGAGAGAACAAGATCGCTAACAATAACATATCACTGCTCCAGTTTTATTCCACTCAAATTGCCTACTGAAAAAAAAGCATTCACAATGCACTAAATCTTCTGTAGATGACATTAAATGCTACATAATCTATATCCATGATGTGAAGCGAAACTTTTTAGGCTGCAGTAGCATATGTTGACGTTGATCCAAATTTGTTACTACACTGTAACAAAAGTGTCTAGCCTAGTATTCCAGACCTTGTGCTGGAGACCTGCATTACTAGTTCCCACTGATCTCGACTGTTTTCACCCTCATCCAAAAGTAAGGCAAAAGCAGATTGTAGAGCAGCCAGTTTTTGTGATAACAAGATTAAAAAGAGGCAAGCAAACTATGCAGCTTTTTTCATTTGTTTTCAAAAATCAAAATATTAAGAGGTGATGTATATTTACCAAAGAACCACGAGAGATGGTTTGAATTGGCTTAAAATGTTACATAACTTAAAGCAACATCTAGCATTCAGTGCTTCAGTGGTATCTTCGCCCCCTATGAGCCTAATCCCAGCAGTTGATATAAAATCCTGATAAATTCAGTGCCCGCACTGTTTTGAATACTTTTGGAGCCCACTGACTACCTAAAAAATTCGAAGTATTCACAGTATCACCAGGACTAATATGTTCATAATGCATTATTCTACCATTCAAAGTCGACATGTCAAATGAGTGACAACATTTCCTGATGTTTATGTACAACAGCAACAAAATACCAAAGTGAACACAACACAAGTAATAAAAAGAGTAAATGCAACATAGATACAGGTAAGGTATTCAATATTCATATGTAGGTACTTCAACAAAATAATATTTCCGTTAAGTAAACAAGGATGATAAATGATGTACAAGGTGTTATGGCACCGGGTGGGGGGTAATGAAGGTGCTGGAGGTGCAGGACCCTGACTACGCAGTGCGTAGCTGCTGGTAGAAGTGGAGCGAGGTTTTGCCCCTCGGCTCCCTATTTTTGCTAGGGAGAATAGAGATAGGAGGAAGATAACTTCATTGCTTCATTATTCTCAGGGTGCCCTGCGGCTTAGAGCAACTCCAGCAGTAGCTCTCAAAACAGAGCCCTTACTTTTTATTTGAGGGCTCTCCCTACTTTTAAGGGCTCTGTTTTTTAGGCTACACTCCAGCAAAAGCCCTCAAAACAGAACCCTCAAATTCATTCTTAGAGGGGATGACACATAGGACCCACCCTCATCCTCATCCTACTTTTGAGGGCCGAGGGGCAAAAAACTCACTCCAGCAGGGCCCCTACTTGAGCCCTCAAAAGTAGGGGCTCCCTCCAGACCCCCCAGGAATGAGGGCTCGAGGGGGAGATTTGAGGGCCCCCTACTTTTGAGGGCTCAAGTAGGGGCCCTGCTGGAGTGAGTTTTTTGCCCCTCGGCCCTCAAAAGTAGGATGAGGGCTCAAATAGGGGCCCTGCTGGAGTTGCTCTTACATAACCATCTGGCCAACCAATTCCCCTCAAATCACTCTTAATCATTCCTTAATAGCTTTACTAAAAATAGCACCAGCTAATGATGCGGCCATTATTCCCTCTACAGGCGCCATTTTAGCCACTTTCCTGGTTTGATGTACTTGCCTTTTTAGCTCTACGGGTGAATGTCTTGCCCCACATGACATCTCCCCCCCCCCCCTCGACGAGCAGCTCGTCCGCGAGCTGGAATTGTGGGTAGCGCTGGACAAAGGAATCGACGTCTTCCCAGGTGGCTGCAGAAGGTGGTTGCCCTGCCATTGGATGAGCACCTGGCGAATGCCCCGTGCCAGGCGGGCTTTGACTGCTGCTGCCGGAACGGGTACTGCCACGCCGTGATGCATAGGTGGTAGTGGTGGTGGAGACTCTGGAGGCTGACCGTTGAAGCGCTTGAGGAGGCCGACGTGAAAGACGTCATGGATGCGGGCACCAGGCGGCAGGTGTAGGCGAACGGCGACCACATTGATGACCTCTGCAACCTTATATGGCCCGTAGTAGCGGGGGCGGAGCTTGCCGGACGTCGCTGTGGGCAGGGAGAGGGGGGTGCGATGACGTACGCGCAGCCAGACCCAATCCCCCACATTGTAGGATACCGGCCGGTGACGACGGTCGTAGTAGGACTTGTAGACCGCCTGGGCTTGCTCCAGCCTGTAGCGGACATCCGCCAGCAGCTCGTCCCGTTCCGCCATGGTTTTAGCCACAGCCGCGACCCTGGACTCGCCTGGATCGTAAGAGCGGATCGTGGGCGGGTCGCGGCCATACACCAGCTTGAACGGCGTGTCCCGGAGGGATGTTTGGAACGCCGTGTTGTATGTGTATTCTGCCCAGGGAAGCCATCGAAGCCACTGGCGTGGCCTATCACCTGTGAAGCAGCGCAAATACATCGTGATCACCTTGTTGGCGGCTTCAGCTTGGCCGTCAGCTTGTGGGTGGAAGGCGGTGGTCATGTGTAGTTTGGCGTCGGAGAGGGTGAGGAGCTCCTTCCAGAACGCCGAGGTGAACACCGGGTCGCGGTCGGAGACGAGGGACTAAGGAATGCCGTGCAAGCGCACGATCTCGGCGAAGAAAGCCTTGGCGACGGTCTCGGCGGTGTAGGGGTGGCCCAGCGGAATGAAGTGGCAGTATTTGGAGAATCGATCCACCACCGTGAGGATGACAGACTTGCTGCCTACCTTTGGAAGCCCCTCGATGAAGTCCAGCGCGACATCAGCCCATACCATGGATGGTACAGGAAGGGGCAGCAGCAGTCCGCCGGGAAGCAGGTGCTCTGTCTTGTACCGCTGGCAAGTGAGGTAGCCTCGGATGAAATCCTGCACAGCTGAGCGCAGATTAGGGGCGTGGAAGTCGCGGCGGAGGCGGTGCAGAGTCCGCTGGATGCCTTCGTGCCCGTCATTGTGGATGTCAGCCACCAGGTCTTGAAGGAGTGTGGAGGACGGGGGCACATAGAGCTTGGCGTCGAAGGTGACCAGCCCGTCCACCAGAGCCCAGGGTGCGGCGCGGCGGCCTGCCTGGATGTCCTCCCGCAGCGCCACAAGTGTGGGGTCGGTGCTGTTGGCCTGGCGCAGCCTGTCGATGAAGGTGAAATGTGGAGCTGCTAGGAGGAACACCGTGGCCGAGTCGACGTCGCGGCGGGAGAGTGCGTCGACGACAACGTTGGTGCTGCCTGGTTTGTACTCCACCTCAAAGTCGAACCCCAGCAGCTTGCCCACCCAATGGTGTTGCGGAATTGTTGCCAGGCGCTGGTCGAGGAGGCACTTGAGGCTATAATGATCCGTGCGGACTAGGAAGTGGCGACCCCAGAGGTAAGGCCTCCAGTGGCGGACGGCGTGGACGAGGCCAATGAGTTCCCGTTCGTAAGCCGCCAGGGAGGCGTGACGCGGCGCTGCTGGGCGGCTGAAGAAAGCCAGGGGGCGCTTATCCTGGAGCAGTACAGCGCCGAAACCCAACGAAGAGGCGTCGCACTCCACCACGAACGGCTTGTCGAAGGCCGGGAGCGCCAGCACGGGGGCTGTGGTGAGCGCCGCCTTGAGTGCGGCGAAGGCGGCCGCGTCGGACCAGCCGAACCCCTCCTTGCGCAACAGGGCAGTAAGGGGCGCGGCGATGAGGCCGTAGTCCTGTACAAACTTGCGATAGTAGCCCGCCAAGCCGAGGAAGCCGCGAAGAGCCCGAACTGTTGTGGGCACCGGCCACTCCAGCACCGCCTGGACCTTGCCGGCGTCCATGGACACGCCGTCGGCTGAGATGACGTGGCCGAGGTACGCGATCTTTGGCTCGCCAAAAGCGCATTTGGAACGCTTCACGAACAGGCGATGCTGCTGAAGCACGGAGAGGACGGTGCGGATGTGGCGGAGGTGGTCCACCCAACTGGTGCTGAAGATCAAGATGTCGTCGAAGAACACCAGGACGAAGCGACGAAGAAATGGACGGAGGACCTCGTTCATCAAGGCTTGAAAGGTCGCTGGAGCGTTGGCTAGGCCGAAAGGCATGACGAGGAACTCATAGAGCCCGTCATGCGTTCTGAACGGCGTCTTGTGAACGTCGGCGGGAAACATCCGAACCTGATGATAGCCCGAACGTAGGTCCAGCTTGGTGAAGTAGCGCGCGCCGTGCAGCTCGTCCAGCAGCTCGTCGACCACCGGAATCGGGAAGGCGTCCTTGACGGTGATGCTGTTGAGCGCACGGTAATCGATGCAGAAGCGCCATGAGCCATCCGCCTTCTTGACGAGGAGGACCGGCGAGGAGAAAGCCGATGAGCTGGGTCAGATCAGGCCCTGCTGCAGCATGTTGCGACACTGCCGTTCCAGCTCATCCTTGTGCGCCGATGGATATCGGTAGAGGCGCACGGCCACCGGGGCAGCACCAGGCAGCAGGGTGATGTGGTGGTCGTGGGAACGCGGCGGCGGCAGCCCGTTCGGCTCGGTGAAGACGTCCTGGAACTCTGCCAGCAGCGCGTCGAGGAGGTTGCCGCCCGTGGTCGTGTGAAGGCGTGGGCTGGCTGGGCTGGCAATGCCACGCCAACACACGGGCTGAGTGCCGCGCCAGAAGGACATGGAGAGCTGCCCAAAATCCCACAGAATGGGGCCCAGCGTTGCCAGCCACTGGGTGCCCAGCACGATGTCGTAGCCGGCGAGCGGAAGGACGTAGAAGTCGGCGGTGAAGTGCTCCTGTTCGATGGCGAAGGTGGCGCTGCGGAACATCCCGACGCAGGGCACGCAGTCTCCGTTGGCGACGGTGACGGACAGAGAGTCGCGGCGCTGGGGAAGGAGACCGGTGGCCGCCACGCTGTCCTCGGCGATGAAGTTTTGGGTGGATCCCGAGTCCAGCAGGGCGTGGAGTGGCGTCGCCCATTGTGATCAAGACCTTCATGGTCTCGCTGGTGCGGATGCCTGCGATGGCGTGGAGGGAGATGAGGGGCGCGTCGTCCGGCGCCGCGGTCTCCTCCATGCCGTCATCATCAGCGGCGTCGGCGAAGTCCAGGAAGAAGAGCCGCGGGCAAACTTTATTGTGGCCGCGGCTGAATTTGTCGTTGCAGTTGTAGCAGAGGCCAAGCCGCCGGCGTTCCTCCATCTCGGTCTGGGAAAGTTTCTTGACGGGGCGGCCCTCGACGGTGATGGTTGGTGTCGCGGCGGCGGGAGCGGGAAGCGCCGGTAGGGTGCGCGGTGCTGGCAGCAGGCCCCTGCCTGCGGTCCGTGGTGGGGCGGCAGGCGCGGCCAGTTGTTCCCGGAGTTCCAGCTTCCTGGCGAGGCTCATGGCGACCGACAGGGACTGCGGATTATGGACTTCCACGTCGAGGCTCAGTGGTGGTTGGAGGCCGACGGTGAAGAGTTGGACGCGTTGGGCCTCCGTGAGGCGTCCTGCGCGCGGGAGAAGGGCTTGGAAGCGGTCCTGGTAGTCGACCACCGAGCCCGTACGCTTGCAGGCGGCCAGTTCACCCAGCGGGTTGGACCGCAGGGGAGGACCGAACCTCAGGTTCAGGAGTTCGGTGAAACGCTGCCACGGAGGAGTGCCCTCATCTTGTTGCACCTGGATGAACCACAGCTGAGAAATGTCCTCCAGGTTGTACGAGGCCATCCATACTTTTTCTTCCTCGATGATGCGCTGCTGATGGAAATAAGATTCGCACCGATTGATAAAGGCCAGTGGATCAGTCTTACCATCGTACTTCGGAAAATCCATCTTCTGGAAGCGAGGAGGCCGGTCATGGTGGTGCTCGCCAGTGACCAGGGTCTTTGCGCCTGACGAAGAGGAGTCAGAGCGGCGCTCCTGTTGGAGCTCGGCGACGGACGTCTTCAGATTTTCCACGGTCTCGACCAGGGTCTGGAGTAGGGCCGCGAGATCAGCTGGGGACGGCGCTGCCATGGTGGACGTCACAGAGGCAGCGGGTGATTGCGTGGGGTTTAGCGGTGGGGTTGGTGATGAGGATCGGCTGGAACCTGATACCAAGGTGTTATGGCGCCGGGTGGGGGGTAATGGAGGTGCTGGAGGTACAGGACCCTGACTACGCAGTGCGTAGCTGCTGGTAGAAGTGGAGCGAGGTTTTGCCCCTCGGCTCCCTATTTTTGCTAGGGAGAATAGAGATAGGAGGAAGATAACTTCATTGCTTCATTATTCTCAGGGTGCCTGCGGCTTACATAGCCATCTGGCCAACCAATTCCCCTCAAATCACTCTCAATCATTCCTTAATAGCTTTACTAAAAATAGCACCAGCTAATGATGCGGCCATTATTCCCTCTACAGGCGCCATTTTAGCCACTTTCCTGGTTTGATGTACTTGCCTTTTTAGCTCTACGGGTGAATGTCTTGCCCCACATGACACAAGGGATGAAGGGTCACTACTAATTTCAAGATTCTAATTGTGTCGCCACATAAACAGCTAAACACAATATCCAAAGACTTAATTTAATAAATCTTAAACCATTATTCAAACCAGAGCATAACATCATACATGAGCTGCTACCTCACAATAATGTTGTTATACACTTTGGTTACATAGCCTTCCAGCATCCGATTGCAGTTATATATTTTTTTCTTGAATTCCACATGCTGAAGTACAAAAATGGCTGGAAAACTATTCATCTATGGTAACAGCGGCGGATCCAGCGGTGGGGCGGGGGGGGGGGGGGGCTCGAGCCCCCCCTACCGCTACCGGACCCTTGGAGCCCCCCCCCCCCCCCCCCTAAATTTTTAGCCATGGATGTATAATGTAGAAGGGGCTGAGGTCGAGCTGAAGGTACTTCAGCCCCTCCAAAAAAATTTCCTGGATCCGCCACTGTATGGTAACAAAGTTTTTTCATCTTACTAGTTTTGGCAAAGGGAGGCAGCAAGCTTGAGGCAGCAACTGCATAACTTGCAAGAACATCATCGGTATGATCCTCAACCAACCTACAATGAATGCATATGGGTCATAAAAATGGCAAATGGCAGTCATTGCCAGAGTAAAAAAAAATCATGCAATCGCATCTTGCATTATTTTCTATTATGGTAGTGCCAATGATCATTAGAGAATCATGTGTGGCAGACATCAACCTCTTAAATAGCATCATTACAAATGATATTATATTTCCATATCATGCTGTTCAATGGGAAGAAATTCTCGGCACATCATAACAGTTACCATATGGAATTGTATCAAAGCTGTAGGCATCTATTATGCTGCACCCAGGAGTAGCCTAACATTATCAAAAACAAAGCCTATGTTTTGCCAGCTATTTCACCCTCCACTGTTCTTATTTCGAACAGACTCTTGGGGCACGCTTGTGTGACACTTCACTACTACCAGAGATAGTTAAATGACTATTTAGCAATGTACGGTATAGGATAAGCAACCTTTGGGAATACAAATCGGCCATGACATGTTCCATTTTTTTACTTGATTAAATTGGTGTCTTACTCCTTACACACAAAAATGTTAGTTCATATGTTAGATTGTTAGTTCAGTTCTCCTGGGGGGTGTTCATTGAGAGTTCAGCTCTCCTGGGGGGGTGTTCATGTAGTGTATGAGGGGTGTTCATTGAGTGTATGACTTTTCACACATTAAAAAATTGTGTAGCCCAACAACTAGGTTTAAACCCCAAATGAACCGAAACTGCATATACTGCACATAAAAGATAAAAGGGAAGGTTCACGATAAGTACAAGTAACGAACTTTATTATACTGGTTGCATATAAACTAGAAAACCCTAAAAAAACTAAGCACAACAGCAATTCAATAGCAATAGATGCATTTTTAGAAAAGTAATAAATGTGTTTATGAGATGTGTCATTGCAGGCAGTTGTTGGGTCAACAGCTTTATGGCCTGGATGTAAAAGACTTACAACATTTGGAGAATAAGCTGGAGATGAGCCTAAGAAACATTCGTCTGAAGAAGGTTACATTATAATTTTGTTAAGACCACATCACCATTTAGTTTTTTTCTGACATGGATATCAATGACTACTTTCACTAAAATTCACTTTACAGGACGAACTTATGATTGATGAAATTCAAGAATTAAACAGGAAGGTTTGTTAGTACAATTCATTCTAGTGTATTTGGTTCTATATCAAAGCTAATTGACTATACAATCGTCTTACTGGAATCACAGGGAATGCTCATACACCAGGAAAATGTAGAACTACACAAGAAAGTCAACCTTGTCCATGAGGAAAACATCAATTTGCAGAAAAAGGTGCAGGTATCCAAGAAAATTTTTCCAAACAATGATGCAACTTGTATAGGTCATCAATTGTCATTCAGTTTCACTTGTCTGGTACATGCACATTGCAAAATGTTATTTCGTCTTCATTTCTCAGGTATATGAAGCCAAGGGAATAAATGGACATCCGACAGGTTCTACCAGTCGATACAGTTTCCTGACTACAGAGAATGAAAATGCTCAAGTTAATCTTGAGCTAAATCAGCCACAAGATGTGGAAAAGGGGCGGTCAGAAACACCAACTCCGGGGTGAGTTCTTGCAATTTCAAACACAGTTCAGATTCAGCGAAGCACATGATTTGAGATAGTTCACTGAAAGTGCAGCAGACTTCTACTGCAGTGAGGATGACCAAAACTAAGAGACCAACAACCTACAAAGCTGGGTTGACATTTCAAGACCTACCAGCTAAACTTTAAAGCTTCTAGATGCAAGAATTTATGAATGAACAAGAGCATCGATTGTAATTCAGATTTTTAACATCAGCTGTTGCAAACCCATTAAGTCACAGCACAGTTTATGTAATATTATTCTAAAGAATTTAGTGCTACTGATTTTCACAGTGCAGCCTAGAATGCTCAGCACTAGTTGGTAACATGTTAAATATACACATTTGATATTGTATTGATTAGAACTTGTTAAATACAAATATGGTTAGTTGTTTACTTCTGAAATGCAAAAGACAAGCTGTGTGGCGTTTAAGGAACTTACACACTGAATCATACAGAAAATTTTGGTAAATCATGATGATTTAAACTTTAAACCACAACACAGCTCGATGTACAGTGTACTATACTAAAAGTTAACAAAAAGGCCACCCACTACACATCTGCATGTGCACATGATCCCCAAACTGTGTGCTGCTATGCCACAAACAGAAAAATAAGGCTCTTAGCACTACGCCCGCCTACAATGGAATTCGCGTACATAGAGCACTGCTCAGTGGTTTGCAACAGTTCCATAAAATTTTCCTGCACATTCTTTTTCACCCCAAATTGCAAAAGGATGCATTAGGCTAAACCCTTTACCCATCCTCACTATGTATTCTTCAAAGCAACACATGTTCCAAGGAAACATATATCCACCTATCATTCTACTTCCAATTACGAATGTTATTCACATTTATATTAAATCGAAAGGGGTCTTCTTTTAGGTGCAATGCTTCAAAACTTATCCACGCTTAGTTGTAAATCAAGTCTCCTATTATATAATCACAATTCACAAGAATATTGTTATACCATGAGAGCTCTAGGTCAGTACATGGCAGCAAGTCAACAATAACCATATACCAACCAATAAAGGTAAACAACGAAAAAATGGATCCAACCCATAACATGTTGTTTCAAAATAATAGTGCTGAATAATATAGATTTTTCACAATATATCAAGAAGACTTACAAGTTACTGCATAAGTTCTTGCAAGTTATGCAGTTGCCGCCTCTAGCTTGTTGCCCCCAAATGCATATCTAACAAAAACAGTCCAAGGTTAGTTACAGACATCAACTCCAATGGAAGTACTTGTGGTGACATAGACATAATTTCTCTACCAAAATAGCCAATCTTATCTGCTATCCAGTTAAATTGCAGCAACAATGCCATGTTGAGGATATAAGAATAACATAGATGCATATTAAGAAAGGGGGTTATGCTGTCCTATAGCTCTAAGCAAACAAAATGAAACAGCTTGATACGGTGTTGTAGTTGTAGACATCTTTTTTTTACATGATGAGATGGTAATATGACTTGATTACAGTATTCAAACCTATATCATGATGTGTGTAGAGTAAAGCATATCACAATCAAACAGGCATATTAAAGATCTATCAGCTAAAGTAATTTTCAAAACACAACTCATAACACCTAGAAGGTAGCTCATAGCAATTCAGATCTCCAAATAATGCCCAAACACTTATCCAATTGCAGCATCATAAGCACTTTACGTTGGCCAACTTAATGACAACAAAAAGACTGAAGTCACAGGTGACACATGGGGCAGCATGCAGCCAGTGTGGCACACCATGCAGTGAGCTTTGGCACAAGATATACATGGGCGCTACGTGCAGAGGCAGAGTACTGCCATCGCTAGTTGTGGGTAGCCATGAGGCACGTAAAGGATGAACTCACAATAGGCCCATAAGTCTACACAAAGCATGCAACAGTGGCTAAATTGTGCATCAAAGGATGAAATTTGGATAGTTAAGCCATAGATTAAAGTGTAATCAGATTAACCAAAACTTGTAAAATTTCACTACCGACACTATTTCACAAGGATATTAATCAGCGATTGCATGTTGCTCATATGAAATAGTTTGTGCTTCCATAATGTTGTTGCATGTTCACCAACATAATCCTCTACAAGACAGGAAACATGCAATGTATTCCAAACAATGTACACAGTGATGAAGGAGGTAACTCTCTCCATTTGTAAATCCTCTCTTAATTTTCTTCCAACCCCAAACACTAATTCTAGCAGGCTGCCTCAACGCACCAAATTAAACTGAGTAGATGATAGCGTTCCCCTCCTGGTCTTAACAAACACAACCCTTAAATTTCACCGAACAAGAGAACATAAAAAAGGGAGAATTTCCAACCGAAATTCGAAACAGCGGGCCACCGCACATCGCAATTCGATTGTGCTTGGACCTATCGATCGATCTCGTCTATCTAGAACCGCGTTTTTTACTCCCCTCAGACACCTCTCACACACACCGAAAACCGTAAGGCATCAGCGATTCAGAGTTCAGGCTCTCCTAGACGAACATCGCAACGAAACGCGAAACCGATCTCGCCAGGCAACCCGACAGAGCTAAGCAAGATGACAGGGGCAGAATTGGACGGATCAGAAGCAAGAGAGTTTTGCCGCGGGCTCACCTGGATCCCTCACCCCGTCGCGAGGCCGCTGCGCTCGCTCTCTCCGCTAACCCTAGATTAGGTTGGGAAACGGGAGGAGGGGTGTGCTGCGGTGGGCGAGCTGGAGGGCGCGGAAGGTTTTATAGGCAGGCAACCCCGCGGCGAAGGCGGCCAGGCGGGCAGGAGGGCAGTCGGCAGGATTAAAATAGGCGCCGGCCGGAAGCCCCCTCTCACCGAGAAATTTCGATATTTGATACTGCGCCTCTCAACTTTTAACCCCCAATTCGCACGCCTTTGAAAATTTAACCCTGTGACTGCGAATTCTTTTGATTCAAGGGATTCTCCTGATTTTCTCTCCTTTTCTATTTTTTGTGCCACCGGAAATGACCGTAGTGCCCTCGGGAGAGGATCCCGCCGCAGCCGCGCCGCCTCCGCGGAGAGCTCCGCCGCCGTCGCCGCGGCCTCGTCTCGGCGCTCCAGCGCCGCCTGGAGCTCCGTCTCCGCAGAGTCCGCGTGGCGCGCGGCGCGGGCCAGCTCCGCGTCCACCTGCCGCTGCGCCGACGCGAGCTCGACGTACGCCGTCTTGTGCTTCCGCAGCTCGGCGGCGTGCTCCTGCGGCAGGTGGAGGCGGAGCTGGCCCGCGCCGCGCGCCCGCGGACTCTGCGGAGACGGAGCTCCAGGCGGCGCTGGAGCGCCGAGACGAGGCCGCGGCGACGGCGGCGAAGCTCTCCGCGGAGGCGGCGCGGCTGCGGCGGGACGCGGAGCAGAAGGACAAGATCCTCTCCCGAGGGCACTACGGTCATTTCCGGTGGCACAAAAAATAGAAAAGGAGAGAAAATCAGGAGAATCCCTTGAATCAAAAGAATTCGCAGTCACAGGGTTAAATTTCCAAAGACGTGCGAATTGGGGATTAAAAGTTGAGAGGCGCACGTATTCAGTGTCAAATATCGAAATTTCTCCCTCTCACCAGCCTTCCAGTTCGAGGGCTGATCTTATCAAAAAAAAAGTTCGAGGGCTGATGACGTCACAACGGCGAGTTGTTTTTGCGCTAGGATTTATGTCTTTTTAGTTTCGACTAGTAGTGTACATGTGCTAACGCTACGATAAAATACAAAATAAAATAAAATATGTAAAAAATAAAACGAACAATCAGATTCATTAAGATTCACGTCTCACATGGTTCAATACATTAAGTCAAGGTTGATGCAATCCATAATACAAGTAGAATTTTGTTTGTGAAATAGTTAAGACTGAAAACAAGACAAATAAGTACCAAAAGAAATGGCAGAAGCTGCTTAATTGAAAAATATGGAAATTTACCAGGTGTCAAAATTGATCCTTGCTCCTTCCGGGTATCCACGACCTTTCTCTGGACCCAAGGTAAAAGGACATACAAAATAGGTTTATCAGATTTCCAATGATGGCATGCCGTAAAATGTAACAATAAAATTGTCAGAAATGAAAGGAAATAGTACAAAGAATGAAATTTTGGCCAAAGCATCAAGTATTACATTCAACTACATCAGTGCTCGTGAATTAATTATTAACACATGCTTTCTGAGTTAAAAGCAAAAATGTGATTGAAATGTCATATATTTTCCTTTCCATGATATAAATAACTACTACAAATGCAACACATGGACACCCAGCAAAAATGCATAAGTGACCCCATGATAAATTGCAGAAAAGCAATTGGCGTGTATTAATTATAAGCTTTTTATGGAAACAATACAATATGTATTGATTAGTTATCCTTAGGAGCCTTAAAGTTTTAATAACATATAGTAGGATTACAAAGGCTGACAGCCTGCTTTGGAGCAGCCTTTTTTGGGTTAAAATTTAAAACATGGTGATAGTCCTTAATCCTTATATGTTAAGGAATGAACTCAGAAAGTAAAAAAATTACAGTACTCAGTTGCAGGGGCGATCTTTAGTGGACTACGAAATATTATTCTTCCTGCATATAGTGAAAAACTAATGGCTGAACTCTTCTGCCATAGAGATAGATGACACACTATATTATGAGAAAATGCCTAATTGCCTACACAATGTAACAAGCGTACCAATAATTGTTGAAAGAAACTAAAATATGAAATACATACCTTTACTATACCAAGGTCAGGCCTATCAAACTGGACCTTGTAACAATGTACTCCAGAGGCAGTGAATATTTATTAGTAGTTATAGTCCAACTTTGAGAATACAAGCAGAATGTATGTACAGCATTCTCCAAGAAAAAATCACCCCTAGCATGCATTGTACCTTTCTCAAGTACTCCAATGCATCTTTGCTGGCTTTGCACAGTTCTGTGCAGAGCTGAACAGCATATATCAGAACCCCAAGATGTTTTTCCTTCAGTAATGATGAAGCAGAACCCATGAAGTTCTCTGCCAAATCTGGAACTTTTCTTACAATCCTTATAGAGCACAAGGCAGCCTACAAACAGTAAGAGCTATACAATCAACAATACTTCCCCACACACATATTTCAAAGCTAACCGATGAAAGAACACCAATGCAGGATGAAAATGACAAGAAAAAATGCCCAGCATTTAAGCTTTGAAATAATTATGGTATCTACAAGAACACCCTAAAAGTAAAGAACGGCTGTTCAAGTGCAAATTTACCGATGCTAAACTACCTAGAGTATATGCTATCATATTGTGCTTTTCTAGTTTTACCACTTACTACTAAAACATAGTTTCGATACGAATCTAGGGTAAATGATGAAATGATCATTGCAATACTTGAAGCATCCAAACAGTAAGTCTTTCATTTGTAGAAGCAGAAGTACGAGATTCCTGGAATGGAAATACTGCCATAGTGCTCAAAAGACTCCAATTAGGATTAAATTATCATTTCAAAACAAGTACCTTCTTCTTCGTATTCGGTTCCCTACTTTGCAACAACCTCTCCACCTCAGGTGCCAGATCTCGCGCCATTTCAGCGGAACAAATGTTCCCCAGGGCACAGAGCGCAAGCCCCACAATGAACTGGTTCGAGTGGTTAAGATCTCTGCCCACGTTAAGTACTACCAATTACTCAAAGCTCAGTATAGCATTCTCAAAATACAACAATAGCACGAAACAGCAGCAGCAAACGCAGAGCATAAGCATAGGCGGGGCGGATACTGCTTGAGGGAGTTGGTGACGGGCATGAGGACCTCCTGCCGCTCGTCGAGCAGCAGCATGAGTCTAAGGTACCCGATGCGCTTCTCCGGGAAGCCCGCTGCCGCGATGAGCTTGAGGCACTCCATCTGGCCAAAGTGGGTGGGGTACCCGAGCATGTGGATGAACATGAGCTTGGCCATGTTCTGGTGCCGGTAGTCCTGGTCGCCCTCGCTGATGGCCGCCCGTATCGCCGCGCACTCCCGCCGCACCACCGCCCGCTCCTCCGCCGCCGTCTTGCACGCGCGTATCACCCGTATCATGTCCCTGCGGCAGCGTCACACACGTCTCAGTTACACCACGCACAGATCTGAGGGGGGCGGGGGAGGGGGTGCGATCCGAGGCTGAGCGGAGGCGGGTGCCGGAGGAGAAGGGGTTGATGGCGAGGTCCATGGCGAAGTCCTCGACGATCTTCTCGACAGAATCCAGGGCGAGGCGGCGGGGGATCTCGTCGTCGCGGGGCGTGTGAAGGGAGCGGAGCGGAGGAGGAAGACGACGACGACGATGGCCGGGTGGATCTAGGATTGGGCGGTGGTCGTGATGGGAGGCGGCGGCGGCGCAGGGTGGGGAGGAGGAGGCGAGGGCGGAGGAGCGGGGGAGTAGGCGGCGGCGGCGCGGGGTGGGGAGGAGCGGGGGAGGCGGAGGCGAGGATAGCGCGGGGTGGAGAGGAGGAGGTGAGGGCGGAGCGGCGAAGAAGGGAGGGTAGGAGGCGAGGGTGGAGCGGCGGAGGAGGTGAGGGCAGAGCGGCGGCGGAGCGAGGGGAGGAGCGACGGGCGGAGTGGCGGCGGAGGAGGGAAGGGAGGAGCGACGGGATTCGGTTGGGGGAGGAGGCACACGGGGTAGGCGAGCGCGGGGTGGGGTTTGGCTCAATGATGTGCATGATCCGGATGATTTTGACCTTAGGATCTTCAATGAGTAAGAGAAGAAGGCTTGGGGAGAGATCTAGGCCATTCATTTGTATGAAGTTGGATTACTTTGGTACACAAATCTGGGTGGACTTAGATTAGGCATGACTGTGGGGGTGGTTGAGGGGGGTGGATTTAGTAAAGAAAATTTTGGTGTATTATAGAGTAGGATAGATCTATCAAGTTAATAAATAATAATTATAGAGAGAAATTAAAAGTCAATAGTCATTGAAAAACCAAAAGGAATAGAATCGGATTTGCCTTCTTAAACTGAAGAGAGAGAAGAAAAACAGTTTGGGTACGTTCTGGTGTACGTGTGCAAGTGGAAATGTCTATGGGGGTGATCAACATGGCTTATGCTACAGTGCTCATGGCTTATTTGTCACTATTCATAAGTTTCGTCTTTTTCTGAATTTTTGGCTTTTTGTTGAGCTTTTTTGTCGGTTCTTTTTTTTCCCGTATTTGTTTGTATTATACGTAATGGGCTAACAAATTTTTTATATTTTTAAATTTTTTAAATTTAATTATGCGAAATAAGCCTTTGTCAGCTACAGTGTTTTTTTCAGCCAGCTACAGTGTTTTCAGCCATAAGCCATGAGCTTTTAAGCCGAGTTGATCACCCCCACCTCCCTTAAATGTACTTTAAAACTATGACAATTAAGATTTCACAGAATACCACTCAGTATTTTTGAAATTTGTTACTCTATCCGTCTTGCAATATAAGTCCGATACGCATGTCTAGGAGATACATTATTTAAATAATATTTAATAAGATTATGTTATATTTGGCTCTAATAGAAAGAGTAGTTCTATGTCTATTTAAAAGTAGTTACTATAATACAATTTTATTAAATATTACTTAAGTAATATGCTTTGTAGATATGCACATCAAACTTATATTGCAAGACGGAGAGAATATATGCAACTCCAGTTTGTGGCTTCTTTGATATATGCCATTTTCACATATTTACTTTTGTAAAAATGGCATCTATAAAAGAAACCAAGAACTTGATTATCATCTGTCAAATTTCAATATATTGGGGGCAATCTCCTTGTTACCACGTTTTCAAGTGGCGTACATCAAATTTTGCCCGAGAAGTATATACCTCCCTACATTCTTGTGTTTGCTTGGTTCCACATCATGTCGCAAAGGGTCCCCTTGTCCCACAGATGGTGTCCTCGTTGCATGTGAGGAACCAAGCGCTTGCATAACCCTAGTATGTGTGGGCCCTCACTTCATCAACCCTGCCATCACCGCCTCCATCGAAACCTCCATGGCCATTGTCGCCTTCTTCGTAGTGTGAATCAGTTGCTACAACCACCCTGCCAACATCACACATTGCCCTATCAGTGAGGGTTTCGTACACTCGATGCGAAAATTGCTAGCCAAATGGGTGGCATCGCCCAACATGGTACAGCCTGTTAGGTATGACCATTTAGCCCATCAATCTAAATAAGTCATGTTGTGTCAACCTATGGACCAAGCCGTAGACCCATACATGATCCATTGAGCTGACGGGCCGTGTCATGCTGGCCCTACCCTAATTAGCCCAACGGGCCAAAGAGGCCCGTCTAACCTATTTATGTCTAAAAATTATGAAAAAATATACTAAATTCAAAAAATATATAATAAATTATAGGAATGCAATAATGAGCTTTATTAATGTTTAAATGGATACCTCATTAAAAACTTTGCCAAGTAAAAAACTCAACTTGAGAAAATCTTGGCAAAGAAAAAATAGTACAACCTATAGCTCTGCAATACATGTAAAAAATAAAATAGGTACAATGTACATCGATGCTCTAAGTGTCATCGTCTAGATAGAGATTCTTGAATGCGCCTGCCAACTTTATATTCTCTATACAGTGTCGAGCTCACGA
Organism: Dendrocalamus latiflorus; assembly: GCA_017311315.1. Lineage (NCBI taxonomy): Eukaryota > Viridiplantae > Streptophyta > Magnoliopsida > Poales > Poaceae > Dendrocalamus > Dendrocalamus latiflorus. Next base: position 10,068,936 of record CM029623.1, read on the forward strand.
ATCAGCTTTCTCAGCCTTTCACTGTTAGAAATATTTTCCACCATCTCACTCTAAGACTTGTTCTGCTCTCCTCTACTATTCTTCCAAAAAAACAAAACCAGACTCGAAAGAAAATGTCAATATAGGGATAGTTAACACATCCCGTGCTAATATGGATAGCACTGAATATGTTAACTTATGCTCGTGCCACCATCCCAAAATATTAAAGCCCTCTTCCTGGTGATCCATGGGATCACTGTCCACAAAGACGGATAGTTCCCCACTGTTACAATGGTCATGTATTGCTCCAACATTTGACGTTGTAGAACTTGATCTTCTGGATGAACCTGGTGCACCAAACATTTCCCCCCACATATTTTTCTTCTTAAATATGGTGGGTATTATTGGAGGTCATTACAAGTGAACTCACTGAAAATTTAGTTTGTACTTTTGATAAAAATCAAACAATTTAGTATGAACATCTAAAAAAATAGTTCGAATAATCTATCCCTACAAGGTCACACAGAAGCGCAAGAACATTACTGAATCCTTAAATTTTAACTCTTAGATCTAAAATAAATAAAAATACATATAAATGCAGAATCTCTTTTTAATATTTCAAATATTTAGTTTTCACAGCACAAACAATCTCTCATAACATTATCTCATTTTCATTAGCTTACAAGTGACCCGCAATTGCTAGAATATAATGCACAATTAAAGGAGATGTTGGATAATACACTTCGGATAAAGCAACAGTGGAATTGTAAAAGAGTTCTAAAAATGCTAATAACTTTTCAACGATATACCAATGCTGCTCTGTCAATAGTGTGTTATTGTCATGTTGTGATACTGTGTGTGAAAAAAACAGAAAATATGCTCTTGTAAGGTAAAGGTTCTGTAACATCATATAAGTAGAGTTCCACTTTAGTAGCATGTCCAAACTAAATTTTCTTGGACATACACCCATCACAATGTGGAAGTTCTTATATGCTACTATTCATTGGTTAAAATGATTTACAAAATATATTGCATCATGAAAAGCTTGAGTATATGGATCCAATCACTTTAAACCACATTTAACTATAAGATCAATAATATGACAGACGCATCACTGATGTAGAAAGAAGGATTCGACGTATGTACTAAATACCGAAGTGAGAATATTCATTGCCCTAGAGTTTGTTGTAGTATTGTCCAAAGTAATTGCAAAAACTTATTTGTTAGACCAAAATTTTTCACACTTTGATGATACATTCTGTAATATTCTCACCCGCATGGGCTCCATCAATTAGTTAAATCCTATAATTCTTTTTCCATTTACCCAATCATCGTTAACATAATAAGCAAGCACACTAGAATAATCCTCTCTAACCCAACCACTCCATATATCCGGGGTCAAAACCACCAAAAATGTCCATGTCTCAAATAGTTCTTTTAGTTTAGCACAACCATTATTATAGTATTTAACTACATCTCAAGTTGTTGTATGTCTATAAGTTAGAGAAAATATGAGATTATGAGCAGTTCTAATGTAGTTTTCAAACGCTTTAGACTTACCAAAGTTTAAAGATAGATCTTGTGAGGCACTTAAACGACAAAGGTTCTTGAGCTACCTCGGGACTAAAAAATTTTATAAATAGCATCTGAGCTCTAGTTTCGTCTCACTTCATTATATTATCGAAATGTACCCACACCTCTAATGTACTGGGTCTGGATCTCTTTGCTCCAGTGCTTTGTAGACGTAGTGGCACTCGTAGAGCCTGACGATGGTACAACTTGATTTCCCATTTGAGGTAGAGGCGGAGTAATTTCATTTCGAAGGATGCAAGATCCTCTAGAGAAAATTTGAAATCAGCACAGGAACATTATCAAACGTTTTCACAAAGAAATGTAGAAAACTGCAAAATGCAAATAGAAAATTATACTACTATCTATTTTATATCATAACAAAGAAAAATAAGAACAATAAAAATATATGAAAGTTAGTATTGTTAGCTCTTTTATTGACTATAGCCAGATTTTGAATGTTTGGCAAAAGTAATTTGAATTTTAGCAGATTATCATAAAGAGTATCAAAATTTTCCAACAGAATTTGAAGAACAGAGTGGAGATTGGATGGTGACCGAATGAATGGGGGTTTGCTATCTATTTATAAATAAATTTAAGAATTGTTTTTAATTTTTTCGTATTTTTAAACTCTCAAACGGATATAAACAACTAAAAAAATTAAAAAATTTGACTGTTATCTAGTTTTAACAAACTGAAATCATGCTAAATAGGCCATGCCTAATGTGCTAATTGCACATAACAGCCGTTTTCATGCCTAATGGGCCACTATCATGCCTAATGGGCTGTGCCTAATGTGCTAATTGCACCTAACAGGCCGTTTTCATGCCTAATGGATGTGCCTAACGGGCTAAATGGACTAACATGCCTAATGGGTCATGCTCGTGCGAGGCCATGCTTGGCCTGACACTATTCATCTCGTGCGGGACCGACACGCTAGGTCGGGGTGATGGCCCAAGCATAGTCCATGGCATCATGCCTTGCCGACCCGACCCATTACTTTTGTGGGCTATGTCGTGACTGGGACAGGCTAATAGTGTCATGCTTTGGGGCTGGCCCGACAGGCACAATCCATTTGGCCAGCACTAATGGGGATCAACCGGCACTAGATGTTACTCTTTGGATTTTTCAAAGAACATGGCTCAATTCTAAGTGGCTTGCATATTATTAACACAAACTATTAAACGCATTACATATCATTGCCTTATATAGAGAGGAAGAGAGGCTGCACTTACTAGGATTGTTAAGAAAACTAAAAGACTTATTAGAGCATAGCAAACTAATTAATATTTTTAAACTCTAGATAGGAGTATAGGACTCCCAGAAAATCAAATAAATTAAGAAGAAGGCAAAGAATCATTTTATTTTCGCGCAGCGTGGGTAGTCTTGATTCAAATGACCATAGTCGCAGTAGGATCTAGACTCATGAGCTTTGCATCACCCATCTTGTTTAGAAAATAGATTGAGAAATTGAGACACTCCTCTGTAGTTTAATTGTTAGAAAAGTGAAGAGGAGTTTACCAGGAATAACGGAAGGGATAGGCAGAATGGATGAGCCTTTATTTTACACGCATTCCCAAAAATTGTAGTAAGTTTTTGGCCATATAGTGTAAGGTATTTAAATTCAGGTCACTTCTATCTAGGGGTGGAAAATGGTAATGGATAATTCGTTTAACCAATATTTGTATCCGAGAAAACACGAATATGGTAAGCAAAATTCGTATTCGAGAATATTCGTATCCATATTTGAGAATATTCATATTCACATTCATATTCGAGAATATTCGTATCCGTATTCGTATTCGAGACTATTTGATTCGTATTCGATCCATTTCTAGAACCAATAAAAAATTCGTACGAATTTTGCGATTCAAAATTTGAATTTAGGCGGTTTAAAACCAGTAACCGGTCAAAAACTAGTGAAAAATTGGTAAAACCGCTAGAAATCTGTTTTATCCTATATTCGTATCCGAAAAATCCGTATTCAAAAATATCTATATTCGTATTCGAAAATATTCGTATCCGTATTTTAAAATATTCTAATTTATATTTGTATTTATTTTTAAATATATAGATTTATATTTATATTTAAAACTATTTGATCGTATTCGATCTGTTTCCCTACTTCTATCTAGGGTTGGTCATCTTGGGAATTGCTGTTCTCCACTCGCGTCCGGGCGTTCCCACAATCACAACCGCACAGTGCGCAACGAGATTAGTACAAGAAATTTGATTTTCTGTTTTTTGTTGAATTGACCGCTCCACAAACTCTGCTCCACGAATTCTACCGTGGAGCAGCTCCACAAAAAACCTAGAGTTTGTGGAGCACCCCTTTAGGTGCTTTCACAACTCCACCTTTTTTTCCTCGAACAGAGTGCGTGGAGCTGAACCTGTTTGGCTAAAAAACATAGAGCGGAGCTGAAAAACGTGGACTGCTCCACTCCACGTTTTTCAGCTCCGCTCTATGTTTTTTAGCCAAACAGGTCTGTTCGAGGAAAAAAAGGTGGAGTTGTGAGAGCACCTAAAGAGGTGCTCCACAAACTCTAGGTTTTTTGTGGAGCTGTTCCACGGTAGAATTCGTGGAGCAGAGTTTGTGGAGCAGTCCCAAACACCCCGAAACTAGTGGGCACTGGGCACTGATTACAAGAGAAGGCAAGTTTAATTGTCCCATCACTCCTAAATCTCGATCCTGTCCATTCGAATTTTGAATGTGATGTAGTGCACACTTCGAAGGGAGACACATGTATTGTACACTAAACATACTACTTATCATTTATTATACAAAATACAATGTATTGTACACATGTTTATACAATAACTAACCTCACAATGGGTATATGTATCTATACAATATATTGTGCCCATCATTGTACAGGAGATGTACAAGACGCATACCCATGCACTGAAAAGGTATACAAAGAGGACGTGTATAGGGTGGTGGTGTATTGTGCACCTTAATCATCAATGCCACGTTGGTGCACGCTCGGCCTGGAGAAGTACATGGTGGCGGCACATGGAGTACAGGATGGCAAACTACATAGCGACAGCAACGAGGACCATGGGCCAAGGCAATGGAGAAGTACATCTATACTCCTTGTCGGGTCAAAGGACGACGATCATGGCGATGGTTGAAACACCCCAAAATTTTGAGCTTTTTGAAATTTTATTGAATTTTGATTAAATTCGGATTTCTTTCCCTTTTTGTTTCTAGTGAAAATATGCCTTCCCTTTTGGCAAATGCGCCTCTCCCGCTCACTAGCGCCCTTCTGCGCGCGCCGCTTTCTTCCCTTCTTCCCGAAGGCGCCGCTGCGCACGCGTTGTCGCCTCCCCGCACAGGATTGCGGCATCGCGCTTACCTCACCGTGCGTCACCTCTGCACAACGGTCCCACTGGACAGCGCCTCCCCGTTCCGTTCTTCCCCCTTGGCCGCGCCACTGCTTCGAGCCTACTCCTCCGCCATAGCACCGCCCATCCCCTACTCCACTATTTCCGCGTCTCACAGGGTCAATTGGCCGTGCAACTGGGCAGAGGAGACCCGCCACCTCCCTCTCACACAATCTCTGTGAAGATTTAGTTCATTCCCCCTCTCCATTCGCGTGAGAAAAACGTGACCGAGGATGCCTCACTGTAGAAACCGCCCTACACCCCATATAAACCCAATTGGTCACAGTGAAACATCTCCAGGCACTTCCCCGCACCTCCTTCCCCAGCCGATTGAGCTCACATCACCTGAGTCGCCGACAATTGAAGCCCCTGAGCCCGGTGAGCCCTAGAAGCCATCTTTTGATTTCGTCAATTATTTTTCGATTCAACGCTTTTACACGGTCTCCATTGTCTCTGGATCATGTTGGTGCAACCGCTGGACCTTGAGTGCCTGCCCTGAGCTGTGGCAGCGGAGGTCGTCGTCGGTCCTAAGGACCTCACCGTGGCTAGGCCACCCGAGCCACTCCCGAGCTAAAGCGTCGCTTCCAACATGTTTCCTAGGTCCCGTAGATGGTGAAAAACCTACTCATTTAGTCGGAGAGCTTCTAAGTGTTCATGGCGCCACCGTGAGAGCCATCATCTTCTCGGGTGTCCCCTGCTGTCTCCGGTGGTCCGCATGTCCTCCAAAAATTCAAAATGGAAACCCAAACCCTAACCGCATCTTTTGGAGGAACCCCAACTCCTCTGGTATCTTGTCGTCGCCGCGCCACCGTAGCCAACCCTCTCTGTTTCTCGCCGAGAGGGCCGTCTGGAGGTTGAAGACGACCTCCCAGGGGCGACGTGGCCCTATCGTGACCGTCTGTGTCAAGCTCATCCACCCGTTCGTGTCTATTTAAAATCTCGCCCGTAGATCTGTTGCCGCCTTCTCATCCGTCGGTCACCCGCGTTGCATCGGGTTCGTCCGATCTAGCCGCGTGTCACCCATCGAGCGGGTGAGAGCGCCCGCGCCCGCATGGGCCGCAGGTCACGGCCTGTTGGCCGTGCGTGCAGTTCGGCCGTGGGCCGACCGACCGTTTGGCTGTGCGGGAAGGCCGGCCGGACCGTGCTGTTTGCCCGGGCCGAGCCCAATGCTATTCACTGATTTAAGAAAATCAAGAAAAATCTAGGAAAAATCCCCAAAAATCCCTGAAAAATCCAAAAACCCCAAAAAACCAAAATACTCCATTTTGACCAGTTTAATGCCCTGAATTTAAATTTGATCTCCATTCTTTCAAATTCAAATTTTGTTAATTTAAATTTCACCCTTCCACCAAAGTCAATTTCAAATAACTTCAAAATTTCCATTTTGTCAATTTAAATCTCGATAAAATGCAAATCCACCCAATTCAAAGATTGACCATCCAATTACTAATGTTTATCTTTTATTCCCAAAATCCATCCAACATATATGCCTCTTTTAGCCACCCTAAACCTATCATATCCAAATTTAGCAGTGTCAACCTACCCAGCATCGTCGAACCTCGACCTCCCAACCTAATCCATTTCTTTTGATACTCTTTCTTATTTATAATTGCATTTTGTTCCCAGCTTGCATCTTGCAAAGCAGGAACTTATTTGGCTTCGTTTTCTACGCTAGTGAGTGGACCAAGCAAGTTGGTCAATGGAATGCCAGCAAAGGTAGATGAAGTGTGAAGCTGGTCAAGAAGAGCAAGAAACAACAAAAAGAAGGCAAGTCACATGTTTTTGATCATATTGAATCCGATGGAATTTACATTATTTATTTAATGTATTTTCATTATTGATAGTTGCGAACTGATATTTGCTTAAAATAAATGTTTAGAATGACATGCTAATTAGATAAATCCTACCACTGATAAAAGCCATGTTTACTTTGATGGCCACATTCACCTTGACAACCTTAGTAAGAATTAAAATATTGTACAAGTATATATATATACGACTATCTCATTCAATATTTTACACTACTAAGTGACCTTGGTCGTTGGCCTGTAGGTTTGAAAAACCCGGAGAGGGTAGGGTGGAATGGGACACCGTACCCTAGGTCGGTGATGCCACTGTGTAGAGTGGGGTAAAGGTGTTGCGCGAAACCATGCTGCGGATTTCGCCCATCGCTTTACCCTTCAACATGTACACTATTAAGGTTTGAACCGTGGGATTTGGGAAAACCCGATCTAGAGTGAGCGTGCCCTAGAGCGGAGGTGCCGGTGTGCACAGTTAGGGTAAAGGTGTTGTGGGAGACCGCTAGACGGCCTTCGCCCACCGCTTTACCCTAGGATGGAGGTTACGGACCTCATGAAAAATATAAGGGCAAGAACCTTGTGCTAAGTAAAAGACACAGTGATCGTCCAACCACAAGTGTTGATACGTCAACCCTAGTATAGTAGCTGCTCAAATTCGATTGAACCTCTACAAAAGCAGTTTGGAGGCAAAGTGCGAGTCCATTCGGAAGGGGTAAGAAGGGTCGTATGGAAGTTGGTGATTTTATTTTGAGCAATCTGACCGATCGATCTGAACCTCGATCATGTGTTATGTGTGCCGCACAATAGTAGGCTAAGGTAGGTCAGGTGCTGCCTGAGCTTACTGGGAGGCCTACTAGGTAGAGGCTATATAAAGAATTGAGCAGCGAAAAGATTTGTTTTCTTAATATCAGACGTGGAATTAAGAAATCTTGTGGGTAAAGTAGGGCAGCTCTGCAGAGTGAAATAAATGGTATTCGAATACGCCGTGCTTCCAGTTAATGAAGCTGTGTTAATTGGGTGATTCCAACAACGAGGCATAAGTAGTGTTTCTGATGTTGTTAAATTGAGTAATGATGAGATTTTATCTGATAACAGAAAACCCCCTGATCTTAAGGAGCAATGGTTTTAAAATTTTATTTGTTTGCAAATAAAACTGCATCCACCCACTGTAATAAAACCAATATATTCCCACCCTTGATTGTTCCTTGCAAGTAGTTATATAGTATTTTCCACATGTGATTTGCTGAGTACGGGGTTAGAGTACTCAGACTTGCAAAAATTTTCCCCCACAGATACTAGAAGAAAAAGATGCTGCAAGTGTTCGTGTTAGGGTTACGACTGCACTCAAGTGTTCCTGTGGAGTTTTCTTCGGCTCTTCTGCATGTAAGTTAAGTTTGGGCTTGGACGCCCGTATTATCATTAAAGTTGACCATTAGGTCTTATTTCAATCAAATTAACTTCTTTTTAACTGTTCGTGAGCAGGCAAGATACACTGTTCACCCGCAACTGAACTCCTGGGCTGTTGCGGGCCGTACGACGTCCCTGTTCCCAAAAATGGGGGTATTACAATGGTATACCCTTGGATGATGCCGACAAGTAGAAAGGAAACTGAGCGACACAGATGGGTTAGCATGGCCAGATCTGGAGGCGATGGGGTTGGGATTGGCCAGATCTAGTGACGGCGATGACGGGGATGCTGGGATCCGCCAACTCCAGAGAACCTAGCTAGCTCGAGGTGCATCTGCAAATCTAGTGCACCTCGCCAAGGAATATGGTGGATTTGTCACCGGTGATGTCGAGCTCATCTCGCCGCTTCGTCACTGAGTTGCCTTGAACCGGATCTAGTGGAGATGATCGATCTGCTATCGGTGAGGTCGAGCTTCTGCTATCATAGTAGTAAAGCAAATATAGTACAAATATTGGTTGTCATGGTGGAGCTAGTTGGCGACGCTTACACTTATCTGAGTAACTTGAGAATTCATAGCCAAATTGGCCCCCTCATATGCCGTAATTTTTGAACTAGCCACCGATGCCGTGAAAATGCCATATATGGCCCCCTGGCGCGCTTGAGAACCACGCGAGGTGGTTGGCGCGGCCGCTAGGGTACCGTGCAAGATAGGCTGGCACACGAGGGTACCGCGCGAGGTGGACGGGCCGCGGGAGACGAGCTGGCACGCCGAGGTACCTTGCGAGGTGGGCGGGCTGCGAGAGCCACCACCTGGCAGGCGAGCGCGCGCGGGGAGAGACCAGGTGATGCTGGGCAAGTGCGTGGCGGGGGGGAGGAGGAGGTACCTCGCATGGTTTCCGACCGCACCACCTTCCGCTCACACTGCCCGTGGCCGAGCCAGCTCACGCGCAAGCCACCCGACCGTGCCAAGCCACCTCACGCGTTTCCCGAGCGCACCACCGCACGTCGTGCGGTGCCCAAGCACGATAGGGGGACATATGTGGCATTTCGCGGTGCCGATGGCTAGTTCGAGAATTACTGCATGGGGGGATATGGCCTTCATTTTGTCACTCGACAGGCTGACAAAATTTTAAACTAAACGAAAATGAACTACTGTGCACTTGTGTAGTACAAACTAGGCTTGACAAAAATAAAATCTAGACAATAGATAACATGGGCTGGACCATGAATTAACTTTTGTTTTTTTTCTTTATCCAAACTGCCACTTAGTCACAGGTTAATTAATCTGTAAAATCCTACAGCGCTCTAGGATGCATGGTACGATACTTCTGTGTAGTGATCATGCTATTACTACAGTAGCCAGCCTAATAAAATTCATCTCTAATTAATCTAAGGCCCCGCTTATTTCGGCTTGAACTTCTGGATTCTGGCTTATTTTTTACTATTCCTAAATTTGGTCTTTTTCTAACTTTTTGGCTTTTTTGAGCTTTTTTGCCGATTCTTTTTTCTTGTATTCGTTTACATTGTTCGTGATTAGCTAACCTGTTTTTTGTATTTTTTTAAAAAATTTAATTACGTCAAATAAACCACCATCAGTTATAGTGTAATTTTAGCTAATTACAGTACAATTTTAGTCATAAGCCACTTTTTTCGACCGAAACGAGCGAGCTACAAATCCAATCACTGTGAAGTAGTAGTGGCAAAACCTAGTAGATTTTCACGTACGAACGGGCTGGATCGAGCATGCATAAGCAGGGAGGTAAGAGCTTATTCTTTTTTACTTATAACTTATACTTAAGTAATTAGTTTTAAATGAAATATCGTTTTTAAGATAGAGTCTATTAGTTGATGGGAACGTAACCAGTGCTAACAGGCTTTTCAGTGCTAACATGCTAATACCGCCCAGGATCGTTAGATCTACCCCCCAACGGCCCAGATTCTTGAGGGTGGAAGCACCAAACCACTTGTACAATTTTGCGAAAACCCCCTGCCTCCCAATCTTTTTTTTTCTTCTCACCGCCTAACTCCTCCGCACGACGCCTGATCCATTCGCACCAGACGCCGCACACCAGAAGCCGCACACCAGGCGAAAGAGTTAGAGTTAGGGTTAGGGTTAGGGGTCCGCAGCACCACCTCCCCGAGCTCCGACGCCCTCCGACCCGGCCTCCTCCCCGAGCATAGACGCCCTCCAACCCGGCCTCCTCCCCGCGCTTCTTCCCCAAGCGCCGTCGCCCTCCGACCCGGTGTGCTCCCCGACGTCGACAACCTCCGACCTGGCCTCCTCCCCGCGCTTCTTCCCCAAGCGCCGCCGCCCTCCGACCCGGTGTGCTCCCCGAAGTCGACAACCTCCGACCCGGCCTCCTCCCCGAGCGCTTCTTCCCCAAGCGCCGCCGCCATCCGACCCGGTGTGCTCTCATCCTCGGCTAGGGTTTTGGCCGACGGCGCCGCAGCCCTCCACCAAGGCGCAACCTTTCACTCCTTCCTTCGTCAGCAGCGTCGCCACCTCCCTCCCCCACTGCACGTCATCCCCCCTACCATCACAGCGCACCAGGGAGGTTGATTTGTGCTCTAATTGTGTTGTGATTTTGCAAAAAAAAAATGCATTCTCCTTTAGATTACCAGTTGTAATGAAGCATGATGGATTGACATTATTGATGGTGTATGCATGGCAGTTTTGTGTGTGAATTGAACCATTAAATTGTGTAATCTGTGATGTGAACCTAAATTGTTTTGTGTAATCAAATTGTGTAAGCAATGGAATGTGTAATCAAATTGTGTTGTGCTCTAATTGTTTTGTCGAATGGAGGGAAATAATGACTGTTTTTGTTGTGCCGGCTGGTTCTGAGTGAAAAGCAGAGAAATGAGTAGCCTGGACATTGAGCAGTATCAGGTTTTTGTTTGTGCTGGCTGGTTCTGAGTGAAACAATGAGCAGTATCGGGTTTTTAGGGCTGGTTGATGTTTTTAGGGCAATAGCTACTGTTTTTTGTTGTGTTGGCAAATTGTGGTCCTGGCTGGTGCAAAATTGTGCTGAGAACATTGTCTATGATTTAAGACTGGACAATGTTGTCTATGATTTAAGCAGCTTATGTGAAGCCAACATTGTCTATTTTGTTGGCCTCAGAATATATCAGCAGTATCAGGTGGACAAGGAGCAGTAGTAGGACTTTCAGATTGGAGAGTTTGGCCAACATTGTGTAATGCAGCATTGGTCTGATTCATGACTGTAATAAGCTTTACTAATGTATTAGCATTGTGTTACTAATTCAGCATTAGCTGTAATAAGCTTTGTGATATTTTTGGTTCACCTCCATTTTCATGTTGTATAAGCTTTGTATCTAGGTGATGTCATGCTTTAATAGCTGTAATACAGTAATGAAACTGATTCTACCAGATCTGAAGAAACATTCATCAGTCATCAGTATTGGGGAAACATTCATCAGTCATACAAAAAGCTGAAGAACATGCAGGAGCATTTGGCTGTCATGCTTTAATAGCTGTAATATATTAATGAAACTGATTCTACCAGATCTGAAGAAACATTCGTCAGTCATCAGTATTGGGGGAAACATTCATCGGTCATACAAAAAGCTGAAGAACATGCAGGAGCATTTGGCTGTCTAAACTAAGAACTTTTGATGCTCTCATGAACAACTTTTGATGCTCTCATGAACAACTCCACGGTTGCCTTGCATTCCAGCATAACCAATAATTCTCAACCTCCCCCTTAACATCTTTTCACCAGTACTTGGGAACGACTCCTGAATGCGAGCACACTTGGATAGAAGTGGAAACTGCATGGTTAGAAAATGTAAATCAGAAAAAGTATATGAGTTAGGGAAATGTGACAAATATTTTTTTAAGAAGATGATATACAACCTTATGAATATGACAGACTGTGGTCAATGTGTTGTTGTCCTCAAAGGGCAATTACGACTGTCATGGTACACAATCTCCTTGCATGACCTACACAAGTGTGGCACATTTGTTTTGTTCTCAACATTGTCATTTTTCTTCTAGCCCGGCTTTATTCTCTTGCATCTACCCTTGGAGTTAACATCGTTTGGTGGCTTTATGTTGACTTCCTTAGGGATGGGACAACCTGCAAATGCTTCAATCTCTTCAGCCTTACCACATTCTCAGGAATCAGAGGAGTCACTTCTTCCGTAAATTTGACAAACCGATTACTAAGAAATTTTAAGCTCTCATCTGTTCCTCTAGCACGGTGAATTAATTCCTCCATGTTCATACGTATTTCTGATGCCAACTTGTCTTTAACTGTTTCTATTGCACTCCTCGGTTTTTCTTGTAACAAATTGCCTTCTCCATCAAAGACATCATCCTTAGTTACCATTTTGGTCCACCTCTTCAACACAGATGGTGCAGTCTTCTCATTACTTAGTAGTGCAGCCCCAAGTAAGACACATGTCTTATGGTGATTTACTCCAGTGAATGGTGTGAAGATCATGTTATAATGGTTGGTGTTATATGTAGAATCAAACGACACAAGATCTCCAAATGGACATAATTCTTCCGACATGTACTATCCGTCCAAAATGCATGTACCAATCTGCCCCTGTCATCAACAACATAATCAAAGTAGAATGAAGGATTTATATCATTCTTTTTACTCAGGTTGTCAATAAACATCTGAGCATCTGATGACTTAATACAACTTCTCAACTCTTTGTGATAATTCTGCAAGTCTCTCCTCGTGCATCCTACATTCTCAAATCCACCCTCACTAATACAAAGATATCTATATGCCCCGCTTGTGCCGATGCCTCCTTTATGACATGTGATTAATGTACGCTTGGCCTTCTCATTTACTTTCCTATTAGACCTTATCAGCTGTTGTTTGCTAAGTGATACCAACTCATGTGTATGAGATTCAATAAATGTTTCCACCCTAAACGTATTGTCGACAGTGCGTTTGACAGCTAGAATTGCCTCGCATCCACACCTACTGAGATGCCTAACATATTTCCTTTTCTTTGACTCCGTGTTATTGTCCTTACATTTCTCAGATCGGAAGCCTTGTATAGAGCACATCCATCGTTTCCATCTCATGACACCATTGACAACCGTATGTGGACCAACACGGACTCCAAATCCGGCTGAATGTGCATATGTCTTGCAGAATTCCTCAACAGCTTCCAAGTCATCAAAAACCATCCCTTCAAATGGCTTAATAGTTGCGTCAACACAAGGTGCATAAGAAAAACCCTGCAATGCAAAGATTAAGTGTGAAGCATGATGGATTGACATATGGAGTAAAACACATGCACACAACATGATACTTACTACAAATGGAGTGCTGCCGCTCTTTTTCGGGGTACCACAATGAATTAACTGGTGGGGAGGTGAACTAATTTGAGCGATAGATTGTGTATCAAGATTTTCTTCTCTTTGCAATCCTAATGACATGCTCTCATCGGCTACAGATTCCATGTCTCCTATAACGCTCTCATCAGCCACAGATTCCATGCCTCCTAACATAACAAAATGCCAGATGTGAACAGAAGCTGAATCCAATGCTAGGTATGCATACAGTTGATTGATTTGTCATCCTATTTAACATAATCCTATGTTGTCATCTTGAGTTCAGCCACAACCTAGGTATGCATACAGTATCTCTCCGATCGATCTTGGTTGTTAACAACAATTTTGATCCGCACAGACTGATCACTAGAGGAATTGAAAGACAAGGGAAGGAATTGAGAAAGATGTATATACAACAGGGCAACGTACGTATGATGTGTTCGGTGCACGGGTAGCCAGATGCTCGCCGAGATATCCCTCCTCGAATCAGCACCAAGACACATGGCCAACTGCTACTTACTATACCGTCCTGCGCCGCTGCCGACGTCGTCCCAGTCGGCTGCGCCGGCCACGCCGTCTCGCCGACGAAGAAAGTTAGGAGGGCCCTGTCGTTCTCGTCCGCGGCACCGCCCTGCTACTGCGCCGTGCGGGGAGTTCAGATGCTCGCAGAGGCCACCGGCGCCGGTGCGCGGGACGACGCAGCATATGGCGTCAAGAAGCCGGAGAGTTCGGACGTCGGCCTGCACGCGCGGGGAGTTCAGACATCGCGGGGAGCTCAAACGGCGCTGGGAAGACAGAGCTGAGGCCTTGCTGCTGCGCTGCGCGGGGAGTTCAGATGCTCGCAGAGGCCGCCGGCGCGGGGGATGACGCGGCGTACGACATCAAGAAGCCGGAGAGTTCAGACGTCGGCCTACACGCGCGGGGAGTTCAGATGTCGTGGGGAAGACAGAGCTGAGGCGGTGAGAAGAAAAAAAAGATTGGGAGGCAGGGGTTTTCGCAAAATTGTATAAGTGGTTTGGTGTTTCCACCCTCAAGAATCTGAGCCGTTGGGGGCAGATCTAACGATCCTAGGCGGTATTAGCATATTAGCACTGGATACGTTCCCTTAGTTGATTATAGTAGATATTGTGTCGACTTCAGTTATACCGATCAAAATTAGATATAATTCTCCCTCTCATAAATAGATAGAATTCAAAAGTCATAAACCATAGCTAAAAAGAACGTATCAAAAATCTCACGGTGGTAGGCCTGCCGGATTTCCTTGCTCTCAGCTCGGCAGCCGGCCCCGTGCGAGCGCTCGGTGTGGGTCTCGCGAGTGAGGCAGCCACTGGCACGCACGGGCCACCTGCTGCGCGTGACAAGCCGACAAGCTAAGCTGAGTGCGTGTGCCGTACGTGCGTGCACTGCTCCAGGCAACTCGGGAGCTCTTCGCTGCTGCATTTGCGTTACGTGGCCGCTGCTTTCGATCGCTTGGTTCATATTTACCCGCCGCCATCGGTCTTCGGCCTCCGGTTTGGGTGGTAGGGCAAGGGGACTACGACACGAGCGCCCACCCAGCGCCCACGCCTACTTTTCAAAGGGCTCTAGAAAACGTCTGTTGGTACAGGGGCAGTGTGTTCTTTACTTCCAAGAGGCTTTACTTAAAAAACCAGGGGTTGTCTTTGTGAAAGCAGGTTCGATGAACATGGATGTGTGGCACGTCGAGCATCATTTTTTCGACGGCAGAAAGTTGACATTGCTATTGTCTATTATACTATTTGTAAGCTTAGTTTTGCTGTTGAATGGATCAGATGCTTCAACTGTGAGTCTGCGTGTTAATATTACCATAAACTTCGACAGCATCTACTGCACATGCATCTGGGAGAACCCTCTGATGCCTGTCTCCAGGTTCCCATCGCCTTCGAAACAGAGTCACAGAAGTGCCTTGAGTAATCACATTTGACTCCAATCGGCGCAAATACCTTTAGATACCACGATGGTGCAAATTGGTGCAGAGTCCACCATAAACATGAAGACCCCAATCATAACCTCCAAATAGTCTGCATTACTGACTAGTCATACTGATCAAAATATATCCTTTTGAGTGAAACCTGATCGAATTCTTCAATTGATCAGACCTGATTAGATTCAAATCACAAAATACAATAATCTTCACTTTGAGATGAATTCCTCCTGTAACAAAAAAGAACTAAAGAACTTCTCGAATAACTTGTAAAACGCTTCTTGTGCATCAAACATTAGAAATGACTAATGAGTAATATAGGCAAAATCTGAGTAGAGCTCAAATTTAGTGATAGGAACTAGCTTTGGCATCATATCAGCTAGATTATCATCAGTACTGATCTTGCAAACTTTAACATCACCATGAGTGATAACTCCTCAGATAAAGTGATATCTAATATAAACACACTTTGTTCTCTCATGAAATATTTAGTCTTTTGTAAGACAACTAGTACTCTGACTACCACAGTGGATATTGGTGTAAAATGTACTTCTACAAAGCTTTGTGTTCAGACCTCTTAGCCAAATAGTTTCTTTAAAGGCTTATGAAGTAGCCATTTACTCGACTTCACTGGTCAAAAGAGCAATAGTAGTTTGCAGGCATGCTTTCCAACTTATGGCACAACCAGTAAGAGATCTTCTTTTATCTAAATCTCTACCAAAATCAGAATCTACATATCCAAGTAGTCCATCACTGGTCTTTTCAAACTGTGAACAAGCATTAGAAATGCCTCTCAAATATCTGAAGATCCACTAAACTGCTCTGCAGTGGTCATTCCCTGGATTAGCGATATATCTACTGATAACACTTAAAGCATGAGATAGGTCGAACGAGAGCAGACCATGGTATATATAAGTGATCCGACTGCGTTTGCATATGGAACACTTGACATATATTCAACTTCTTCAACTATTTACGGGCTCGATGCTGAAGAGAGTTTAAAATGTGAAGCTAATGGAGTGTTGGTTAGTTTAGTCTTATGCATGTCGAAATGACAAAGCACATTTTCAATATGCACTCTTTGACTCAGGTATAACTTTCCAAATTGATCATCTCTGATGATTTCTATACTAAGAATCTTTTTTGCTGCATCGAGATCCTTCATTTCGAATTCACTACTTAATTATGCCTTTAACTTTGATATTTCAGTCTTGTCTTTTGCCGCAAGCAGCATGTAATCAATATATATGAGCAAATAGATAGTTGAACTGTTGATGGTCTTCAAATAAACACAGCTATTATAATCAGATTTTTTGAAGTCTTGAGAAATCATAAAGGAGTCAAATTTCTTGTACCGCTGTTTGGGTGATTGCTTCAACCTATAAAAAAGACTTCTTCAATTTGCATACAAAATTCTCATTTTTCAAAATAACAAAACATTTCGGTTGCTCCATATAGATGTATTCTTCTAACTCTCCGTGTAAGAATGTTGTTATAACATCTGATTGCTCGAGTGCATAACCATGCATAGTTACAATACTGAAAGGTCTGAATAGAACTATGCTTCATGACCGAGAAGAAACATCTATGAAGTTAATAAATAAAATTTGGTTGTATCATTTAGCAATGAGCCTTGCCTTTTACCTGACCTGATCGATTGGAGTATGCCTTCCTTTTTTGTAAATCCACTTGCATGTATGTGTTTCTTTTCAATTGAGAGGTCGACCAACACCCAAGTGGAATTCTTCTCGAAAGATTACATTTCTTCATGCATGGAAGTCATCTATTTCTCTGACTCATCAGAACAGATGGCCTTTGAATAAGTTGAAGATTTAACAGTGCCTACAATATCTTCTGTCATATTCAAACAATAAGCCACAATGTTTATTTCTTCAATTAACCTCTTCGGATGTTAGATTTTTCTCCTTTCCCGACGTGCCAGCGAGCAAAGGGGATGGAGCGGTGTGCAAGAGAAGCTAGTGGCAGTAGGACTGAAAGGTGTCTAAGGCCGACGCGTGCGTGCTCGCGCTCCAGCACACTGACATTTGTGCCTGTTGATGTCCGTGCTCAAGTACTAGGCCGATTGGAAGAAGGTGAGGATCAGAGAGAAGACGAGGAGGAAAAGGAAGAGAGAGAATGAGAGTTGGGCTCTATAATATTTTCCATGAATCATCATGCCATATCAACTCATTTGCTACCTAGGAAACCACGTCACCTAAAACTACCCATAAAACTGACTTTGGATATAATTTGCTCTAGTTTTAATAATTGGACGTCAAATTCTACCTGGTTTTGTAAATGAGGGATGGAAATTAGACAAACTGAAGAGTCGAGAGACCACGAATGAACTTTACGTCACCTAAAACTACCCATAAAACCGACTTTGGATATAATTTGCTCTGGTTTTAATAATTGGATGTCAAATTCTACCTGGTTTTGTAAACGAAGGATGGAAATTAGACAAACTGAAGAGTCGAGAGACCACGAATGAACTTTTTCCATGCTTGACCCAATGCAAAGCAACAAACAACCACATCTATCATCACATTTATACATTGCTTAGTGATCCCTGCTCCCTGATTACAAGTTAGCCATATATTATTATGGAAAAAGTCTATTTTTGTCACTCAACTCTTCGCATGATTTAATTTTCATCCCTCATCTATAAAATCAGGGAAAACACGCCCTTCAACTCTCAAAATCATTTATAACTCATCCCTCCCACTTCAATAGCAGTTTTGATCACAGGAGCATGTCACCTTGGATCCAAGATGGCTAAAATGAGGTGATGCTCATATCTCCATAGTAAACCGAGTCCACGGACGACTCATGGGTAAACTGGACCCATGTGTTATTGAAATATTATTTATTCTCAATTGTCTCTATCTCAAATTCACGTGGATCAAAATCGGTTAAGACCGCCGTTTGCTAGTAGAAGTGACATGTTCTAAATAGCTTTAAAAGTTGAAGGGTCTATTTTACTCGGTTTTATAGATGAGTGATGAAAATTAACATGCACAAAGAGCCTATGGCACAGGAATGAGAACAGACTTTTTGCTATTATTATTGCTCGATCGATTAAAACTCCGATCCTTGCAGATGCATGTAATGTAGGGACTGTTCTTTACCTCCAAAACTGGCGGCTTTTGGCTTTTGCTACAGTATCTAACTTTCAAACGGAGTATTTTCTCAAGACGTGGTTTACAAGTTAAACGATCTACACGTTAAAAACCTAACATCTGTACCAGCCAAAATCGCAAGTGGGTATCTGTCTCTCTGTAATCTAGTAGGTATCTGTCTCTCCGTAATCTGTACCGTAAATAGCTAAAATTTAAAAATTTTAGCAAAAACTATAAACCACAGCCAAAAAGAACAGGCCCGTAACCAGCTCTCGGAATCAACGGTTTGGCAGCGGTCTGCAGCAGCCGCCCCGTGGTTTTCGCCCTGTCGGCTCTGCAAAGCTACCAAAAACGTTGTTTTGCGCTGTTTTTTATCGTCAAGTTGGCTGTTCGGAATATGACCAGGCCTAACACAGAAACTAGCACGGCACGCAAAGTTGGTGTTATGCTTTTGCTGTATATATGGGACGTGGCTCCTAGTACTTTTTGCAAACTTTGCGACCAAAGTAAAATACGTGTGTGATCAATTCGCGAATATGTTTGTCGAGTGGAGTCAATCCCTTTAAATATCTACGATGATGTTTTGCAAATAAAATAAAATAAAATTGTGGGACCAATTGAACCTAAGCCTTTCCACGTGGCTCCGCCGCTATTGCTACAGGTACGAGCAGCTCTTTCATCAAATCGCTACGAACTTTCACTAACAAACTGCCCCACCACCAGTAATAAGAGGGCAACAAGCAACGTTAGGCCAATAATTAGCATATTTTCTTCTATCAGATTATCGGCATTTGATTCGTTCACACAAACATTTACACTATAGTTAAAAATCATCAGCTACAACCATAAATCATCAGTCGTAGCCAAAAAAACGCACACGTAAATGCGTTGCATCTTACCAGAAACTGCTAATGTGATAAATTCTTTTTTGAGAGATACAAGACGGGCACACACAACTTACACACACCCACTTATACTACACGTGTACACACGTGTATGTGTCTCCTACACATACTAGAAACTAATCGAAAGTTCAACAACCTTGGGTATGTGGATATGGGCTGTTCCACACCCTCACGTGCTCCCACTGGGCTACGGCTCAGGCCTCAAATGTGATGAATTCTTAATTGTGCATTATTGGCGATGTTAGGACAGAGCCTTCACTTCTCCCAAGACATTCTCACCTTCTTCTATGTATAATTACTCCTTTAAACAAAGTGGGCGGTCTTAAACAATTTGTTAATCTGGGTTGTAAAAATGTACGAGTACAAAAGGTTGGGCACGGATGCAACTGGCCATTTGTTAGTTCAGAGCATTTAGACACCTGTTTGGCTAGCTGGTACTCCATCTGTTCAAAAATAGTTCTATAAATTTCAATGGTCTTCATGTTCAATTCCGGCCATTGATATGGTCTTCAATACTTAACTCTTGTGGTCAATTTGTAAGTGATCAAAATTAGAAAAAAAAATTAAGGGCTCACATTCTAAAAACGTGGTATACTTTTGAATGTGACAGGTTTGCTTTCTTTGGAATTTTCCAAGCATGGGACAGGCATGTTCTTTACGATTCCTCTGCCTTGAAGTAGATTATTGAAGTTAACGAGTTGATATGCTCTGAACTTTCAGCATTATTAGTAAAATAATTAGCACCACTAGGGACCTTTTGGTAGTATAAGAATACCAGTATTATTTGACCAGTGAAGAATCGAGGCTGAAGGTCGGCAGCACATGCTTTGCTACTGGTATGGTTACAGGCTTACAGCTAGGGCGGCTGCAGTTGATTTGCTCTGAACAGCTGGTTTATTTATAGCTTAGGGTTTAGTCTCTTTGACTGCTCTTGAACAAGTTGTTATGCTTCACTCATGAATTTCACTATCCAAACCCTACCTGCCTGGAGCAGGGTTCAAAAAACCGCCAATGCTGGCCGGTAACCGGCTGAGAAACCTCAAACCAGCCAGCCGGCGGTATTGTTAGCCAGTTTTAACCAATCCGGTTCACCCACTAACCCTCTCTATTTAAGGCTTCTTTTATGACATAATACTTCTAATTGCTTCTAGTTTCTACCCTAATCTCAAAATGAAAAGTCAAAAGTTCAAAATTTTGAAAAATCCAAAAGAAGGAAAATTGAATGGTTTTCCGCATCTTCTTTTTAGTTTCTGAAAGCTGTTTTTCGGCTTTTCTACAGTAACCTTTCAAACGGAGTGTCTTTTTAATGCAGAGTTTACAAGTTGATTGTACACACTGCAGCGACTTCATTTATATCGACCAAAGTCACACGCGAGTTTCTGTTACTCTGTACTCTCTCTCATAAACAACCCAAAAGCTATAAATTGAAGCTAAAAAGAATAGACCCTTCAGCTGAATTTTACTAAGAAACCATAACCCACTACCTCCAGTTTTTGGACTACTTCCAGGTTCTGGAACCCTAGCATGGAGCAAACCAATCCCACAACACTTGTCCCCATTGTCTACCCTTGGATGCCCTTGTCTACTACCTTCTGCCTCCTACCCGCTTGGTTCGGCATGTGTGTGTGTCCTCACGAGGGAGAAACAACACTGTTAAGGAGATAGAGTTGTATTAGGAGATAGAGTTTGATAGCACTAGGGGTTCCGATCTTTTGATGAGAGTGGTAGATTCGATTGGGGAAGGAGATGACGTTGACGACCCGACTACAACCATCCAAGGACGCTGCGCCTTAGCGATCGATACACCAACTCCAGATATTGTTCGTGACCTTGTCGGCGCACGATCAACCTAACCACGAGGGGTCTTGTTCCTGCAAGCAATCGAAGAACAAGCAAGAACAAGATGAACAGCAATTCAATTGCAAATAACGATGTAAGATTCAATCGAAAAACAGAAAACGGTGGGGTTCCGAAGACAAGTATTCGGGCGGTCTAGCCGACACGCGCGAGTACAAGGCAAAGTAGCAAAAGCTAACTTAGTCTAAACAAAACCCAGACCCTAGAAGAGGGTGCGGCTGCCTATTTAAGGGTCACGGAAGGTGGAGGGTCGGCCAAAACACAAGGAAGCCGAATAGGACTCGAATTACAAGGCCCAAGGCCCACTTTGACTCGGACTGGAAAAGCGACGTGAATTGTTTTGCAGTTTCTGGTCGACTCAGATGGAATTTGGAGGTGAGGCCGGATCCATCTGAAAGTAGACTTCAAGAGCTTTCCAACGAGTACTCACGGGCCCCGAGAAACCTTCTGGATCAAAAGTTACGGCCATTTGAAGTATGCGCTGTCAACAAGGCCGAATCCGAGTCAAACTCGTGAACAGGACTTGGTTTGCGCTTGACGGTTCCACTTCTATACTTGAGCTCATGTGGTTCTTCCCCATGGTTCCTAAGGACAATTAAATCATCACAAGAATTAAGTAGTATTCCATTCTTTGAAACATTTGTATGCAAACTTAGGAACGCATTCACCTGATGGTTAAGTTGACGTGCTCGCGCTCTAGTCATTGGTCCTTGTATCATAGTTTCAGTTTGATGTGGAGTCGGCATGGTTGTATGCATGGAAATGATGTCCTCATCAGAGTTGTATTCTATTCCATATATACCTTATCTCTATATGGCATATCCTCTTGTACTCTCCTATATATATATGGCCCTTTGGGTCTCATATCAATACACACAATATTCATAACATGGTATCAGATCTTAGATTAAAACCCTAACCTCAATCTAGCATTTGTTCCTCTTCCGCTGCCGCTGCCCCGGGAGGCACGATCTTCACTCCCGGGGCGGCCACCTCTTTTCGCTGGCCGTACGGTTCTCGTCGACGGCCGCCTCGCATTGGTGACGCTGGCGCTGAGGACGCCGTCGCCGCTTCTCTTGGCCAGCCCGGTCTCCCCGACACTACGCCGCGCCGTCACGGCCGCGCTCGAGTCGTCGCCGTTGGTGTGCGTGTCCTCCTTCGCCGACGCCAGCCGCCGTCCTCGGGTCGCCGACCCTCCTCAGGTTCTCACGCCATCCAGATTCGATCTGGATGGGCCGCTGTCTTCCTCGGGCCGCCGTCACCGTGGTGGATCCCGAGGGATCCCGGCCGCCGCGCCCGCCCCGAGCTCGATCCCGGCTGCCGCGCCCGCCCCGAGCAATCCCAGATCCGGTCGCGCCCCGCTTGGATCCGGACGGATCCGGCCGCCGTGCCTTCTTCGCGACGCCGCCTCCCGATCCTCGCACTGCCCCGGCCCGGATCTGATCTGCCGCCGCCGCCAAGTCTGGATCCAGCCTCCCCGCCGGATCCCGTACCTCTGTGCCACGCGCCGCTGCCTTCGGCCACAGCCGCCGCCTTGGATCCTCACCGCTGCCAGCCGCCGCCGACTCACCGCGCCCGTCTCCGCCGGATCCGACGCCTCTGACCAGCTCCGGCCTGGCCCGCACCGGATACGGCCGCCTCTGGCCCTCCCTGCGTGGATTCGGCCACCCGACGCCGCCTCCTTCGACCGCCGTGCCCGCGCCTCCGCGTCCTCATCGCCGCCTTCTCCCATCTTCCGGCCGCCGTCGCGCCGATGCTCCTCCTGGCAGTCGCCGCTGCGACTCGGGCTGTCTGCGGCCGTGCTGCCGCCACCTCTCTTGTGGCCGCCGCCGCCGGAGCTCGCCGTCGCCTGGCCCCGGGGAGCCGCTTCTCCTGGGGAGCCCGCTGCTCCTTCTTCCGTCGCGTGATGTGAGGCAGGACCGCGGGAGTGAGGGATCAGGGTGTGAGGAGAGAGAATGAGAGGGGAGGGGATTTTTTAAGGGTTATTTTGTTTGTTTTAGTGTTCATATTTCTTTTGAGGCAGTCTTCGAGTCATTTTTCTCGTGAGTCTTCCGCTGCATCCAAAAGTCTGTAGTTCTATTTTTTAGTTCGTTCAAATCGTGCGAGTCCACAAAAATTTATTGTCAGTCATAGAAGTGTAGGAATTTTATTTTGCATGGCAGCAGCCGCCGCTCTACTCTCTGAGCCGCGTGCAGATCGTAGAAGTCGTTATGATGCCGCCGCTTCTCTAGCCGCCGCCCCGAGCTTCAAAGGCCGCCGCGCGTCCTCTGTGCATTGCGCCGCCACCTCTTGGGCTTCGATCTGCGCCGTCATGCATCTATCTATTCCTCTTCGGCTTGATTTGACAGTTTATTCAAAGGCTGCACGCAACGACGACATCATCAAGACTCGGACTTCAGATTTTTTCTTGTTTAAGTGTTCGCCCTTTTTCAAATGCAACGCTATTACATACGCCTTGCATTTGAGGGGATGTTAAGGAGATAGAGTTGTATTCTATTCTATATATGCCTTATCTTTATATGGCATATCCTCTTGTACTCTCCTATATATATATGGTCCTTTGGGTCTCATATCAATACACACAATATTCATAACAAACACCAATGGCGGATTAACGATAGTTGGGGTTCCCCGACGTCCCTCCCTGACATTGATGACATTGAGTTAGGGTTTAGGACATACCAGGGCGGATCTAGGTCTAGAGTTGTTGCTAGAGCTTCGATCCTACGCCTAGAACCAAAAGTCCATGAAAGATTACTTGAGAAGTTGCCAAAAACGGACAAGGCATTGTCATCGGTAATGAGAGATGTGAGGATTGTGGGCTTCTAGCCTACTAGGCTGGGAAAGAGGACGGGGTGGATGGCAAGGTTGATGATGGTGGTGTGTTGACTGGAGCTGTGTCCACTTTCTTCATTAGGGCATGTACAATAAGAGAGAAAGCAGTCGTTTTGCATGCAACAAACGGTCTATGATAACTTTGTAACTGGTTTTTTGTTACTGTATCTATGCCATCTATATCCCACGTATTTTGCAGCCTTGTCTTGTGGATGGTGCGTATAAATTACAGGGTTCTATATATACAACTTAGAGATAACCTATTGTTTGAGTTGTCTTTAGTTTAATTGTATCCCGTATGAATTACATCCAACTTTCACAAAGATCTTAGAATTTAGCCCCATTTTCCCCCATATGCCCTCTCGATCTGCACCTTACATGCATCCGTAGGCACATGCTACTTGTACCGCCTGGCATACCAGCTATACCTAGTCCATGTGAAGGAAATATTCCTACAAATTCATTGTATATTTCAAGTTTCACGTGTGGTTTACGAATCTTCAAAATTAGGGTGAGATTGCGTACATATTGGTCCAAAGTAAATGTAATAGATGTCATATCTCTGTTTCATATTCATCAAGCTGATCCATGAACGAGTTTATGGTGGTGGTTGTGTATTTGGACTTATCAAAGTGATCAAAAGAATATTGATCGTTATAAATAACGACATAAGCACATGAGTACACACATAAATGAAAGACAAGAGACATGTAATATTACCATTTTCGCGATTGGAAGTGCATAGCCGGCTTCTTTTGCTCATATATAGAACAAAATCAAAAGAATTATTTTGATTGATTGTAAAAACCAGCAAGCATTTTTTATTTTCTTCGACGATGGAAACACAGTTAAACTGTACATGAACAGCTAGCTGGCTTGCACTAATAACATGATAGATTGTACTGAGGCTTCTCGCATTATCGCTTCTCTCTTTGAGCATTGCATTAAACTACAAAACATGGCTACGGAAGGTCTCATAATCCAACATTCTTAATCTTGTTCTCGCAGGTTCGGCAAAGGGAGGCAGTAAGCTTGAGGCAGCAACTGCATAACTTGCGGTAAAATCATTGGTATGATAATCATCCAACCTACAGTAAATAGATTATATGAATTGGAAGAATGATCCACAGGCATACTCTTGAGTACACCATTAGAGCTGTATGAAATCAACGAAACTAGTTTTCAAGCATAGATGTAGACGTTTTGGAAGGTTTTAAAGTACCACATGGTAGCCAGTGAGCTTATGTTATACTCGGCTGAAGAAGCCTACATTAAATTGTTAAGCTTTCATCTCCGGTTAGTTGTTTCAACATGGCATACTAAGAACTCCTGGTGCAAGTAGCATTTGCTTTACAGCATCCACGCTATGATTAAACTATGTATGAGTCGTTAACCATTACCATCACATATTAGAGGAGCTCTACATCAAAGTCTATACAAAAAATTGCAGGGAGGCCTCATGTATATCTTATTTCCCCTAATGCATATCATATCATAGGTGAGTTCAGCCTATCACAGGTTCATGTGCTGCTGGCGAGAATTCCTACACCTATGTAAGTCTTTCAACAATGATCATCAAATTCAAATCAGTATTACGAGCTCAAATTCAAATCAATATTATGAACACCAAAACTAACACTGTTATCAACTAGTACATGTTTTAGTACACATAGCTTGTGAACAGAAAGTAACACCACCCCCACAGTCCAAGGGATATCTAGGATTGTAATCTACATTGCAATGCTTATAGGGTAAATGCTGACACACTCAAGACTTTTGAAATTTTAAGTGACAACATGACCTAGAAATGAGAGTTGAAATATGGACAAGAAAGGGATAGTCCCACGAATATTTTGTTTTTTACTTAGACCCCTTTCTGTTAAAAACATTTTAGTTTTCCCGCAATATTTTTTACTGGTTGATACAAACCAATTAAGGTGAATAGGCTAAAGAACAAATGAAAACTTATGGATCTAATTAATCTCCGAAGTCCGAAGAGTTCCCATGATAATTGACAATGTTCTATTTTTTACATAGATCATCAAGAAATCTTACGAGTTTCTCGCAAGTTATGCAGTTGCTGCCTCTAGTTTACTGCTGCCAAATGCAAAACCTACAACAGAAAAACAAGTAATGTTAGTTCAACCCCAATCAAATATTATTACTGTGCAGTGTTCACTAACATAGCCCACCATGATGGAAAATATGTAACATAATTTTAACAGCACACACACTGATGGCAACCTTCAATCTAAAATCCTCTTTGAGGTTTCTTCAATTAAGGTCCCATATATGTTATAATGTCACCATTTTGTGATAACTTGTAATGAGCTCTCTGTATGGATCTTCAACAGATCCAGCGTGCATGTATCTAAAATGTGCCTAAGATACAAGCAATCACCAAATCATCTCCGAACCAACAAGATTTTTTTAATAGAAAAGTAATATCAGAAGGTAGCTAGCATGAGATATAATCCATGTATGAAAACACATATATATGATATATCAATCTTGTATAACAGATTGAGCACCCTATGCTCAGGTATAACAAGATCTGCGCTGACCCTTATATTCTATGTTCCACAAGTATCAAAATAATCTTCTTGGTATGTGCTGCAAGGATCAAAACATTTGAAGCTAACAGAAAAAACGAGATCTAGGTGAACAAAATTAAAAGGTGTTTTATGTATGCAATCTCTTGCTGTGCCATATGATCTAGGAGATCAAGACGAGCTTTAAAGCAAAGCTGATTTATTCACAAGCAAGGCAACCAGATCGTATAGCACTAACTATATGTGCTCCATGCATGGCAAGATCACAAATGGTTCAAGAGCAAAACTTATCTTACTCGATTAGTTAAATTAATTACCTGGATATATAGATCACATCTTTATACCCACACCATAGTGATTGAACTTTCAGCTCTACAGCACACCTTGACCTCTCATCACATCTAACCCTAGAAGAAGGGGGAACAGAAACACAGAACTGTGTTGGTGCAAAGAGGGAGACAAGGCCAGGTCTACTTTTATAGCCGAAAAAGCAGAGAAGGGATGAGAAGAGGCCATGGGGGCTAACCAAGCCAGAAACGTAATTGAGGGGTAATTATTAATTGGATTAGTGACAGGAAATGCCACTTTTCATTTGCAGACAAGAAAAACTCCCACTTGTGTGGAGTCACTTCACTCTGATTGGACACCGCCGCGTTTAAAATTAGTATAATTTTTAAATTCCAACTGTCTTTGGGTACAAAAATTTCAGTAAGAATTAATAATCATCACAAACAGGTACTGACAGACAAGACAGACGGCTCTTTTTAAATATATTTTGTACATGTAGGTCCCAAGGTCTGTTCTTGCATATGCATATAATTACAAAAAAATAAGTAGCATTACATACCCTGTTGGTTTTTTTGACGGACTTATATTGAGTGCCTGGTCGAATAGACTTATATTGTGAAATAGAGTAATTACAAATTGCAAACAATATTTTTTGGCTGTGGCCTATTGGGGCTGGCTAATCTAGACATATTTCTGACAGGATAGACGTACATCAAGACAGGCATGCCACCAGTCATGGTTAACTGGCAGTGACAATTTCATACATGGCTGATCCGTAATAACAATTTCAAGTATACAAGACATGTACCTGTAATTTGTTCTTGGCCCAGCATTTGTTTACTTGCTGGTTGGGCTGGCCGCGGCTTCGCCGAAGCTTGGGCCAGCAAATCTTTTTGCCTCTTGGATTCTGCCTGCCGAGCTGCCCTTAAACTGGGCGCACTGTCCCATGCTGTGCTTTTCATCACGAGTGTCTGGATCTCTCTCGATCAGCTTCATTAGAAAATGAAAACAGTGATAAATTGCATAAATGGCAATTTAACTGTCCAAGTCCAATGGTGAAGATGCAGCATGCAGTTAATGTACTTAATTAATGCCTGCTGTTATGGCAGTCCATCAATTATTGACTATCCCCAGTCCTTCATAGTGCACGAGTGCCTTTGACGTCATTCAAAAGAACTGGATTGAAACAGTGTACTCAGTACATTGAATTTTAAATAGATGCTAGCTGTTGCAAGATCAAATCCAAATAAACCTACAAATTCAAATAACACGCAAGCAATCTTTAAAACAACAGTTGTAGAATTTAGACTCTGATGTTCACTAGAGGAAGCCGGATGCCTTACTAGTTAGATCACCAGAAGCTGGCATGAAAAGATCTAGTTGCAGCCAATTAAAATGAAAGGAACTAGCAGAGAAAGATGACCAATCCTTATCATACATCAAAACATTGTATACTTTTTCTTTACCTCAATTCCATTGTTGCATGATCTCCAAAGGTCCACTCTATCAGCATCAAAATCCAATCAAATGCTTGTTGTGATGTCCCTTCCATCAGTCATCTAAATATCTCTTTTCAATCATCAGGATGTCTTCAACATGAACTTATTATCACAAAAGCAGATCATAGGAGCCACAAACAATGCTCTAATCAATTTTTTGACAGAAAACAATGCTTTAATCTCAATCATCCTATAGTTTCACAAAGGAAAAAATAAGGAAAAGGGGACATCAATTGCTCTAGTCTACTGGTGTATCAGTGCATAATTGTCACACCAGGGTAGCTTTTGAGCTGAGTTATTCAAAATGCGCACATTGAGTCTGACAGATGGAGTGTTGCATTTGCTTTGCTTAGGTTCACATAATCAGATCTTTGCTCCCACAAGTTGCATAAGATAAATATATATATATGATATTTACCTGACAGCAACTTGATTGGATTACATGAACTGTGACAAATTTGAATCACTGGGCGAACAAATAAGGCAAACACGCGGCGTTTCCTATGGGTTTTCTATCTGTCAGCTCCAGAAGGTTGAATCAAATATAGTTTTGTTCCTCCACTTGGTAGGCTAGTTCAATGTATGGTCCAATGCAAGTGAGTAATGCTTTACGTTAACTTTGACAAGTTGTTGGTAGAGAAGTAGGTAGTTAGCTAAGCAAACTAAGCTGTCAACATGTCAGGCTAATATAATTTTCTGCAGCCACATCAAGTTCCTGATGCAAATGTCTGAGGCTGTCTTAGTACAGGAGCAACTCAATTGTTGGTGCGAATTTTTAATGGTGCATTATCGGTGATGTGAGAGAGTGTTTGATCCTCCCAAAATATTCCATGTCCTCACCATTCTTTAAGCAAAGGAGGAGGGCTTTTTGACAATATGTTAACGGCTACATTCCTTTCGGCTTTTTAACTGGCTTTTGGCTTCGGCTTATATCAGCCGATACTATTTATCAGACCTACAAGTCGCAGCCAAAAACTATCAATTGCAGCGCAAAAGAACGAGGCCGTTAATCAAAGGTCTTAACTTTTAGAGGATATATAGTAGACTGGTTGCTATTGTAGTATGCAGTTGATGATTACAAATGGTTGAAAGTTTCTTGTGATTTCGAAAACGAGATGGGCTAGTTAAGTTTCTTCAGAATTTTCTGAATAGGACATCACCTTTATTTCTGAAATCCATACCAACCCAACCAGGCAAAAGCTACGCATTTTGCGATTGCCTTTTTTAGGCAGATTTTAGGATGAACTGAAGGAACCTCTTATTAAACAACGGAGTACAAAGCTGCATCACTGGGAAGTCCTTTCCATTTTTGTAAGATTTGTGATACATAGTAGCCACATAATAGCCGCAGTACTTGACCAGGGAACTACTGAACTAAACTTATGTTAACAGCTATTTTAGCTTGCTAGGTTAAAGCCACCAAAAGCATTGTCCTTACTCCTTAGACTAGATAGTTGCAGTTAAACTACTATTCCCGATCAACCCTACGACATTCAACTTGCAAAAGTGGGCCAGTATGATTTAAGTAGGCACTCCGTATGTTCAGTTTCTGAAACCGGCGTTACCGCTGTATCAGCTACACCGTTTGATGTCGGCAGAGTACTTGATAAAGCAATTTGAAACAACCAGGGTATGGCAGGAAATGGGCATCAAAAGGTAAAGGATTAAAGGCAGAAATCGCTAAACCCCTACCTTAATCTGTCGGCACCGAGACCACATCGGCCAGCAGCTCCACGAGAACACGGCAGACCACAGCATTTTTTTAGGAAGCCAAGAAGAGTGTACCCGGACATGTCCGTGAAAATGGTGGGAGAGAGAGGGGCCGGTGCCGCCACCGCCATCGCTGATGCTGGGGCACCAGTTCGCCCCGGAGCGCCGTAGCAGCCGCTCCTCCTGCCTCCAGGTGCGGCCGCCGCAGGATCGACCGCGCCCCTCACGGCCATTATTGGGGGCCTCGCGGAGGCGTTTGGTCGAGCGGGTCAGTGCGCGGTTGACGCGCCCTGGTCAAACGACAGCCGAGACGGAAATCCCCCAAGCGGGTTAGGGTTTTGGCACAGCACCTGTACGCAGGATCCAACTCTCCCCGGCCGGCGCCACCGCCGCCGTCAGCTCTCCTCCGACCGATGAGCCGTAGAGGCTGTTACCGGCCCACAAGAAATGACGTCTCCTGAGACCTCTGGCCCAATTTTTATTTCGGCCTATGAAACGATTGGGCCCACTTTTAGGCCCGCCCATCGACCTATCTATTCCCGGTTTCCGCCTCCTCCTGTACCAGCCTAGAGGCAAAGAAGCCCAGCCACGTGAGATGTGCAGCGCGGCCCATGAAGAACTTGGGTTTGGTAGTTGGGCCGTGCTCTCAGGTCGATCTTACACAAACCAGCAGCAGATGCTAAGCCCAAATCGTTGCAGCATGGGCACGTACCCCGTTTTAGGAGTGACGGTGGCTGATTTTTTTAGATAATGGAACAAAGTTCCAGCTTCTATTTTCTGGGGAGAAAGTACACAGCTGTTCAATACAAAACCGAGCACATAGGCTTCAACTCTACAAGAAATCAAACTACAAATAAAGAAAGGAGAAGAAAGAAGCTACGCTTCAATTCTATTCCTAAATTTCCAACCGAACTTCGCAAAAACCTCCATGATTATGGTCTCCAACAATCTGCATCCATTTTTGAGATTTGATCTCGCCTCTTCTTTATGTAGTAGGGACCATTGTCGAGTCCAATATATTGCCCTGAAGATAACCTGCAGAAATGTATTAGATTTAGAATTATTGAATACCATATCGTTTCTATTCAACTACATAGCCCAACATAAAGCAGCAGCTCTTACAAATATTTGATTTCTAAGTTTTGGCCGAATGGCATTCAACCAAGAATCGAACATGTTCGCAAAGCTAGAAGGGGGCTGAATTCCAAAGGTGATATAAACGGTATTCCAAATAAATCTTGCAAAGTGGCAATCAAAGAAAAGATGTTGTATCGTCTCCATAGAGCTACAAAAACAACAAATGGTGCTACCTTGCCAATTCCTTTTTGCTAGATTATCCTTTGTGAGAGTAACCCCCTTTTGAAGGTACCAAATGAAGATCTTAATTTTCAGAGGTATCTTAATGTTCCAAAGAGGGGTCTTTTGGGGAACTACCCCTTCTTGTATCACATACATATAAAAAGAACGAACCGTAAAAGTACCCTTGTTACACAAATCCCAGATAAAAGAGTCCTCTCCACTTGTAAGGTTTACTGAAAATATTTTGGTCACCAAATCAAGCCAATCATCTAGATTAGAGCCAACCAAGGCCCTCCTAAAGGACACATTAAGAGGTATAGAGCTTAAGGTATGTGACATCGTGGCGTCTTTTCTCCTCACAATTCTATAGAGTGCGGGATATGCAACACTAAAGGGTTTGTCACCTATCCAAGTATCCTCCCAAAATCTAGTTTGGGACCCATCACGAACACGGAAGTGACCACATGCAAAGAATTGATCCTTGACCTTCATAAGGCCAGACCAAAAATGTGAATCCCCCGGTTGTTTTGTAACTTGGGTAAGAGTTTTATTGGACAAGTACTTCCTTTTAATAAGGCTTTGCCAAACACCCTTTTCGTTAATAAGTTTAAACAACCATTTGCTCAAAAGGCATTTATTTTGGATATCCAAATTTTGGATCCCCACTCCTCCAAACTCTTTAGGCCTACAAAGAATACTCCACTTAGTGAGTCTATACTTCTTTTTATGTTCATCACATTGCCAAAAGAATCTGGAACGGTAATAGTCTAGCTTTTTTAACACACCTCTGGGGACTTCGAAGAAGGAGAGCATGTACATGGCTAGACTAGTTAGAACTGAATTAATCAGTACTAGTCTCCCTCATACTGATAAGAGTTTACCTTTCCAACTACTCAGCTTTTTCTGAAATTTTTCCTTTATGACCAACCAATCCTTGTTCGAAAGCTTGCGATGATGCATGGGAATACCTAGGTATCTAAATGGGAAACCCCCCGTGCCACAACCAAAAAGTTGCGCATATTCATGCTCACACTCCTTGGCCTTGCCATAGCAAAATAACTCGCTCTTATGGAAATTGATTTTTAACCCCGATAATTGCTCAAAGGTACTTAAGACTAGCTTAAGGTCTTTGGCCTGGAGTATATCATGATCCAGGAAGAGGATAGTGTCATCCGCGTACTATAAGATTGATAGACCATCATCGACAAGGTGAGGAACAACTCCACTAAACTTTCCATTAGCCTTGGCTCTCTCAATTAAGATGGCTAACATATCAGCCACTAAGTTAAAAAGAATTGGTGACAAGGGGTCTCCTTGCCGAAGTCCTTTCTTAGTCTGAAAATAATGGCCAACTTCATCATTAACTTTAATGCCAACACTGCCACCCTTAACAATTTGTTCTATCCAATTGCACCATACAGAAGAAAAGCCCTTCATTCTTAAAGTTTGCTGAAGGAAGGACCAATTAACCTTGTCATAAGCTTTCTCAAAGTCTAGCTTCAATATAGCCCCATCTAATTTCTTCCTATGCATTTCATGAATAGTCTCATGTAAAATGACAACGCCTTCCATAATGTTCCTACCGGACATGAAAGCGGTTTGTGAAGGTTTTATGACTTTTTGAGCTACTAGAGCTATTCTATTTGTCATTACCTTTGTAAAAATTTTGAAACTAACATTCAATAGGCAAATTGGCCTAAATTGTTGTATCTGTTTTGCCTCTTTTTCTTTTGGTAATAATGTAATTATTCCAAAATTGAGGCTGTATAGTGGCAATTTACCTTTGTGGAATTCAGCAAAGAGAGCCATGAGATCACTCTTAATAATATCCCAAAAGGCTTGATAGAACTCAGCCGGAAACCCGTCTAGGCCTGGCGCCTTATTGTGCTCCATTTGGAAAATGGCAGCTTTGACTTCCTCCTCCAAGAATTCCATGGTTAATAAATCATTTTCCAAATCGGATACCTGTGGGATATCATCCCGCATAGATTCCATCATGGAAAAATTAGTACGATCTGAAGCTCCAAAGAGGTCCTTATAATAATTGGTGATAAATCTTTTAAGATTCTCATCCCCTTCTATAACTCCCTCTTCTTGCTCAAGCTTGAAAATTCTAGTTTTCCTGTGTTTACCGCTTGCTACCAAATGAAAATACTTAGTATTACAATCGCCAAATAACAACTTAGTTGTCTTGGCTCTTTGATACCATTTGAGCTCCTCTTCCCTTAAAAGGGAGACTAATCTCTCTTTTAAACAGAGTTTCAAATCAAGCTCCATAGGGCTTAGAATTTGAGTTTCTGCTTTCTTATCAAGCTCATCTGTTTTCTTAATCAGCTCTTCCTTCTCCTTTTTATAAGTACCACTCACATTCTTAGCCCAACCTCTTAGGAATTGTCTAAGACGTTGAAATTTAAATTTCCATTTTTGTAGAGGTGTTTTCCCCCTTTTCTCTTTGTTCCACACATCAGCTACCAACTCCGAGAAACCATCCCGCAACAACCATCCGAGTTCAAATTTGAACATAGGTTGTTTTTTTAATATGGGTACCATCACCCATACTAAGCAGCAATGGGGTATGATCTGAAATTTCCCTATTTAATGCTTGAACATTTGCTAACGGAAATTTAGCCTCCCACTCTGTACTTACCAAAATCCTATCAAGTGTCTCATAAGTTGGTATATCCCTAGAGTTTGCCCAAGTAAACTTCCTATTCGAAAGTTCAAGCTCCCTTAAGTCTAAGCCATCAACAACGGCATTGAATAAGAAGGGCCATTTATCATCATATTTATCATTGTTTTTCTCTTTTGGGCTCCTAATTATGTTGAAATCACCACCGATAAGAATCGGATATGTTTCTTTAGAACATGTTTGAACCAACTCCGCGAGAAAAGCTTCCTTAAAGTCATCTTGAGCAGCCCCATAAACTGCTATAAGAATCCATTGGAAGCCATCTGCTTTGTTTCTAAGTCGGAATTTAACATAGAAATCTCCTTCGGCAATAGCTCCGATGTCAAAGACCTCTAAGTTCACTCCTAACAAAATACCACCGGACCTACCATGAGGTTCGGACCAGTGCCACAGGAATTCTTGTCCACCACAAATGTTGTTTAAAACTGTTTTAGAAAAATCTTTCTTACCGGTCTCCATGAGAGCAATAAAGTCTAGCTTTTGCTCTCTAGACGTGTCTGACAGGAATCTAAATTTAGCCAAGTCACTAAGACCTCTGCTATTCCAAAAAATTCCTTTCATTTTGACTCAATCTTATGTTTTTTAATCATCCTAATCTTATGGTGTTTCTTCCTTCTAAAGGACGAATGCGACTTGTTTGTCTTAAAGACAGCTTTAAAATCACAACTTAGGAACTTAGGTGATCACTGTCCTCATCCATTACCTCCTCCATCAAATCACCACATAAGTGACCAAGAGTGAGGTTTTCTATGTCCTCATCGTCCTCCTCATCAATAATTTCAGAATCCAAATTTGTTTCAGGTTCTATGTGGCCCAATCTCGAATTAAATCTATCAATTTCAATAGTTTTAATTCTGCTAACTGATTCTGAGATATCCCTAGTATTCTTGCCTAAGTTAACACCTAGATCAAGTATAGAAGAGGCAAATAGAGAATCTGAACAAGAAGCAAAGGAAATGTTATTGTTGATACCTTTAATGAAATCCAGATTTTTCCATGCCACTCTCTTCTTTGCTTTTTCCATCACGTGCTCATCCTTGTTAACATTACGCGGGCTGGAACGAGTTGGGGTAACTGTAGCTTCCGTGATAGTTGCAGCCGCCAGCACATTAGCCGGCACTGTGCTTCCACCCTGCATCTGCAGCGCGCCACCTCCACCATGCATGGTCGGCAGCACCTCCTTTGGCCCCACAACAGGAGGCGGATGAGCCCAAGGTGACAGCGAAGGCAAGCCACTCTCAGCCTCATTATCAGCTTCGGGCAGCACACCCTCCACAACTCCTTCAACAAAGGCATTTTTGTCCTCGGCCAACACCAAGTCAGCACATTCACCCAAGGTTGTTTCCACCGCCATGTCCAGAATACTGGTCGCCATGATGTTGATTTTATCCTCTAATGCTTGCATTGAGTCAGAAGCAGCAGGCCTGTTGTTTTCAGACTTGTTATTGTCATTTCCACCCTCTAAAATCATATCATCCCCCTTTAACCCCTTAGGCTCCGAATCATAATTAGGAACCGCTTTGGGATTGTCTTCCTCCTGTTCCTCATTGCCCTCAACCTCCCCATCTTTGAAATCAAACTCCACCTCATCTCCATTGTCATCAAAGCCGACACGTTCTTTCTTAATTTTGAGCTCGAAGTAATGATCCCCAATAACAACATCAATACTAGCTGGCAGCAACTTAGGATCAAGAACTGCCACAAGAATTCTTCCAAAATCATTCTTGCGAGTGGTCTTCATGTCTACCATTTGGGTAGACCCAAACATAGTGCCTACAGCCCAAAGGTTCAAATACTCCCTCAACTTCTCATGGATGCCATAAACACGCAGCCACACTTTAGGCAAAAGAAAACCACCTCCTTAACGTGCCACACCTCAAATTATAAACGCACCCCGGTAGTAACCCCATTTTCCCGTACATCAGCTCCTCCATAGGCGATAGATCTCTGAAATTCAGACTTGGATGGGAATTGAACAATAAAAGATTTATTGTCATGCACTCTAGGCTTCCACTTCCATTTACCGGGGACTATCCTTTCTAGTTGTGCCACAAGCTGCTCGGAAGATAGAGATCCCCCACCACTTTGACTAAAGCCGTCTTGGAATCCTTCTTCCTGGGTAGGGGGCATGTGGTATATGGTAGAATCCAAGACCCGCCACAGCAAAACCTGCAGCATGAGCAACCGGCTTGGGGAACTTGAGAGTTGGACACCGGTAATTGACATGATCATTACCATCACAAATGTCACAATGAACTTCAGTCTCGCCATGGCCCTTGCCGAAGGCTGGTTTAGCCACCCTTCCATGGCGAGCACCTGGAGCTCCCCAGGTGACACCTGCATCCCGACCGCGAACACGCCCCCTGCACCAGCTCGCTGCGTACTTGATGCACGGGCAGCCAGAGGTGGGTGCGTCGAAACTGTTAAGGGTATTAGAGATAAGGGTATTAGAGATAGAGTTTGTATTCTATTCCATATATGCCTTATCTCTATATGGCATATCCCCTTGTACTCTCCTATATATATGGCCCTTTGGGTCTCATATCAATACACACAATATTCATAACATGGTATCAGAGCTTAGGTTAGGTTAGGGTTAGGGTTTCCTGTACCCGTCGTGGCTGCCTCCTAGCCTCCGCTCCAGCTTCCGCATCTGCTGCCCCCGGGAGGAGCGATCTTCGCTCCCGGGGGCGGCCACCTCTTCCCGACCACCGGCGCCGTATCACACGTGGCCGTCGTCGCCCACGTCCGCCTGCGCTCGGGGGCCGTCACCGCTCGCTGGCCACCGCCGTCACGTCATCGCGTCCAAGTCCGGATCCAGCCCGCCTCTGCACCGACGTCGTCCCGGCCGCCGCGCCCGCCCGAGCTCGATCTGGCCGCCGCCTCCCGGACATAGCCCCAGATCTGGCCGCGTCCCGCTTGGATCCGGCTTTGTCACGCTCCATCATGCCCGGATCCGGTCGCCACCGGTCTGGCACCGCACGGATCCGGCCGCCTCGGCGGCTCCCCGCGTGGATCCGGCCACCCGATCGCTGCGCCTGCTAGGCGCTGTCCCGGACTCGGCCACCTCTCCTTGATCCAGCCGCAGCCGGATCTCGCCGCCGCCGCCACTCCTATGGCCGCCGCCGGATCTCGCCACCGCCAGGTCCCGGGGAGCCCTTCTGCAACCGCCTCCTGGGCTCGGACCTCCGGATCCGGCCGTCTCCACCACCGGCCAGCCCGGATCAGGCCTCTCTGCCGCCGGATCCGGCCTTCCCGCCGCCGGATTCGGCGTCCTCTGCGCCGTCGCCGCATGCGAGCGGGCGCCTTCGCTGCCGGCCGTCGTCTCCCGCCCGTCGCCTTCAACCCGGGGAGCCCGCCGCTTCTTTTCCTCTCGCGGGCGCGGGAGGGAGTGAGTGTGCGGGCGGGAGGAATGAGGAGGGAGAGAGAGGATATGCTGGGAGAGAGAGGCTATGCCGGCTGCTTCAGTTATGTCGAGACCCGAATATGCAAATCCGGACTCTCCTGTGTATTCTGCACTAGTCCAGGATCACGCTAGTGCACACAGTATAAACAAAGATGAAATATCGAACATATCACGATTCACTAAGAAAAGACTCAAATATTATTAACAATCATCAGAGTGCGACCTTATGGCCAAGCTTACAATTAATAGCCTGAAAGGCTTAAAAGAAACTAGCAGCGGAAATCCAAAAGAAAGCGCAGCAGCCAATCGACACGCCCACAGGCTATCGAGTGGAGAACGAAGCCTAATCCACGAAGACGTCGAAGTACTCTCCTTCTGGAACCTTCTGCTGGCGATACTCCTCCTCCTCAACTGAGCAACAGGGGCATAAAGCCGTGAGTACATTGGTACTCAGCAAGCCGTTTGTAACAAATGAATGCAATATAGTATGCAAGGCTTACCAAAGGATGGCTGAAAGGTTAATTTGCATAAAACGACATTTGAAAATACAATAAATAGATTGAAGGCGCATTTGAAGTAAAACAATAATAAATAATAATCAAAGGAATTGAAGTAACCACTTATGAATCTCCCATCCATAAGCTAAACCAACCACTCATGGATCTCCCAACCAACAGTGAATTAACCATCCACTGTCCAAAACTTTTTAGAAATAACTATACCTCGTGTGAAATCACCGAGCATTGTCCATGACCGAGGACGCGGCTATTCGAATAGTTTACACTCTGCAGAGGTTGCACAACTGTACCCACACGATGTGATTAGCCTCAGCTTAAGGTAATCACAACAAGGCCTTTACAATGTTCAATTCCAACCCAATCCCGCCCGCTAGGGTTTCGCATCACACCCCCCCTTGCGCCCCGTGGAATGTATACGACACCCACTGACATCCCAATGGCGGAACCAGAATTGAAACATCACAAATTAATCAGCCAGGTCTGTCCCATACCAGACATGTGGTTCGCACGGTAAGACTCAGATCAATGGCGCACAAAGTTAAGTCCTTAAGTGTTCTCGGGCGAGACTACCACATCCATCGAAGTGCTCCAACACTTCCCCCTTTACTGCACGATCACTCGCCCGAGTAGAAACCAATTTTGTATAACCACCGCCAATGACGCACCAACGTCACGGCACAAATTTTATAACAGTGGCACCAACCACGATTCAATATCTCATTAAGTCAAATTAATTAATCACATGTGAGGATGAACCCTTTCGCAAAATAAGCAAGGCTAAGCATTCTAATCGTACCAACCCAATGTGACAAATAACATAGCATCACTAATTAAATTCCCAACCTAAGGTGACAATGGCGTCAAGGTATTCCAAAATATCAAGGAGGTAATAATCAATTAGGCATTAACTACCAATACAAGGGTTTTATAATAAAGTAGCAATGCATGATAATTTAAAGCAACATAATACATAATAGATTTGAAAACTGGGTTCAACATGATCAAAGGACACGACTTGCCTTGGCCTTGCTCAGTTAAGAATTCTTGATCTTCAAATCTTGCTTCAGTTCCTTCGAACGCGCGATCTAACGGGAGAGAGAACGAGACGAAACACAAGAAATAAAATCAAATAAAATCCAAATAAACTCCAAAAACTGCAAAACTAGAACCAAAAGATAGAGCTCAATTTTAGACGAATTTAGGAAGAAGAATTGGGTCGATCGGAGTTCGGACGAAGGAGAACGAGCGATCTAAAGTTTGCCGGGCGAGAGAAAGCTGGAAATTCACAGATGTTACTGTTCACCCGAGAGCAATACTTTTGGCGAGAAGGCTAGCGCTGGCGAGAGGAGGTATGGGAGATGAATCTAACTAGCAAAATAGGTTGTTAGGGAACTAAGGCACACATAGGAACTGACGGCACGCCAAACGGAGACCGTTGACGGCACGGGCGGCTACAACGACATGGGTAGGAGAGAGGAATAAAATCCGGGCATAGGACATGGAGAAGTAGGGTGAGCACGGGCTAGAACACGGCTTGGCGAAGCTAGGAAAATTATCGGCTCGGCCAGAAACCCACCGGAGACGACGCAAACGACGTTTGAACGACGTCGGGAAGGGAAAAGGAAAAACTTAATATCTCGGTGCTCGGTGAACGAAATCTAAAACCACTTGGAGGGTAGCTACCTGGGATGGTTTGGCACGAAGTGACGCGAACGGATTGGTGAAAACATCACCGGGCAGATGGGGGACACGAGATGCCATTGACGGCCATGGCGAGGTTCGGAGGCAAAAATTTGTGGAGGCTTTTCGGGGAAACGGAAGTGAGCACGGCGTAGAACGTGGTGAGGCAAGGCTAGGAAAAATTACGGCAAGGGCTAAAGCTTACCGGAGGCGACGAATCGACGTCGGGAAGCGCTCTTGACCTAGATTGGGGAAAACTTGATTCCGGGATATTGGCTGCACCAAAATCAAATTAACTTGGCTAGAAGGTAGATGGCATATGGTGGCACAATGTGACGCGAAAGAATCACGGAAAAACTCACCGGATTGCTCGAGACACGACGAGCAAATTCGGGACCGAAGGGCGTCGGTGCCGACGGCGTCCTGGGCTTTGAGGGGACTTGGCACGGCTTGGGATGGGTTTAGGGGAGCCAAGGGGTCCTATTTATAGGCTTGGAAGAGGTAGAAACCGACTCCAATCCGCGGATTTCGGTTTAGAGTCCGTTTCGAAAAAATTGGAGATAAAAGGCAAACGGATAAACGAAACGGAAAGAGACCAGTTGGGATGGATTCTTTGCGTGATTTGGCACAACTTTCCTTTTGGGAAGACATTCAAATAATGTCCGGATTGGAAGTTATGAAGAGAGAGAAAAACGGAAAAATATGTACGCAGCCGAT
This sequence comes from Dendrocalamus latiflorus, assembly GCA_017311315.1. Classification (NCBI taxonomy): domain Eukaryota; kingdom Viridiplantae; phylum Streptophyta; class Magnoliopsida; order Poales; family Poaceae; genus Dendrocalamus; species Dendrocalamus latiflorus. Next base: position 10,109,411 of record CM029623.1, read on the forward strand.
CGGGATCGATCGAAGCTCTGGAGGTTGAAGATGAACACTTTCCTTTTGGGAAGACATTCAAATAATGTCCGGATTGGAAGTTATGAAGAGAGAGAAAAACGGAAAAATATGTACGCAGCCGATCGGGATCGATCGAAGCTCTGGAGGTTGAAGATGAACCAGGTGCTGACACGTGTCGAGTACTGTTCATTCTCTCTCCTCTTTTTTTTGGAAATTTCAAATTGAGCTCAAACAAACTCCAAAAAATCCCAGAAAATACAGAAAAATTCCTTGTGACACAAGGAACACAAATAAAATATTTTTGGCAAATATTAATGTTTAATTTAATCATATTAAATCTTTTTGATTAATGAAAATTCTAATTAAGCTTTAATTAATTCCAGAAAAATCCAAATGGTGAATTTTATTTTAAAAGCTTCAAAAAGACTCTGAAAATCAGGATGTTACAAGTTAGCTCCATTTCGTTGAGTCTCTGTTTTAAGTAGTCAATTTTTATTTTTCGTGAGTCTTCCGTTGCGTCCATCCAAATCCGTAGTTTTTTATTTGTTCGTCCAAGCCGTGCGAGTCCACAAATTTATTGTAAATCATAGAAGTGTAGGAATTTTCTTTTGCCTGGCAGCAGCCGTCGCTCTACTCTCTGAGCCGCGTGCAGATCGTAGAAGTCGTTATGATGCCGCCGCTTCTCTAGCCGCCGCCCTGAGCTTCAAAGGCCGCCGCGCGTCCTCTGTGCACTATGCCGCCGCCTCTTGGGCTTCGATCTACGCCGTCATGCATCTTTCTATTCCTCTTCGGCTTGATTTGACAGTTTATTCAAAGGCTCCACGCAACGACGACATCATCAAGACTCGGACTTTGGATTTATCTTGTTTTAGTATTAACCCTTTTCAAATGCAATGCTATTGCATACGCCTTGCATTTGAGGGGGGTGTTAAGGGTATTAGAGATAGAGTTTGTATTCTATTCCATATATGCCTTATCTCTATATGGCATATCCCCTTGTACTCTCCTATATATATGGCCCTTTGGGTCTCATATCAATACACACAATATTCATAACATGGTATCAGAGCTTAGGTTAGGTTAGGGTTAGGGTTTCCTGTACCCGTCGTGGCTGCCTCCTAGCCTCCGCTCCAGCTTCCGCATCGGCTGCCCCCGGGAGGAGCGATCTTCGCTCCCGGGGGCGGCCACCTCTTCCCGGCCACCGGCGCCGTATCACACGTGGCCGTCGTCGCCCACGTCCGCCTGCGCTCGGGGGCCGTCACCGCTCGCTGGCCGCCGCCGTCACGTCATCGCGTCCAAGTCCGGATCCAGCCCGCCTCTGCACCGACGTCGTCCCGGCCGCCGTGCCCGCCCGAGCTCGATCTGGCCGCCGCCTCCCGGACATAGCCCCAGATCTGGCCGCGTCCCGCTTGGATCCGGCTTTGTCACGCTCCATCATGCCCGGATCCGGTCGCCACCGGTCTGGCACCGCACGGATCCGGCCGCCTCGGCGGCTCCCCGCGTGGATCCGGCCACCCGATCGCTGCGCCTGCTAGGCGCTGTCCCGGACTCGGCCACCTCTCCTTGATCCAGCCGCAGCCGGATCTCGCCGCCGCCGCCACTCCTATGGCCGCCGCCGGATCTCGCCACCGCCAGGTCCCGGGGAGCCCTTCTGCAGCCGCCTCCTGGGCTCGGACCTCCGGATCCGGCCGTCTCCACCACCGGCCAGCCCGGATCAGGCCTCTCTGCCGCCGGATCCGGCCTTCCCGCCGCCGGATTCGGCGTCCTCTGCGCCGTCGCCGCATGCGGGCGGGCGCCTTCGCTGCCGGCCGTCGTCTCCCGCCCGTTGCCTTCAACCCGGGGAGCCCGCCACTTCTTTTCCTCTCGCGGGCGCGGGAGGGAGTGAGTGTGCGGGCGGGAGGAATGAGGAGGGAGAGAGAGGATATGCTGGGAGAGAGAGGCTATGCCGGCTGCTTCAGTTAGCTCCATTTCGTTGAGTCTCTGTTTTAAGTAGTCAATTTTTATTTTTCGTGAGTCTTCCGTTGCGTCCATCCAAATCCGTAGTTTTTTATTTGTTCGTCCAAGCCGTGCGAGTCCACAAATTTATTGTCAATCATAGAAGTGTAGGAATTTTCTTTTGCCTGGCAGCAGCCGTCGCTCTACTCTCTGAGCCGCGTGCAGATCGTAGAAGTCGTTATGATGCCGCCGCTTCTCTAGCCGCCGCCCTGAGCTTCAAAGGTCGCCGCGCGTCCTCTGTGCACTATGCCGCCGCCTCTTGGGCTTCGATCTGCGCCGTCATGCATCTTTCTATTCCTCTTCGGCTTGATTTGACAGTTTATTCAAAGGCTGCACGCAACGACGACATCATCAAGACTTGGACTTTGGATTTATCTTGTTTTAGTATTAACCCTTTTCAAATGCAATGCTATTGCATACGCCTTGCATTTGAGGGGGGTGTTAAGGGTATTAGAGATAGAGTTTGTATTCTATTCCATATATGCCTTATCTCTATATGGCATATCCCCTTGTACTCTCCTATATATATGGCCCTTTGGGTCTCATATCAATACACACAATATTCATAACAGAAACGTCGCGCGAGGAAGCTTTCTGGGAAGGCGAAACGCGAATCCGCGAGTGCAGCCGCCCTCCCCTGGAGAAAAAATCGCTGAGGCCAGGTGGGAACTTGAATCGTCGTCTATCAGTTTGGGCCAAAACAAGTTAGCCTAGACCAGTCGACACTGTCGGCCCACATGCCTCTTCAGTGCCCCGACCAAACTCATTCAGGGACAACCCTGTTTTACCATGAATAACCTTCCTCAAGTCCTTAACTTTAATCTCCCCAGCTTACTAACTAAAGACTGATCAAATTTAGGTAAGGGACCTTTCCAAGGACGAATTTTTGAGGACAAACACCAGTCCGCTACCTTCTCAGTTATCCTTGATGGTAGGGGCCTAGGATGCCTCACATGGCCAGCCCCACAGTCAACCGAACCAAATTTCGGAGACTCAATGTTTTCAGACAAAATTGCCTCAGCTCTGATCATTTCGTCTACTGAGAAACCCACTCGCAAAGCATCTCGAATAAATTCTGAACCTGAACTAGATGAAACAAGACTAGCAGCTTCATCTTTTTCCTCAGTGCTATCCTCCCCATCCACTGCCCAAAATTTTGATCTACTCGTGAAATTTCTATCTCCGACTAGCGGAGCAGAGAACTTGAAGAGATCAGGCGTTGATTGCCTTCTTGGCAACACCCCAATCCATTCCTGCTCAACATGGGATTGCGACTTAGCGCACAGTGAGCCACCTCCATCATGACGGGTCAAATCCACCATTAACCGAGCTTCGCTGAATGGATACTAGCTCCCAGCTCACACCGTCGAAGAAACGGAGCCACCACTAACCCGGAGACTAGCTCCAAGTGAGAGGGAAAGAAGAAACGAGGACAGGAGGAAGCGAGCAGGACGTACCTGAAACTAGAACCGGTTGGGGCAAAACGTCGAACACCTTGCCAGCACCAGCCTCAGGAGCCGCCGCACAACCGCTGCTTGGCAGCCACCTTCACCGGTCTTCGTCCCTCCAGCGCCGCTTCAGATCGCCGGCGTCCTCAGCCGCACCCTCTGCCACCGCCCCTCCGGGAAGCCGCACCACCCTAACCAGGGTCGCCCCGGCCGAGACGGCGTAGAGAAGAACGGTATCAGGCGTCGGACGCGCGCGGGACACGGCTGCCGGACGCGCGCGAGACGCGGGCCGCCAGATGCGCGCAGGTGCCAGGGCGCACGCAGGCGCAGACGCCGTAGCCGGGGCACGCCGGATGCGGCCGCTGGGCGGGCGTGGGCGTGGGCGCGGCAGCCGGGGAGCGCGCGGGCGTCGCCGCCAGGGTGTTATGATATCTTTTAACTAAAAATAAATAGTAGTGATTAAAAGAAATAGTTTTTAGAAAAAAAGAAGTAAGCGGTGAAAAAAGTGAGGGGTGATGCGTATGCGAGACAGGAGCAAAAGGAGTGAGATGCGTGATACGCTCGTAACCCTCCTATCTTATCCTTAGAACCAGATAGGAGCGAGAGAAGTGAACAAAACACTTCAGAAAGACATATGCTTATATTGATTTCTGAAAGTAGAAACTAATACTAACACCCCTTACACATGTAGCACACAAGACAGCACGGACAAACCAAAGATGATGCACAGAGGAAACCTTGTGAAAGGTACTACAAGCGTAGAAAAAACTAGGCAATATATAAAACTACCATGATAGTCAAGCGCATTTTATCAAGTGTGTTTCCTAGGCCTCCACATTGCTTGCTTCTACTTCAGTCATCCCTAGGACACTGTAACACTCTACTGCCTTACATTGGCATCAGATTCGGGCACCTCAGTAAACATTGGCATCTTTTGTCCTTCGCTTGTGCACTAGACGCTGCGATTGCATTGCAGAAAAGCATAAATCTCTGTTCTTTCTTACAGGCTAGTTTATCATGATCAATGTTGCAAGGATTTCACCAAGAACTAATAGGCATACTCCACAACTTAGCAAAAGAAAAACCGATTCAGACTGGAATTCAGCCTTCAGGTTGACTCCTCAAATATTCCAAGGCTAGACGTGCACCGTTAGTCTGTACCCCAATACTGAACTATATATTCAGAATAGGTTCATACTTAAGTGATATTGAACTCTTTGCACAAATCTCGTGATGCTAAGGGCATAAAGGACTCCACTTAAGATTTGAGGAGGCACTAGAATGAACCACAGCCTGGAAATGGAGGACTATGAAACAAGAGCTTAGTGATGTAGGCAAGATCAGCAATATAGAAAGATCACATACTAGATATAACTATACTCTTTCTTCAACAACATGCATATCCAAGAATGAGCAATTTAAGGGCTGTTCTTTTTTGCTATGGATTATGGTTTTTAGTTGAAATTTTTGAATTTTGGCTGTTTGCATCAGAGATTACGGAGAGAAAGATACTCGCTTGCGATTTTGGTTGATACAGATGTTAGGCTTTTAACGTGTACTACAATTAATTTGTAGATCCCATCTTGAGAAAATACTCTATGTAAAAGTTAGATACTGTAGTAAAAATCAAAAGTTGCTTTTAGAAGCTGTAAAGAACAGGTCCTAAGATGCTCCGATTTAACAAATTGCTTTGTTTCCTCCGCCTATATCTTCATTCACTATGTCTTACGAAATTGTATTGTTTTCTGGGCCGTCGTCGGCTAAAAACAACTGCATGACTATATCGGTAACAAAATTATAGTCTTCACAGTTCACAACCAAGTAGTAGAAAGATACTCCATTATCTGGCATTTTTTATTGCAGGCTGGTCGTGCATCTATTTCTGCTGAATATGCAACAATCAATAAGCAGGATTCCGTTTGGTTAGTATCTCAACAGCTGCTATAACTAAACACGGCAGTGGCAGCTAACAGAAGTAGATCAGAAAATGTTAGCATACCAGACTTCTGAGTTACTTTTCCCCCCTAAATGTTAGCATACCAGACTTCTGAGTTACTATTTCCCCCCTGCATTCTCTGGCAGATCTTCTAGAGATCAGTTTCTTATGGAAGGTTCAACCTGGAAATATACCTTGGATGCTGAACAGGTGTATTTGAACTTTTAAGAGGTACTCAAACATCTCATATGTGCTTGATATGAATGTGTAGTATGGAATCTATTGTTCTCAGAAGTCAGAAGCACAAAAAATTGCATCCTCTCCACGCGTGGATAGGAAGTGCAGGTGCGCTCACGCTCACCTAACACGAGTATCCCTTACTCGCTCAATCTCTCTCGCAATCAGCCAAAACCAAAAAAATATAACACTTTTGAATGGGACATTATTAACGTTTGTTCATCGTGGTAATTGCATGGCATTGATTTATTTCCAATCCCAAGAAAGTTTGGGCGTCCACTATGGAGGGCGTCGGTGAGCTCGTGCTCATCTACATCTTTCCGGGACCGACAACCATAGCTGAAAAGAGTTCTTGTGAGAGGAACTGCTTATTCCATAACATTTTTGTTAGGCTTAAGTATCAATCATAGGGTATATAGTGTTGACCTCCATGCCTCACTATGTTGCATTCATTTGCTTCTGGTATGGAAGCATCTGCGGATAGATGTAGATGAGCACGAGCTCACTTACACCCTCTGTCGTGGACGTCCAAAGTTTCTTGTGATTGGAAACAAATCAATGCCATGCAATTACCATGATGAACTAACAAACTGCAGAGCCTACCCAAAAATTCAGACAAGGTTGCAAGGTTCAACCACATCCATTTTTGCAAATTTCATTTTACTATGTGTAATGTCCAAAACATATCCTTTAGATAATGGAGAATGACATAGAAGAATTAGACCAAACACAAACACCATTTCCAAAACATAACCTTTTGACGAAAGCCGTCAGCTAAGCATCTTAGACATTAAACAAAGCCAACGATTTCTCTCTAATCCAAACCTACTGTATGCAGTTAGGCACTCAGGCATCAATTCAGCACATCTATGAGTATGACAAGATCACAAACTACAACTCACACAAGACACATATACTGATAAGTTGTTCTTGCTGACCTACATAAGAGATCGAATAAAACAACTATGCAAACATGGGAATTTCTAAATTCTCTGTGGTGTCTTAAAACTTCTACAGCGATGGTATGAGGTTAGCAGATGTCCCACAGCGAGTTATATAATTCATCATATCATAACTTTGGCCATTACTGTGATGCCCCCATGTCATTATCATCAGACCATGACACCGGGCAACAGAATATTATTCAATAAGAACACCATATTATCGAATAATAAGCTATACCAGAGTTACGTAGCAGAACAATAACTAAAAACTTTGCATTATTACAACAGTTAACCACATAGAGCTAACGTCTTTAGTATAAATACTAGATACAAAAGGGAGATACAGATTATTTATATACCCTATGTCATGAAGACGAGGCACTAACTGTTGCTTGTTCGACCCAACCACTAAATAAGGCATCCACCTCGCCCTGTTCCTCAACACAATCATCCTCGTCCACGCGGCATCCTCGGAACCTTAACATCACGCTTGAGGTATTCCTCAACCAAACTAGGATCTAAAAAAGAATTTAATAGCAAGGGTGAGTATCATACTCAGCAAACATTAATAGTAACAAATAAAACTATATGACTCATCTCTTTATCATCAATTTCATTTTCTATCTCTTCCTTCATAAAATAGGTTATCAAAGTAAAGTGAAGATTTTCAAAATTTAGTATTTCAAAAACTACTAGTCACCTGATGAAGAGAAAGACCCCCCAGTGGTCCCTGTAGCCTCTAATTTAGGAGACAGATATGAATTTGTGATTTATCTAGCACTACATAGGTTTGTGTCACTTTCCCTATTGATGTGCATCATATTTGCAGTATATTTTTATGACATTATCCTATTGTTAGTAGCTTGAATTGGCCTTAATTTCATCAATTATACATAAGCTTGCCCTCCTTTTGCTACAGTTTACAGTGTTTTGCACTTTCCTTGCAGGCCGACGCGAACTAGGCGCAAAATTCACAGAGAATCAGCAGTGGGAAGGAGCTAGGGTTGCAAAAATAGCACAAGGGGAGGGACTAAAATGCAAAACCGCAGTCAAAACCCTAACCGCGCCCCGCGCCTGTGCACTGGAAACCCTAAGGCCGCTGCAACTATATAAGCCCCGGCTGCTTCCTCCCACCAGAGGCGGACCACCACACTCCAAACCCTAGCCACATTTTCCTTGGACCGAACCCATCCACCCGCCGTTCCTCCTTCTCCAGAATGCAGCCGCCCTAGCCCCCATCCAGATCCCCCATCCTACACTTTCCCCTCACTACTCCTCTATTCTGGCCGCCACCGTCTCTATTCTCCACTGCCTCCCTTCCCCTTCCCTCGCCTCTTCACCCCCGCAGTTCACCCGCCGCACCTCCTCCTTCTCCACTTCCGGTTTCCTCACCCGCACCACCAACGCCACCGGGCATCGCCACCTTCTCCGACCGCCTCCCTTCTCTACCTACTCCACTCGCCGCTCCTCCAGATCGGTCGGCGCCGCCATCTTCTTACCCAACTCAGCGCCGCACTCACCACCTCCGGCTTCCTCTCCCTCCACCGAATCCCCCTGCTGCTGCCGTGATTTGCACTGCTGTTTCTCCTGTCCAACTGCCTATCGAATCTGAGCCCCTGTGCAGCTGCTCCCTCTTCGGCTTGATCTGTAACCCCTGCTTGTGGATATGCTACATCTTCGTGCCTTCTACCCGAATCTGCTACATCTCCACTGCATCGGCTACCCTGCAATTTCTTCGGCTTGGATCTACCACCTCTACGGCCAGATCTTCAACTTCCACGATTGATGTGCATGGTCTGCTACATCTTCATCCGACGCTACTTCCTCTTCGGCTTGGATCTACATCCTACTACCTGCGTCCACTACAGAATCATCTTCAACGACAGATCTGCGTAACTTCTGGGTTGTCTCATCTTCGATCTGTTATTTAGTACTGAGAAGGATATTCTTGAGATGCTTATGTGTTAAATCTGTGATGTGCATGTAGTATTGAGTAGATATGGTTACTAAAAAGTGCTTGTCTTGTTATTGCTTTTCTGAAATGATTATGTGTTAGATCTGTTATCTGCATGTCCTATATATTTCGGATCTGGGAATATAAAGTGCTTTTCATTGTTCTTGCGCAAGTGAGATGATTACTTAGATTACATCTTCATGTTTAGATTTATGATCCTTGCTTGATAGTCACTAGCTATTCATAAGTTGATGCTTCTGCTTGTAGGTTTCTTTCGTATTGTGATTTTGATATCATGTTTAGTGCTAGAGTAGATCTTTCTGTTAAATTTAATAGTGTTTATGCAGTTCTGGTAGTTACTGTTAGTAAAAAGTAAAAAAAGTTTAATGTCATGCTGTTTTTATGTCACTCCTAAGTTAGGTTACGTCATTGTTAACTGCGGTAGTATAGAATTCATTGGTTGTACTTGTCATTGATCTTTTTCTTGAAGTTGTCTGTTCGTGAGCTTGATATGAAGGGATTAGACTGTGGCTTTAGCGTATGTCTTACTCTCGTCAGTTCCCAGCGCATTCCTTCCTCTGTTTCCTCTCCCTCCTCTTTTTAGCTCTTATCTGTGCTTTGCTAGCTAGTATCTCTTAGCGCTCCTCGTCTTTCTCACGGTAGAGTCAGTTCTCAGTCCCCTCGCTTCATTTCTTTCTCTTCCTGTCTGATTCTTAGTCATCTTACCTTTCTTTCTTCTCTTCTCTTGTCTAGTTTCTTTCTCACCTCTCATCTTCTTTTGTCAGTTAGCCTCTTCTCTAGTCTGTTCGTCTCACATTCTCTTCTTATCTCTGTCTTCTTTCTTTCTCCTTTCCCCTTGACAGCAAGTTTAGTCTACTTTTAGCCATTTCCTTTCGTCTTACTTCTTTCTTTTCCCTTAGCTCTTCCTCTTCTCTTCCAATTCTCGCAGCAGTGTTATTTTCTTTTGTCTCTCTTCTTCTATCCTCTCCTGTCCAGATTTATTTATTCTCAGCACCCTAAGCTCCTCCTTTCTATTTTTCCACCTCTTTTGTAGAGTTGTTCTTTTGCTTTTTAGTCGTCTAAGTTCTGCAGTTAGTCATTTAATCCCAGTTTGTGCGATTTAGCTTTGGTTAAGTGTCTTGTAACCAGTAATTTAGTCCCTGTGGAGAACACGACATCTCGCTGCTATCTGAGCGGCAACCGGTGCACTTGCGGGTGTGCAGTTTAACCTTCACCCAATACTCCACTGCGATAATATATGTGCCTAGACTCATCACTTCTGGGCTCTATACCAATTCTGGCTCTGTCTGCTTTGGATCCACCACTTCTGGGCTCTATACCGGTTCTAATTTTCTTCACCTAGTTATACTACTTACCCATATGGAGATAATAATAATGTTGTAAGGTAGTATTCTACTCGTCAGAACAAGGAGATGGTTGACACTAGAAGTATGGCTCCCTGTGTGAGTGAAAGTTGTTTAGTTCTTATATTATAACAATATATAGAGGGTCCCAAAACTTTCCCTTTTCTCTTACTGACCGAGCCATCCTCTACCCTCCTATTATACATAGCTTACAGTCCAACTACTCCTTTCAACTGGAACTGCTCTTTTATCTGATCTCTTTTCCTTCTTCATTTATCCACATTTATTTTAAAAAGCATTTTAATACATCAGGTGATAATAGATACTTTAATTAATTTAGTTTTCTTAAGTAACATAACTACTTAGAGTGATCAAAGATAAATTTGACTTGGTACGTGTAGAATGCCTCGATCTCAACCATGACTAGATTAGTTTCCTCTTGTTGCCCTGGTTCATTTTCTGCACTGTAGAGTGTATTTTACGATTTATGAAATATAATGAATGGGCAGCTATATCATATTAGTTTCAATTGTGCTTTTATTTTTTATGCTCACTAAAATTCATTTAACTTTGTGATTTCATTCGCATCCAGCTAATTTCTTACTGCTCTAGCATACTGTTGCTCTCATCTCCCACTCTACACACAGCAGACCAACACATGCGCTCCCACAGCCGGCCACGCCAACCCACATGTGCATAACCTGCAACCGAGCCAGCCTACTCCCATGTTGGCCCACTATGCACGCACACGCACACCCTTGTCCTCACGCACACACAACATTAGTAGCACACTCACTTAGCTCCCCTTATCTCTCGCCCGCTTGGTTCCCCTCTCAGTCACCATGCCCCAACTACTAATCGCCTCTTGCGCCGCTCCTTCCACCATGTTCCCCGTGTTATCTCCCCGCTATCATGGCACGACAGCACTGGTGGTGGTGGATTTGGGCACGACACCAGTGGTTTAGGCATCGTTTTGCTGCGGCATCACTGACCTCCCTTCGGGGGTTTCCCTATGGTTCCCGTGCCACTTCTCCTTTCCCATCCAGATCCAGTGTCGATGGTGGTGGATCTAGGCGTGGCTCCGCAAGATCGAGGTTTCCTATTTCTAATCCCTAGATAAAACCTGATCTATTTCGTGTTCTTTACCTCTTTATGGTTGATTCATTTTTTATTTGCTTATGCACGGGTGGATGTAGTGGTGGTGTCCCACGGTTGAGCAACCATGACATAGCTTGGAGGTCCGCATGCGCTAGGGAGCATGTCGGCCTACCAAGTGTGCACCGCGTGTCTGTCGCTGCCATGAGTTGGTGACGCTGCTAGTCATGGCTCTACCTAACTAAGGTAAGAGCTAGCTCCCCCTTTCCTTTTGCTATTATTCTACTTGATTGCTGAGGTCAACGTGATGTTTGGTGCTTGCTGTGGTGAGATGAGGGGGCAGGGAAAGGGACAAGGGTGTGGATGGCCTACTTGATTTGGTCGAGCTGGAAAGGGGTTGATGATGGTTGTGGCAGTGGTCCTCCCCTTTCTTAGCTGGTTGATCTTCTCCTCCTCTGGTCCCTTCTGGTCTCGACTGGGTCGTCGCTCTCAAGCCACCGAAGTCACAATCCCCTCCTCTTCTTTCTTCCCCAACTCCTCTAGAATACCTCCTCCCTCTACAATGCCTTTGCTGGCACCAACCCTCAGCTTACCCTTTCTCTCTCGCCACTGGGGAAGATGGGATCTGGATGGGAGTTGAGTGGGGATGGCGAAGTGAAGTGAGCTCTCTCTCTCTCTCTCCTTTTCGCTCTAGTGGCTAGATTATGCATAGAGTGGACATGATCTCCTCTCTCTCTCTCTCTCTCTCTCTCTCTCGTGGCTCGGTCTTATCCCTAGTCTCCTCTCATGCCTCTATGCAAAAGGGTGCAAAGGGGTTACCGCAAGATAGAGGAGGTCGACTAAAGAGGGTGAATAGGCGGTCTAAAAATCTCTTCTAATTATTATAAACAATTCAAGACCTTTTCTATTTGTTTAAAACAAGTAAACAATACAGAATTTTAAATCAATTTGGTTTAGCACAAACAACACCTATATCAATTAAATTCACCTAAGTGCACCAACAATTTTAGGCTATGTCAAGGTGTACAATTTCAAATGACAAGCAATCAATTTTATTCTATGAAAATAAATTACTTGAAAGTAAATTAAGCACAAGAAAATAAATCACAAAGACACGGTTTCTTTTTACCGTAGTGATCAGAGACTTACCGGTCTCCCCTAGTCCACGTTGAGGTAAGCCAAATCCACTTCAGGTAGGTGGGCTCTAACCTTCACACTTTGTCAGGTCTTCTCACAACCTTTTTTGAGAAGATCACCGCGCACGATGCCTCCAACGCCATCTAAGAGTCGACAAACTCCAAAAGTAACAAATTAAGCCCCTCATTTGACTCTCACCACGCGCAATAAATGCACAACTCAAACGGACACTACGTCCACTTCTAGATGCAACACATGCAATCTGGATCCTTCTCCTTGCTCACAAGGTGCAACACATGCACAATTAACTGGAAAGCCTCACACTAGCTCAAGGCAATAGAAATGGGTCCAGCAACACTTTTTTCAATCGGCCACAAGGGGGGTATTTATACCCTACACAAAAAAACTAGTCGTTGGAGCCAAACTCCTAAAAAACAGGATTATCAAAAGTACTGCCGGGTTAGGGCCGGTACTTCCGCTCCCCTCGCCAACAGTCAAAAAACTAGCCGTTGCAGTCAAATCCAGTAATTTTGACATGCAAAGTCTGGTACTACCAATTATCAGAAGTACCGCTACACTCATGCGGAACTACCGATCTCCTCGGGGACGAGAAGACTCCACACATGTGTCTCTCTGAAAACATATGCCGCTACACAAGGCGGCACTTCCACTCGCTGGTAGTATCGCTTGCACAGAGCCGATACTTCCGCTCACCGGTAGTACCGCTCACACAGAGCCGGTATTTCCGCTCACCGATCAGACTACTCACACAGAGCTAATTGGACCGCTCACACAGAGCTAGTCAAAAACTCCGATCATCGACTACCCTGGTCCATGACCACGTTTGTCTCTGACTACATTGTTCAAATCGACCACACAGGTCTTTGACTATGCTGGTCTCCGACCACATTGGTTTCGACCACTCAGGTCTCGACCATGTCGACCCTGTCAATCTTCAACCACGTCAATCTTCAATCACACAGATCTTCGACCACCCCATCGATCTTCGACTATGTTGTTTTAACCACGTTGATTTATGACCACATAGATCTCGACCATGTCAGTTCGACCATGCTGGTTCAGCCACGCTGGTTTACGACCACGAAGGCCTACGACTACATCGATTCCAACCATGCTGGTTTACGACCACAAAGGCCTACAACCACGTCGATTCCGACCACACTAGTTTCGATCACACAGATCTTAATCACGTCGATTTCGACCACATTGGTTCAATCAAGTCGGTTCGACCACTCTGGTCTTCGATCACTTGGGCTTGACCGCTCTAGTCTTCAACCATATAGGTGTTTGACCACCTGAACTCGACCGCTCTGATTCTTGACCACTTGATCTTCGACCACACAGGTCTTCGACTACCAATGCACACGGTAGTTCCATTATTACAACGCCGGTAGTTCTGGTACGCGGCAGTACCGTAGGTTATACTGCGGTAGTTTCGATTGTCCTGAAGAATGTAGATATTTCACCAGATTTTGCAAAACACATTTGTAAATTTTAGTATCATGCATACAAGTACCAAACATGATTTTCAATAAATTGCAAAACACATTTGCACACTTTTAGAATCATGACACAAGGATTAAATATGAGTTTCAACCATTTGCAAAACACATTTCTAAATATAATCCTCATATCACAAAGAATGGAAATATGGACTTCAAGCACTTGCAAAACACATTTGTAATGCATAATCCCATTTTACAAGGATTCAACACATGAGTTTCAACTATTTGCAAAACACATTTGCAAATACAAGCCTCATGCCAAGATGAGCTATAAGAGATGAGGCTGAGCTACCAACACATGATGAGACTTAAGCTACTATATATGACCCTCTAAATATTACGAAAACTATATTAGCAATCCGGTCTTCCAACCAAACACTAAAACTGGTAAAAGAGTCAGAACACATCCTTAGCCCTAACTAGTCATACTTTTGCCTTAGGTCATTGTCTTAATATGCATCAACTCATGATGCAACCTTTTCTTCAACTCCATCAACTCATGATGGTCTTTATTTGACTTGATGAACGACACATGATCATCTTTTCTTGGGCATGCGTTAACTCATGATACACCTTCTTCTTAATAGCCTTCAATACATGAAGCCATTTTCCATGTAGACTTGATGATCTTCAATACATGAAGTCATCCCAAGTCATCCTCATTTGTGGAACCTAACCTATTCATCCAACTCATGAAAAATATTAATCCACAAAACAATTGTCATCAATTATCAAACTTCACCATTAACACATAATAGAGAGATTAGATTCTACAATCTTCTCTTTTTGGTGGTTCATGACAATCTCAATAAAATATGAGATAAATATTGTATTTGCGAGTATATAACATGTACATAACATTTGTATACTCTAAGATAAGTTTTTTAAGCAAAGCTTATTTATCCGATTGTCATTAATCATTCAACCATTAACATATAATGGAGAAGTTAGATGACAACCCGTTTGCAAATGAGTATATATAAACTACACAGGCTATATATACTCAAAAGGATGTATTTCATAGTAAAGATCCTAAATATGTATATTAAAGGAAACATGGATCAATATTTATAAAACCTCAAAACATGGAGTGAACTCCCTCTAAATGTGTGTATACAAGTATGTATAATGAAGGCATATGCACATATTTATTTTTAGACTATTTGTGGAGTTCAATCTATATTTTAGATCCAAGGAATACACTAATATATGAGAATGTGATTTCGAATGCATACCCCTTATGGTTTTCACCTTTTCATCCAAATGAGATTAAGTTATATCATAATCAATAAACAAGGTTAGTCTCACAAATGCATTTATCATTATCACTAAAATCTCATAATAATATTTGTCACTATCACCAAAACAAACTTAAGTAGATCTTGATCTTTCAGTTACCCTTATGGACCGGAGGTCTCTAGGGTTATTTTGGCAATGTGGCATTCTCTAGTTCAGGTAAAGTCGGTGAATTTTTGGAGTGGGTGTTGCCTTGGTTTTCACAGATGATGAAGCCCACTACAGTGAGAGGTGCTGGCTGGCCCTGAATGATCCTGGTATCTCAATGAGTGTTGGTTTTCAGTATTTTAAACCAGATGGGTTTTGATGGCAATTTTCTTCTTCCTCTTTTATTCTCTCCTGGATTATTGAAACCTTGGGTTTTTGGTCTACCTAACCACTACAGGTTTTTGTCATTGACCCACCTGTGACACCAACAATTTACTTAGACAATTGAAAATGTAACTACACGTGTATGTATGCAATCGAGAATGTAAGATGATGCATGTTGTAATCCTATATTTTAATTTCTATGATTCTGCAACTGATGTAATTAATTAGGATTTGGTTTTATCACTTTGTACTATGTGTGTATTTGAAAGTTGTAATATTTTTCTCCACTTGTATAGTGATGTAATTGAGTGTGTTATAATTACACAATTTATTTCTTAATTAACTATTGCACTGTTTAATTTAGTTAAGAGTGAGGATCGCTTCAATTACTTATATCACATAAATGTTAGTCCTTTTTGTAGCTCATTTTGAGGCTTTCATATAGGCACTATTGTACAGTGTCCACCACCAAGTGCCACTTGTCTAAAACAATAAAATTCAAACTTGCAACACCCTCTAATGACACTTAATGTAGCTTTTATGACTGTATGACACTTATTTTGTTAGTGACTTACAAACAAGCATCCAGACTCTATTAGACACATTAACTCAAATTAGAGGGAAGTATGCATGCCAGTAGCACAATACCATCGCCACCAGGTGGCTTAGGTAGTCTGGCACAACAACTTATTTATTTCCTAGGTTAGTTATCATCATAGAAATTTCTGTTTGCTCCCTAATCCTATGATCTATCATCCTTCCCCATGATTCTTCGCGATGTATGTGGACCAAATTCACAACCAACATTTGGGTAACATCAGGCAATTCCACATAAAATAGCGACTATCTAAACACACCATTGATAGCCTTCCCCCATAACTAGCCAGTTTTACCAGCCTACCACCACAAGAAAAAACCACACTCCCTAAAATTGATAGACTAACACCCACTTTAACACAACAATTCCCAAATTTCATGGCAATATCAGATCAATTTCATCAATTCACCAAAACAGCGACCAAATTCTAACCCAGTCATAACAAATGGAACTAAATTATAGCATGAATTAATCACAATTGTGCAACAAGCAATGTTCCAAAAGTTGGCGCCTAGAGCCGATTAATTGGTCTCTAGACAGTAGTCAGTGGCCCTCCACCATGATTTCCACCAAATCGATGCTCTAGGTGCCACCACCACCTAATCGGTCAAAGTCGGTCGTAGTCAGTCTAGGTGAAGGAAATCGTGGCGGGATGAGGCGATGTGCAAGAAATTGGGTGGTGGCTAGGTGGATGGCATGGCGAATGGCAGCAAAAATGAGGGAGTATAAAAGCCTCGGGGTGGAGTCAGGTTAGGGATTGGAGGTACCGTTTAGAGTTTTGTGAGAGCCTGGGGGTGGAGTTAGCCACTGCCACCTTCTCCTCCGCTGCTGCCAGGAGAATTCGCCTCCTTCACCACTGCCATCGATCAAATCAACCTCCTCCACTACCAAATCCACCTCACCACCTGCCAAATTTGTTTTTTCTGCCTGAGTCCTCTCCTACCATCGATTGCACCACCCCCGTCGCTGAATCCTCCTCTCCCACCGTCGCTTCATCCTCTCCTCAGTAGCAGTGCTTCCTCTATTGCTGTTAACTACCTCCTCCACAATAGGACACTATGTAACTTGCCGTCGCCATCTCCCACCTCGTGTTTCTATGTTGTTAGCTGTTGTCGTTGTGCCGTGCCCGTGCGTATGTTGTTGTTGATTGTTGATGTGCTGTGTGCCTGTGCCATGCTTATACTGCTACCACTACTATACTACTGCTAGTTTCTAGTTAGTATAGTTATAGTAGGCACTAGTTACTAGTGATCCTTGAAGTGGGAGATGAAAATGAAGAAGTTAGAAATCAAGTGATCCTTGAAGAGGGAGATGAAAATGAAGAGGAATGGCTTGAAGAGGTTGGAGGTTCGGTACCTCGTAAGTTAGGGTCCATGAATAAGTTTACTTCTCTTATTGATTCTTCTATTTCTTTGACAAACCCAGCTTGACAAACCAAAATTAAGAAGGTGCTTTTGAAAGAAAGAACGCATGAGCACAAGTAATATGTTGTGATATGTCTTTATGCTCATGGTATAACTTGCAACTCTCAATCTCTTATGAAGTTATTGTTTGTACAATTGTATTGTTTGTTAACTTTATATGTTTCTATCTTTATTCTTTAGGTATACCATTCAATGCCATCAATAATGATGAATTCAAGCAAATGTTGAAGATCATTGGTCGCTTTGGCCCAGGCTTTGAAGGTCCTTTCCAATAAACATGCTGGGAAAAGATGTTGAAGGGGAAGTGGAAAGAACCAAGAGTTTGTTGAAGGTACATGAAGAAGAGAGAACCATGACGAAGTACTCCTCATGAATGATGCCTGGATGGACCAAAAAAGGAGCATCATGAATTTATGTGTGCATTGACTTGGGGACAAGTTTTCTAGAATCAAAAGAGGTGTCGAAAGATGCACACACAAGTAAGTTCATCTTCAAGTATGTGGATGCTTGCATTGAACATATAGGTCCCCAAAATGTTGTGCAAGTTATCACGAACAATGCTTCCATCAACATGGGAGCAAAGTAATTATTGAAGAACAAAAGGTCAAATATATTTTAAAACTCATGCACAACTCACACCATCAACTTGATGCTACAAGAAATTGACAACATGGCAAAGTACAAGAAAACACTTGATCAAGCAAATGCATTGACTATTTTTATCTATTCACACTATAAGACCTTGGCCTTGATGAGGAAACACACGAAGAGGAGAGATCTAGTAAGGCTAGGGGTGATTAAATTTGCTTTTACGTTTCTTACTTTTCAAAGTTTAATTGAGAAGAATGTCAAACTAAGGGTGATAACGCGTAGCAAGAAATAGAAAAAATCCGCTCACACTAAAAAAAGGCAAAGTCATCACGGCAACAGAAATACTCATTAGTATATCCTTTTGGAATGGTGCGAACAATGCTTCGAAGGAATACCCTAATTTGTTGCCTTATTAATTGTGTTATCCATTATGCCATATTTGCATTGTTTGCTATTTGGTAATGCTTGTATATTACATTGCTTGACGGTTTTTGAGCCGTTGGTCAAAATTCTTCACATGGTGGGGATGGTCTATTTATGGTATTTCTTTATGGAGAAATTCTAGAAGCAAAGAAGCAAATCAATGAGACCTTGAACAATTTGGAGAGTAACTACGAGTTGATAATTGAAACATTGATGGAAAGATAAAGGGAATGCTTGATTCTCTATTGCACTTGATGGCATATATATTGAATCTACATTATAGTTATCGATCAATCTTTTTAGAACAAACTATAATGGATGGGTTGATTGAATGCATTGAAATCATTTATCATATTGATAATGAAACAATGGATCAAGTACTCAATGTGGACTTTGGTATTTTTAAGGAAAAAGTGAGACCTTTGAAAAAACTCCTGCATGATTTAGATGTCAAAATTTTGATCTTATTCTTGGTAAAGTTGTTTTCAAATTCATGATTTTAACTCAAGGCATGCATATTGTCATTTTTCCATTTATTAACAATCCTTTTTCCTATTATGTAACTAATTGGTGATCTAAATATGAATGTCATGTTCCTCGTTTACAAAGGTTGGCCATAAGAATTCTCTCCTTGACCTTAAATTCATCTGGATGTAAAAGAACACTTTTGACTTGGTAACTCTCAAGTCTTACTAGTTTCAAGTCTCATCTCTTAAGTCTCTAGTGTAATGCAATATAACTAACCTTTACTTTGCAACTCATAGATATATACAAAGAAGAGAAATAAGCTAGATGCTCATCATCTCAACAATCTAATTTATGTTCAATTAAATGTAAGATTGTTGAACAAAAAGAGAACAAATCAAAGAACATCGATGTCCTTCACTACTTATGCTCAAGGATGGGTAATTAAAGATGGGGATGAGAATGTTGATCCTAAAATGGGTCTTTCATGGAAACTCATTGATGAAACAAGTGGGGTTAATGAAGCCACACAACCTTGTAGGAGCCCAAGAGTTAGAGAACTTTATGAAGATGATTTTCGAGTCTGATACTAAAGAGGAAGAGGAGGTGAATGAGAACGTTGAGTTTGAATCTGATCAAGATGAAGTGGTTCCAACCCAGGATTATAGATAAGAGGATGAAGATTGATTCATGCTTGCTGCCTTGCTTAAGTTTCTTCATGAACTATTTTGCTTACTTGTGACTTGTGAGAACTTTGCTGTGTGTGACTTGTGATGTGAGAAGTTGAAAACTATGACTATGTGTGGTTATAAACTTGTTTTATTTGATTTATGTCATATTGTCTTGCTATCATTTCTTTTGTTCTTTTGTATTTTACTTTGAAGTTTTAAGCACAATAATTGAAGCATATTGTCTAGATATTAATGGTCACATGCATTACTTAATTCTTAATGTGTTGGTTCATATGAAGCATTTATATCAAGGATTTACATCAAGTGATGAAGTTTTCATCATCGTCAACTCTATTTTGCATCATTGCTACTTAGCCCGGGTAACAATTTTCTTTCTCTAAACATCAAATATATGTTTTTGTCGCCCGTAGCCCCTTGGCCATGTCGGTCGCCTAAACCCCACCTAGACGCTAGGCCCCAGCTTATTGTCTGCCTAGCGTCTACTTGAACACTAGCAATAAGGTAACACATTTATTCAACCACGGATGCACATTGTCCACATCAAGAAGTGAAAGTAACACAAGATCAAAAAAGATGTAACACTTGAAATAAGATAGACGATGTGGGGAGAGATAGAGAGACGGGCTGCTACAACTTGTGCTTGTAGCGCACAACCTCAGTGTTATTGAGGAAGAAGCCTATGAGGCGACCAGCAGAGTTCTGATAGGCGTACATGAACCTGCCCATGACCCTGATGAGGCCCCTTGTCACCATCGATGACCCAAGGATCCCTGGCTTGATCCCTGAACGCACCACCCAAGAATGCGGGGTTGAGCCTCTAAGAATGAAATATAGGGCTTTGAGGGGCTTAGGGGGATGAATCGGAGATGTAGCCGACGGTGACCAAGATGGTGAAGATAGTGGAGAGGCAAAGGTAGTCAAGCACAGAGAAGTTGTTGGTGTTCATCTCGCGTAGCGGCACTCCTTTTCCTGGTTCTGGCGACGGCGGTGATGAGCGGATACAAGCAGATTTGGCCGTGGGAGAGAATGAGGTGGGTACGTCTCTCTCTCTCTCTCTCTCTGAGAGAGGGTGCTTGGCTGTCAGCTCAGTGGGAGATTAGTGTTGTGCAGTGTGCAACAAGAGAAAATTGATACTATGCCACTCCTTTGGAGTGGCTTCGATAAAATGCCACCCTCTAGGTGGCAATTGTTAAAATACCATCTAATACATGATTAACTCTATAATTTGCCATTTTAGAGGATTTAGCCCTTTTATTTTCGTTTTTTATTTTTTTCCCACAGAAATTATATGGGAAATGACCACTTTACCCTCCACACCAATACTCTCTCCTCTGCAAATACTCGGTCTCGGTCTCGTTCCAGACTCGAGGCGAAGGAAATCGATAACCGGCTAAGAAAGCAGAGAGGAAATCGATGCAAAAGATGAACGAGGAAGGCTTTAGTGTGTGTAACAACATGAAATCGATCAGCGGCGACTGAATCATTGGCTGCGAAAACGCGAGTGTGCAATTAACTGATCAGAAGATAATTTTCTTCTTACCTGTACAGTTGATTACACTCTGACCTGACGAATGGAAAAAAATTACAAGAAACTGAAAAGAAACGAATACTGAAATTCGCAAGTCACATAAAAATCGTCTGTTCGGCACAGGCTTGACTCAAACAAGTGTCTTTGGAAACATTACAAAAAATGCAAAATGGCCGAATCTCTGAAGCAGCAAGAGCAGCGGACTTGTCACATGGATTACCTTTGTTCAGATGAACGATTTAAGCTTACTGAAATCTCTGAACCCCTTGCTTGCCAGTGCCAGGCCTAGGATTGCTCATGTTCATGTCATTCAAATACAGCAATTTTTGCAACAAAACAATGCAAAGACATTTCATCTGCCTCAAGACACGTAAGCAGATGAAGCAACATCGAGAGCCGATCTTCTAATTTCTACATGTTGAGAGGAATCCACTCCATCTCCAGCTCCAGCTCCCCGGACTCGGTGAACTGCAGCTCAGGGAGACCTCCTGCTTCACCTCGCCGCCAGCGGCCACCACGGCACTGTCCCTAGTGAGCGCGTTGTCGTCGGACTTGAGCCAGCGCCCGATCTGCATGTCGCCCAGCAGCTCGTGGTCACCGAACGCCGCCGCCGCCGCGTTGATCATCGGTTGCAGGTCTATCTCGGCCTTCCCCCATGGCAGCGCAGAAGAGCGCGCCGGTGCCGAGCCCGGCGGCGATGCTGTTGATCCAGTCATCGCGGTCGCGCGCGGTGACCATGGCGCTCTCCATCCCCGCGTACATCAGCCCGATGACTCCGAGAGTATTGGTGTGGAGGGTAAAGTGACCATTTCCCATGTAATTTTTGTGGAAAAAAACAAAAAACAAAAATAAAAGGGCTAAATCTTCCAAAATGGCAAATTATAGAGCTAGTCATGTATTAGATGGTATTTCAACAATTGCCACCTAGAGGGTGGTATTTTATTGAAGCCACTCCAAAGGAGTGGCATAGTATCAATTTTCTCGTGCAACAATGGGCCTGGATGGGCCAGGCCGAGCCTCCATATCCACTCGCGGCGCGGCCCGGTTCTCGTCGGAATTTCCAAAGCCCCCTCGCCTCGCTTTCTCCGCCCTCGGCTACCTCGTCCCACCGCCTTGTACCCAAACGAACCAAACCCCCCTCTCCTCCTCGCCTCCGCCACCCACCTCGAGCTCACCAATGGCAACTACCACGGCGCCCCTCTCGCTCTCCGCCTCCACCCTGCCGGCGCGCCTCCGTATGGCGTCGCCGGCAGCAGGGGCGCGGGGCTGGCGGCGGCGCGGGCCCATGGTGGTGCGCGCCAAGATCCGGGAGATCTTCATGCCGGCGCTCAGCTCCACCATGACGGAGGGGAAGATCGTGTCCTGGACTGCCGCGGAGGGCGACCACGTCTCCAAGGGCGACGCCGTCGTCGTCGTCGAGTCCGACAAAGCCGACATGGACGTCGAGACGTTCCACGACGGCATCGTCGCGGCAGTGCTCGTCCCCGCCGGGGAGTCCGCCCCCGTCGGCGCCCCCATCGCGCTGCTCGCCGAGTCAGAGGAGGACGTGTTGCTCGCCGTCGCCCAGGCCCAGGCGCTCTCGAAGGGACAGCCCCAGCGGGCCCCTCCTTCCGAATCCGCCGCGCCGCCCCCGCCCCCGCCTCCGCCAGCTGCGGCTCCGGTGGCTGATCCCGCGCCGGTGGCCGCGGGGACGAAGGGCATTGCCACGCCGCAGGCTAAGAAGCTGGCCAAGCAGCACAGGGTTGACCTTGCCAAGGTGACTGGAACTGGGCCATTCGGCCGAATTACCCCGTTTGATGTTGAGGCAGCCGCCGGCATCCAGCCGAAGCCAAAGGTTTCTCCTACTGCAGCTGCTCCGGCAGTGGGCGCAGTGCCGCAGGCTGCGGTGCTTCCACCAGTGCCTGGTGCGACAGTGGTTCCATTCACTACCATGCAGGCCGCAGTGAGCAAGAACATGGTGGAGAGCCTGTCAGTGCCAGCATTCCGGGTTGGGTACCCCATTTTAACCGATAAGCTCGATGAGCTGTATGAGAAGGTGCTTGCCTTTGGAGATTTTGGGGCAGTGCTCAACTACCTGCGGTGCTCTTCTGTTTTTTAACCTGTTTGGTGATGGTTGGATTGATTTCGTTTGGTCAGGTTAGGTCAAAGGGGGTGACGATGACGGTGCTGCTGGCAAAGTCCGCAGCTATGGCGCTTGCACAGCATCCTGTCGTGAATGCTAGCTGCAGGGATGGGAAGAGCTTCACTTACAATAGTAACATCAACATTGCGGTGGCTGTTGCCATTGACGGTGGGCTCATTACACCCGTCCTGGAGGATGCTGATAAGGTAAATGACTACATGCTATCTCTGTGACAATGCTATCTGTGTGACAAATGTGGTTTCATTTAGGAATTGTAGCGTGTGAGTTAAAAACTAAATATCTTAAGAAATGGAACAATGCAGCTAGATATATATTTGCTCTCGCAAAAGTGGAAGGAACTAGTCAAGAAGGCACGCACAAAACAGCTCCAACCAAATGAGTACAGCTCTGGTATGAACCTGTTGCATCACATAGTGTGTTAGATCGTTGTTGCAACTTGCAAAACTTTTGATGTCCATGGAAATTGTACTTAACTGAATATTTGGTGGTTTGCAGGGACTTTTACACTGTCCAACTTGGGTATGTTTGGTGTAGATAGATTTGATGCAATTCTTCCACCTGGCCAGGTGTGGTCTTCTTTCTCCTAGCCTACTTATTGCCAAGTTAATGCTAAGTGTTAGTGCAATTGCTTTACTGATGTATGAGGTCTAAGAATTTGAGTGTATATGAATTCAGGGAGCTATAATGGCTGTTGGAGCCTCGAAACCTACAGTGGTGGCTGATAAAGATGGTTTCTTTAGTGTCAAGAGCAAAATGCTGGTATGTCTTTCACACATATAACTTGCATGCGTTAATGCTGCAAATTTATTATTGTTATGTTAGTGTGTTTCTGTGTCCATGTGCCTATTCATATGCCATCATTCACAGTATTCATATGTCATCATTCACAGTTTCACACATGTAAGTGAAATATCATTCTGCCAATTGGATGTAACACAAGCATGAAAGACTTTGTGTGTCTTCATTTTTTTCCACTAATCCAGAGTGAGTTTCATTTTTGCCACCAAATTCTCTCATTGGCACACAAGCACAGACCTGATATGCCAATGAGATAGCCTGTGGCAAAAACAAGATGTGGGTGCTGCTTAGTGGCAAAAATGGAATTGTCCCTTGCATATAATGTTTTTGGCCTTGGATTCAAGAAATATAAACATTGCTACAAGCTGGGGATTTTGAACAAATGTTTTGATCAACTGTAGTTTCTATGTTTCAGATGCATCAACTGGAGAGCATTTAGATGGTTGACATCATGAGTTCAACATAAGATATGGGATTGTATCATAATAATTATGTCCCTATAATCAGTAGATAATATTCAGTGGTTCTTTCTAAATCATAGATTTACTAGCCTAAGATGAACATCTTTGTCATAAAAAATACAATTCATTGGTAGCAAGCAAGCACTGAAGCACCACAAATACACCTTTAAGTCTTAAGTAGTTAATAGTTAATGTTTGTTTGAGTTCATATGATTAATAAGTTTTAATGCAGACATATTGCCTTGTGCTACTAGCTTACATAACTAAGTTGATCCATGTTTTTTTCAGGTCAATGTCACTGCTGATCACAGGATTGTATATGGTGCTGATTTAGCAGCATTCCTGCAAACTTTTGCGAAGATTATTGAGGATCCTGAGAGCCTAACTTTGTAAGATTTCCTTGGAAGTGTTGTCTATGTGCCGGTTATTAGTTTGATTCCAATTAGAGGTCTATTGTCAGATTCCGTTTTGTGTATCTGTGAGCATTCAACGGGATGTTGCTTTTGAGCTGTCTGTTCGGCTTTTACTTCTGAATGTTGGATACTGTTGGAGAGGTGATACTGTTGATGCTATGGAAGTTCTGGAAATCAATAAATTATAATTGTAGAGTAATTTGCTAAGTATATTTTTTCCTTAATTATATTATGATTATCCTTATTATGCTTTCTATTCATGTTTGATTTATACACTGTAAAGTTCCTGAAATTTGCAAAATGTTAAAACCTAATCTGAATTAGCAACTTCCCTAAACTTTCCTCGGTACCTAGCTTGTAGGGGGTAAATTCTCAGTACCTTTGCTACAATCCTGGCAATAAATCTATAAATCCCAGTGTAGGCCAGTATATAAATGGATCTGGTCCATTTCGAAGTGCGATGTCATGCTAACTTTTGAATTGGTCCATCACATTGGTGAGTTGAAACATACAAGAATATATGTTTATGATCTCAAGTACCTATAGGGCATTCCAAAACATATAAGATATTTCAGCATTAAGTTATCAATATATTCCACAAAACGGAAAAACCATGCCATACAAATCAAATCATGAATCCATGATGCTAATAGCACTTTAGAAATACACACACAGTCTATAGTTAATACCAAGTTACCAACTGATCTCCATGCTAACATCACTATACAAACAAACACTTGCGTACAAAAACAGTCAATTTGTTAATGATGAACTGGTTAATCTGAACATCAAACTATTCACCTAAGTGGAAGAACTAGGTTGAGAGGTTGATTGTGCTTTGAGCCCCTCATCTCTCGGCACACCCTATCCAGCAAACCAAGAAAATGTTTCACTATGACAAATATGTGGAGCATGTTGGACTCATCCTTGCCAACCTCTCCATGATAATACTCTGTAAGTTCCGTGCCATTGAGTAGGACTTGAGCTTCACTAACTTTGAGTTCCTGCATTGTATTCTCTGCATAATTTAGGAAGGATCCCATGGATTGCAGGAAATTCTTGTCTTGTCATTGCTGGGTTGGACCTTAGCTACGAGATTTCTCAGTTAAACCAGTCCACATGATAGATTTGAGATTAACTTTATCAATGTATCCAGGTCTATGCTTGCTACCTTCTTGACATTACCTAGCACATTACTTAGCTCAGAGACAAATTCTGTAGCCATTGCCCAATACTCTTCCCGTTCTGTCTGTGTGGCATGACAAGATCTGGGTGTTTCACTGAACTTCTCTGAAGCTTTTAAACCTTTTGAACAAGACGTCTCTTGAACAACAAAATGCAGGAGGGTTGTCTTCCCATCGGCCCCACGTATATCTGCCAATTTTAGCAGTGTGTCCAGTCTGAAAGCACTTGCACCTCCTCTTAGTGTTCTAACATTCATCCTATTTTCTGTCTTGAGTACTGCTTCAAGTAATCTTAAGAATAGTTTGCTGGACTTGAGTTCAGTACAAGCTCCCTAGTAGACAGAAAACAGATGTAAGTTCAGCAGAATAGGTCCTATCTTAATAAGTTATTCAAAATGGCTCCGCTTACTTCAATCATTGCAAAGGACATTTCGATATGTCCAACCTCATCATCAAAAGTTTCCTTGTAGAGCATAACCTCCATTCTTGGGAATGCCATTGGTATTGTTAGTAGCACCTTGACAAAGTTCTCTGCTGGATCCAACATGTTGATATCACCATCATAATTCAGTAATTTTTCCTCTTCGTTGTTGGTTTCATCTTGACCAGCGCCTCCAGTTGTTGCACAGATAATCCAGTACCTGAGAGGCTGAGACAGCCAAGACAGGAGGGTAGGTTGACTCTAGTCATCATTATTTTGATAAATGTAACTCCAGGCATCATGAAACCTACCTTGTGTTATGGAATTGCAAATTTGTTCGTTGATCATATTTAAGGTCTTCAAAAGCCTGTGATGCACAATAACGTGTTTGGTGGTAGATACAACCTTGCTCATGGCGTCCTCATCTTTCGCTAGGCCTTGAAAGTTGTATGCAAACAAAGATTTGATCATCTGCTTGTCAAATCTGCATGACATACCTTATTGTAAAAAGTAATAACAGGCAATGCAATCCCAATCTAGTAAAGAGGGAGGATCCTTCTATTGTCTTACTCGAACTCGAAGGAACTTGATCTTATATCATTCCACACCATGGAGCGGTTTGGAGCTGCCCTTACTTTGTACCAATGCAAAGGTTTCAACCTTGGAAGTGGAGACCCATCTTTACCAACATGTATCTGAGGTGGTAATGGAGGTGGCAGTAGAGGCTGGCCAGTGTTCTGCCCTTTCAGACTTGGAGGAGGTGTTTTTGGCGGTGGAGGTGGCGGTACACTCACTGCACTGGACATTTGAAGTTTTGCTTCTTCAGTTGAACTACTTGAGGATTCTATCTTTAAAATTAGAATTGACTTTTGTGCTTGGCACGGAGAATGCTATGTTTTTTCGGGTGGGTGGGGTATCCATATGATAGGAAGGATAATTGATGGTAGATTCCTGAACTTGGAATTGATCTGCTCTTCTTTTGGATCTCCTGAACTTGGAATTGATCTGCTCTTCTTTTGGAGCTTTGTCATGTTCCATGGACCCAGAAATAGCATTTGTTTTTACACTCGTGATGGTTTACTTCAGTTTTCTCTTCATCTGATTTTTCTGGACAAATAGAACTGGTACACAAACTGAAGTGACTGGAAGCAGTGAAAGCTGGACTCTTTGGGGGCAAGTGAGATCTAAAATCTGGTGAAAATGATCGATATGATAAATCAGATAGTGAATTATCTGTACGTGGAGGACAGGAGGAGAAGATGGATATGTTAGTTTTATCGCAAATTTGCAGAGGTAACTCGGTGATGGAGCCACTTGAGGAATCAGAACAAGGCATGGAGTGGAAAGACTCAACTTCATCGGATTGCGAGTTGTTGTGACTTTTCACAATATGATCACATGATTAATTCTGTGCTTTTTGGGGAGGTGCTAACAATGGATAAGCTCTTGATCTCAGATGATTGTTTAAGGTTTGGATAGTTCTCTTGGCACTGTACAACAGAACTTAGGTAAAGTGGATCTGGACTAGGATGGGAACTGACCTTGTAGCAGAAGGTGATCTTTGATCTCTTGATCCATGGCAAAATAGTCTGAATGGCTTTGAACACCCCTTCTGAAACTTCCTTGATCTCCTAAGTGATACTGCTGCTATGGCAACTCCAAGAACAAGTAGGCATGCTCCAACCTCAGCCAGAGCAACAATTGTAGCTTTCGGGATCCTGGTGTGGCCTCCCATCTCCCAATGTGTGGTGCGCTTCTAGTTGGGGGTAATGTGGCTGCCATGAGCAGATGTCTTTCTCTTTTGAGAATGGAAAAGAGGGGCAGGAACTGCTAATCTTGCTTCCTGGGATGGAGCTGGCGCTGGAGCTGGAGCTGCCGAACTTCTTTGATGCCTTCGGTGCCGTGACCGGCGGTGATTCAATCCAATTAACGTCCTAAACCTAGGCCCTGTTTTTTTTAGCTTTGGCTTAAGTTTTTTATTTTTTACAGTAACTAATTTTTAAACGAAGTGTTTTTTCAAGATATAGTCTACTAGTTAAGTGTAGTACATACTGTACCAACTTCATTTATATTGGCAAAACCGCACCTGAGTTTCTGTTGCTCTATAATCTCTAGTATAAACAGCCTAAAAGTTAAAAATCGCAGCCAAATGACACAAGTTACAGCCAAAAAAGAGCAGGCCCCTGGAGAAGAACTGAAACGGACATCATGGGTTACCGCAGCGCCATCGACCTCCCTATCGCAGCCTGCCAGATGGAGAGCCCCCTCCAGGATCTCGAAGTTGCACACAAGGAACACAAAGGGGACAGAGAAGAGGAACAAGATGCACCTCGTCGCCAAGCCCATCTTTGCTCAACCACCAGCAGCAGCAGCAGCAGCACTCCTCAGAGGTACAGAACTCTCACTGGGTGTGACAAAAAGGAGGGACAGGACGGGAGTTAAAGCTCATAAAATGGCGCGTGCGGCCACATTTGCTGTCCTGGCCGTAAAGCCAGCAACCGGTGAGTCCCTCTCCTCTGTATCCAACTCGGCAGGCTTTAATGCCACTCCAGGAAACACCTGGCCATGGCTGGTGCCAAGAGCTAGCAGCAGCAGCTACTATTTGCTTCTTGCCAGGTATCTATACAATGCAACTTTAGTTTGAATGAACTACACAATGCAACTCTTTTTACATCTGTCTCACACACCAGCAATCCTGACAATAGCTGGTGCCAAGAGCTAGCACTAGCAGCTATACGGGCTTGTTCTTTTTTACTGAGGTTTATGACTTTTGGTTACGACTTATAGCTTTTAGGCTATTCGTGTGAGAGATTACAGAGTAACAGAAACTCGCGTGTGGTTTTTGCTAATATAAATAAAATTGGTACAGTATGTACTAAAATTAACTAGTATATCTTATCTTAAAAAATACTCTGTTTAAAAATTAGTTACCGTAAAAAATTAAAAATAGAAACAAAAACCGAAAAGAACAGGACCATATACTACTTGCTTCTTGCCATGTTGTATACTTGTATCTGCGCTACCACGCAACTCTTTTTGCATCTGTTTGCCACACCAGCAGTCTGTTTGGGTGCTATCGTTTGGTGGGCGTCGATCCGTGGTGGTCAAACGCGCTACGACGATGTGATTGTTCCTAGTGCTGATTTCGCGATCGTTTTTTGAGCAAATCATTTCTGTCATTTCCACGGTATCTTCGGTCGTGATCGCCCTCGCAGAGTGATCACTGTCAGTATCGAATCTGTAAGGGACTGGTTCTTTTCTGTTACGCTGTTAGGACTTGAGTGTGTGTGTGGATCTATGGACCCTTTTGTGTATCGTTGGGGCTGCTTGGCCTTCCTGAAGCTGCACTCCAAGCGGACTGGCCATGTTCTCACGCCTGCTCTTTTTATCGGATGCCTTAGGAGGATGAGTACTGGTTTCTAAAGCAAAGCTTGTGCAAGCTCATTTACCTTGATATGCAACTAGTGGCTAAAGACTTCAAAAGTGTTGTGGCTTTTATCTTTTAGGTTTTAGCTTATTGTGAGAGAGATTGGAGGAGTAAGGATACTCAAGTTGAGAAGCTAATCTGTTTAAAGTGGCTCTACAGTGACTCCTACAAACTTCTAGATATCACCTTGAGAAAACCACTTTATTCAAAAGAAAAATCGGCTTCTAAAGAAAGGAAACTGTTTAGAACATGGCTTAATCATAAATCGATTTTTTTAAATCATGAGTATAACAAAAACGCACTCACGCATTTAACACAACAACTACACCCACGTGGGTGTGTCTAATATATACACATAAGAGTAGACGGAGATCCGAGATCCCCTCAGGAGCGTGGACACACGTTTTGACCATTGACTGCACCTATATATGTTTGCGTATTTAGAAGTCATTATTCATATAAATAATACCGGAAGGGAATAGTGCTTCCCGAAAATGCATCGCCTCAGGCTTGAAGCCGGGCGGACAAGATGGCCACTGCCACACTTGGCCAACAGAGCAAGCGCTCGGACGCTTAATCATCTGTCGATTTGACTCTCACGCATTTGGTGTAGTTATGGATCTCGTGTAGAAAACGGTAGGCACGTTAGAAGCTTTACGCGCTTGGTCCACAAATAGAATTGGAAGGGGGGAAATGCTACAGCAATACAAGACCTCGACCACTCCACTGCAGAATACTAGCATGAAAAACTGTATCATGTATTAAGTTCAACTATACAGGACACGCTCTTAGGAATTAAACTGTCCTGCTCTATGGTTAGTAGCTACTAGACTACCTCGTTTTAACTCCTAAGTACTTTGTACATGAGATGAGGTTTTTCTTTAATTACAAGATAGACGTACACACGCACGTATATGCACACAAATATACATATGAGCATATTCTCTTAGCACACATCTAGAAACATGAAGACTAGTAAGGAAATGGGTAAAGTCCATTACCGGTCCTTAAACTTTTTATGCTGTGTCATCCCGGTCCATAAACTTTTAAAGTATGTCATCCCGGTCCTTAAACTTTCAAAGTGTGGCAATATCCTATGTAGTTGTAGCAGTGAACTTTTTATGCTGTGTCATCCCGGTCCATAGACTTTCAAAAGAAATTGCCACACTTTGAAAGTTTAAGGACCGGGATGACATACTTTAAAAGTTTATGGACCGGGATGACACAGCATAAAAAGTTTAAGGACCGGTAATGGACTTTACTCTAAGGAAATCAAACAATTCAACATCAGCTCCAGCGTTAGTGACGATGACAGGACCAGCTCGTGAGAACCGAAGGAGCAGGCTTTGCCCGCACGGTTTAAGAGCCTGTTCTTTTTTACTTCGACTTATGATTTTTTGCTGCGGCTTATAGCTTTTGGGCTTTTCATGTAAGAGAGTGCGGAGTAACAGAAACTCGCGTGCGATTTTAGCTAATATAAATGAAGTTGCTACAATATGTATTTGTTGGACCGAAATGGCGACAGGGGGGGTGAATGGTGCCTTCAAAACTCCCCAAGCACCCACACAGCAAAACGGTCGAAAGAACTGACTTCTCTGGTCGAACGCACGTGGTCGTAAGCCAACTGATGGTCGAACACCACGTGGTCGAACACTTGCCCGAGCCGACAAAAGAAATCAAACAAAGAAAACAACGCGGTTGAAACAAGAATGGAGAAGGACTCGTTTGCCAAGTTTCCGAGTAACTAAGACTCTCTGGCTTTTGATCCTCAAATTTGGGGCACTGAACTATTTCAACCTCTGGAAGAGAAAACTTCTCTGTTTCGACTCCTGCTCTCGGGAATAAATTGGCCAAGTGGCATTGAGACAGATTCCCAGTTCTGAGCTAATCGAAGCACACAAGAACGAATGCAGCCTCAAGAAGAAGAGAGGAGAGAGAAGGATAGCATGAAGAACAAGCTCTCAAAACAGATCGCAAACAAAACAATCACAACATCTCATGACGACAGAAATCAACTTGAGGAAGAGAGATGAATGATTGAACATGGAGGTTTCTACAGCCACTCCATTGGAGGTACAAGAGCAACCGTGCTCTACCCAGAGACAACTCACACAAATAGAGACGAAAAATTCAGAGTGACTCGGGAACAACCTCACTGAGCATCCGAGCTCTACCCTCTCTATTTATAGTCTTCTTGCTACAAGGGGGAGAACCCGTTAACTCCCACCTAACACCGGGTTTTACCACTCTCTTTACCCAACAGCGAGAACGAGCTCCAGTGCTTTACCCGTTACACCCAACGGCTCCACTGCTTTACCCGTTAGCGCCAACAACTCCCGTGCTTTTGCAGGGACACAGCTTCCCTTTGCAGCTTTCCGCATTTCTCCAAAATGCCACTTCGCTGCCTTCCCGGAAGCTTCCTCCTGCCTTGCCGATCACGCTTGCAACCACCTCACAGACTTCATCGTCTTTGGCATCTCCCAGCCGATTACGACCTCAGCACCCTCGTGCCTAGTCTCAACCATCCATGCCTCACCACGACTAGTCTCAAAGTCCTGCAAACCATCACAGACAAGCAAACCATTACATAGCACCGCTCACAATAGTATCCAACTACTTGAGCCAGAAAACAGAACTCAAATCATACTCTTACCAAGTCGTATACCACCTACGACTAGTCGAAAATAGAGAACAATGAATGCACACGACATACGACCACAAAACCAAGCCATATGATCAGAAACAATGAGTCTACGATCATCGCTAACTTGCTACGACCAGCCACAACTCGCTACGGCTTTAACGCTCAAAGACTACGACTTCAACCCAAGTCGTTACGACCTCAACCCAAGTCGTTACGACCGATCGAAAAGATAAACCAACAAGTGCACAAGGTCCCTGACTTCATCACAAAGCCCTACGACCAAACTCCAGCTCACATGGTCAAGTCTGCAGGTCATACGACCGATTCCAACTGCGTGCGAGCACGTCCGACCACGCCAGACTACTCTACGACCAAATCCGACCGGTATCGACTACAACCGACTGAGTCTGACCCCGACCCGACCTCGTTCGACCGCTTCACAACATGGTCGAAGTCTTCCGACTTCCCACGTGGTCGCAAGCTCGAGTGCCGGCCCCCGACCACAGTGGTCGAAGCATCGACTTCCGACCGCAGCTCTCAATAACGTAGTCGTAGAGTGCCGACTACTCACGTGGTCATAGATGTGAGTGCCGACTTCGACTGCAGCCCACTACAACGTGGTCGTAAATGGCTCGGCTGGCTTCCGATAGCGCGCAACGTGGTCGTACGGGTCATTTCGACCATGACCAAGATACGACTATGGCAAAACCAGTCTTAAACTTCCCTGGTGACCTACGATTACGGCCAAACGTGGTCGTAACCTGCTTCGACCACGACCAACGTGGTCGTACTGGCCTTCGACCACGGCCAACGTGGTCGTGCTGGCTGCAGAGCACTTTGCCAGGGCTACGACATTGCCGAACTGGCACAAACCTCAAAAGCTAAACTCAATCTTCCTAGATCAAGAGTCAATTACTCATCACAACCATGGGGTGACCTTCACATGGTCTCTCAGTATTACAATCAACTTGTAGACCTTATCTTGGAGAATACTCTGAATTGAAAGTCAATTACTGTAGAAAAGCTGGAAAACGGCTTTTAGAAGCTGAAAAGAAGATGCCAGATAACAATTATGAAATTGTGGAGTTGGGCATCGGTGATTCTGCATGCCATTTAGGGATGGCGCTATGGATCTGCACAACCTTATTGTTGGAAGGGGATGACGAGAGGGTGTCGGGGAGGGGACGGTGATAGTGCGATCGGGCAAGGGTTCGCGTGACAATGGACATGACTTTTGTGGTGATGCACGATAATGACTGCAACATTGCAACAACGACAATAACCACAACCCTCATGGCTATTATTAGCTTTGTTTAATCTTTAGGGCTTGGAGTTCGACACTTAATTTTAGACGTCTATTAGGTCTCGTTCTAAATGGCTTTAGCTCCTTGCTTTTTTTAGTTTTTGGCTTATTTCAACCAGAAGCTACTTAGAACGCACCAGCTTCTAATGTTAGCTTATTTTATCTTTTTTATGTTTTTGGCTTTTCTTTTTACCCCCTTATTCCTTTGCATTGCCCGTGACGATATAACAATTTTTTATTTTTTATTTTTTCTCATTTTTTAGAAAAAATAACCGTTACTACAGACAATGTAATTTAAACAAAAAGTCACAGTCACAATCTTCATCCAAAAGCCAATTAAAGCACCATCTAAATCAAACGCCTGACTCAGGCTAACAATGTTTAAAATGGCTCTGGGTCAAGCATTTACAAGAATATAAGAATCTTGATATCTCCAACCAAACCACTATCAAACAAATCTTGGCCACACCAACACCATTCTTGGCCAAGTATTCAACCTAGTTCCTCCAAACCGTACAAAATCCACTGTGAGGGTGGCAACTAGCACGTAAAAGCCCAGCATAAACCCTAGCGTCAAAATTGTAAAAACGACCTACAAATGTTTTCCGATCCACATCCTAAAGAGGTGCTTCCATTTAGCACCCTTCAAGAGTTGCATAAATTTTGAAGCACAGATAGTTGGTGGATTCTATCTAAGGCCCTGCTCTTTGCGGTGGCGGTTGATATCTTTTGATTACGGTTGATAGTTTTTACTGTATTTTTTAAGACAGTGACAGACGGAGGAGACGCTAACACAGATGATGCACATGCCGGTGGGCTAGAGAAGTCACTCCATTTGTTTCATCTTTCAAAGAAGCCAAAACCAAAATCCATACGAACACATGGCTTTTCGAAGCAGTTTTTCCACTCTTCTTGCTATCATCTCGTTTCGAGAATAAGACGAAGGTCACAAGTGCATCAAACATCCCACTCTTGCTCGCGTCACACGCACACATCTTTTCCTTACTTTTTTCAATGCTTGTTTTTTTTCTTCTAAAAATTATTTTTTTCAACTATTATTATTTATTTTTAGTTACAAATTATAACATACAGCCAAAAATCATAAATGAAAGCTAATACTAACGGGCCCAGAAAAACGAGGCCTTACACGTCTGAGTGCTTCGAGATTCGTACCAATTGCTGTGTGTGTGAAGGATCAGCCTGGAGGCGCTTGGACCTGCAGGCTGCAGCCCTTGTTATCTTCCTTCGGTTTCCTCTTGCCCTCGCGGCGGCGGCGGCGGCGAGGCCACCAATCGACGGCGCCTCTTACCTACTTCCACCCGGCTTGCCCGTCTGTCTCATATCCTCACGCCAACAACATCATCGGAACCCTCTGCGCCGAACACGCCTCCAGGCCTCCTTCCACCGACGCACGCCTGCCACCTCGAAGCGAAGGAACTCTTCTCTTGTAGTCGTCCTCCCCCTACTGGACTGGACTGGGCTGGACTGGCGTGGATTGGAGATCCACCCGTTCTTTGATTGATTTCTTCTTTCGTTGGTAAGTAAGCCCTAGCTTGCTTGGGTGGTTGTTCTAAGAGTAGGCTTTGTTGTGGTCTGTTTTCTTTGCTGTGAGAATGATCTGATCCAAATCTTTCTTTCTGGGATGGATGCTCCAATGCATCCAGTTTCTTGCAGATTTGTTTGCCGCGTGCTGGAGTACTAATAGCAGTAAGTTTATTTTCCAATTTCAGTTATGTCCGCCCCTGCAGAGATGGGGGAGCTTGAGGATGAGTATCGCACCCTGGAGGCCAATCACCAGTAATTTCTCCCTCCCCTTCTTTTCCTTGCCTCAGTTTACACGCCTTCTTACCATAGAAATCTGCTCCTGTGAAAATGGAATTTGCATATATACACGCATCCTCCTTGATGATCTCTTATGCTTCTCTTCTATCCTAATGAGAAGAAAAATGTGTGCTTATTGCTTCGCTTTTACATGTAGAAATATCTTGGAAACCTTGAAAGAGCACAGAGATGAGGATGCCTCAAGAGGCCAGGCAGTCAAAAAACAGAAGGTGCCAACCCGCCTTCTTTTTCGCTTTGCTAACATAACATCTAGCCATGATTATTTGCTCTCCTTAAATTTCATATTTTTCATCTTTCTATGCCCTATAGGAGCTATGGGACAAGACCCTGGAAATGAGATTCTTGCTGCAAAAGGATTTTTCCACTTCAAACAAGTTGCCCAAGGTCTGTCTCCTTATTTTCTGAAGAATGTGGGATCTTAGGTCACATTCAAATGTATTTTTTATCGCGTTCTTGCAGGAACCCACCAGGTCAAGGTTTTGCAATCACGATCAGGAGATAGAGCAAGCATATGTTGATCTGTTGGATTCTTCAAATCAGACTCTCGGTTGCATGCTGGAGCTGCAGGAGGTTTGATTGGTTGCTTGTGTTTTTGCCGCTCAATGCTGTGTTATATAGTCTATACTCTTTCCAGGCTTTCTTACTGTACACAATATGCCTTCCAAAACTACCTGTAGGCTTTGCTGGAGAGGAATCAGGCTGCAAAGGGTGCATATGGTACTACTACTATCCATAGTCTTCCTGGTTCTAGCATTAAAAGTCTAAAATACCCTCTATGTGATCATTAATCCATGAATTAATGACAGAAACGTCTTCTGACTCGAATGGTGAGAATGACGAGTGGTCTGAAGTATAGAAATTGCAGAGAAGGTAAAGTTTGCATTAGCATTAACCATAATGAAGGATTGAGCTGTTATGCCCTTCAGTTTGTTACAACATCTTGCATAGCAGTAGATTTTTTTATTGAAACTTTTTGTACTACACCTGTATGCTTATCAAATCATGGTAGTATGATTTATTTTATGCTTTTGTATCGATCTGCTAAAATTTTCTCTGGTCCTGTAATAGACTACTGGGTTATCTTTTTTTTTAACGAAACTCTGCTCTAGCCATGTAGTAAAATAATGAATTTTATATATATATATATATATATATATATATATATATATATATATATATATATATATATATATATATATATATATATATATATATAGGGAGCATATCTAGTGCTAATGGTCTATTCAGTGCTAACATGCAAACGCCAACTAAGCCTGTTGGATCTACAATCTAAGGCTCAGATTCGTGAAGGTGGAAGCCCCATTCACTTATGCATTTTTCTTTAAAACCCCCTGGCAACTTCTCCCCTCTACATCTGCGTCCCTGCCTCCTCAGCTCCCTCCCCGTCCCCGACGCAGCAGCAGCGCCGCGGGAAGGAGCCATCAACGCGGAAAATTTCGAGATGTTGGTGATGGAAATAGCTCGTCGAGGGAAGGAGCCGTCAGCAGCAGCGCCTCGGCGGGGGCGCCGCCTCTGCGAAATTACTAACTCGGAAATTCCCAAGAGTAACTCGGAAGCATTTTCTGCTGCAAGCATTCTCCCAGAAATAGTTTCAATTGATTCCTCCAGGAAATATGTTTCATGTTCATGATGATGGAGCTTCAATTTGAGTTCTTCTACAATAGATCTCGAATCAGAGAGGTTCTTTTCAAGATCTAGCTCACTTGCTATGGATTGTTCTAACATTTGCAAAACATTTCTTTGCTGATCTTCTGTTTGCATACTAGTGGAGGATAACATATGACCATTTTCACACCCACGATCATCAATAATCCCTGTAGAAGTCCAGTTACAAAAGAATGCAATTGATGCATATAGAACAAAGGGATAAGTGAGCATTTACCTGCATTGTCATGGAAAAACTCTATGGCTTTCTCAAACTTTGCAGATTCTTTTCTAATATCAGCAATTAGATCCTGCATCTGCTTCAAAGACACCATAGCACCATCCAGCTTAGCTTTAACCTTGCCTCCAGGTTCTTCATAAATCTTATGCTCAACATTTTTTTATATCAATTTGAAGAGAACTAATCATGTTATCCAACTCTTGACCTCTGCATCTAGAATACCATATAAGATGTCCGATTCGAAAGCACTCTCAGCAGTCTCAGAAGAAACAGATTCATTTTCCAAGGTAAGAGGCTAAAATCAGTTGACGGCGCTGCTGCTGCTCAAAATCATTTTCCAAGAGTAAATCCTTCCCAGGGCCGGCTCAACGTTTTCAAGGGCCCTAGGGCGAATTCGGCTCTACCCTCTCTATTTATAGTCTTCTTGCTACAAGGGGGAGAACCCGTTAACTCCCACCTAACACCGGGTTTTACCACTCTCTTTACCCAACAGCGAGAACGAGCTCCAGTGCTTTACCCGTTACACCCAACGGCTCCACTGCTTTACCCGTTAGCGCCAACAACTCCCGTGCTTTTGCAGGGACACAGCTTCCCTTTGCAGCTTTCCGCATTTCTCCAAAATGCCACTTCGCTGCCTTCCCGGAAGCTTCCTCCTGCCTTGCCGATCACGCTTGCAACCACCTCACAGACTTCATCGTCTTTGGCATCTCCCAGCCGATTACGACCTCAGCACCCTCGTGCCTAGTCTCGACCATCCATGCCTCACCACGACTAGTCTCAAAGTCCTGCAAACCATCACAGACAAGCAAACCATTACATAGCACCGCTCACAATAGTATCCAACTACTTGAGCCAGAAAACAGAACTCAAATCATACTCTTACCAAGTCGTATACCACCTACGACTAGTCGAAAATAGAGAACAATGAATGCACACGACATACGACCACAAAACCAAGCCATATGATCAGAAACAATGAGTCTACGATCATCGCTAACTTGCTACGACCAGCCACAACTCGCTACGGCTTTAACGCTCAAAGACTACGACTTCAACCCAAGTCGTTACGACCTCAACCCAAGTCGTTACGACCGATCGAAAAGATAAACCAACAAGTGCACAAGGTCCCTGACTTCATCACAAAGCCCTACGACCAAACTCCAGCTCACATGGTCAAGTCTGCAGGTCATACGACCGATTCCAACTGCGTGCGAGCACGTCCGACCACGCCAGACTACTCTACGACCAAATCCGACCGGTATCGACTACAACCGACTGAGTCTGACCCCGACCCGACCTCGTTCGACCGCTTCACAACATGGTCGAAGTCTTCCGACTTCCCACGTGGTCGCAAGCTCGAGTGCCGGCCCCCGACCACAGTGGTCGAAGCATCGACTTCCGACCGCAGCTCTCAATAACGTAGTCGTAGAGTGCCGACTACTCACGTGGTCATAGATGTGAGTGCTGACTTCGACTGCAGCCCACTACAACGTGGTCGTAAATGGCTCGGCTGGCTTCCGATAGCGC
This sequence comes from Dendrocalamus latiflorus, assembly GCA_017311315.1. NCBI lineage: Eukaryota > Viridiplantae > Streptophyta > Magnoliopsida > Poales > Poaceae > Dendrocalamus > Dendrocalamus latiflorus. The sequence continues at coordinate 10,148,445 of CM029623.1, forward strand.
GCAACGTGGTCGTACGGGTCATTTCGACCATGACCAAGATACGACTATGGCAAAACCAGTATTAAACTTCCCTGGTGACCTACGATTACGGCCAAACGTGGTCGTAACCTGCTTCGACCACGACCAACGTGGTCGTACTGGCCTTCGACCACGGCCAACGTGGTCGTGCTGGCTGCAGAGCACTTTGCCAGGGCTACGACATTGCCGAACTGGCACAAACCTCAAAAGCTAAACTCAATCTTCCTAGATCAAGAGTCAATTACTCATCACAACCATGGGGTGACCTTCACATGGTCTCTCAATCTCCCCCTTGATGAGTATATTGACAAACCCAGAAGAAGCAAGAAGTTGAGTTTGTTTTGAAAAGTCCAACATGGTCCAAAGAAGAGAAAGAAACACACAAATGACCATGTCGACAGAAGGAACACTAGAGCAACAACTGAAAGAGCAAATTGATCTCCAAAGCTCTAAACTGGAACCAACAGACTTTTTCTTCTCTATTCTCCCCCTTTTGGCAATAAACACATCAAGATGCAATAGAGAGAATATGACATGTGAATGGATGAATATGGCTGAAGTTTGTTTATTAAAGCAGTTAGAGCCATGAGAGTTATCCATAATGATCATAATGTAATACACCAAGCCATAACTCAATAAAACGCTATCTAGATCCTGACAACATATATATAAGCCAGCTAGAGCACATAGATGACAATCTGAAATGTAATGCATTTTGTGAGCAAGTCACGTCATCAATGAGTAAAGTCTAGCTAGAGACATCCAAGGATGATGCAGGCCATGTCAATAAGCTAAGCGGAACAAAGAAGCTAACATTGAGTCCAAATAGAGTGCTATAAGCTCAAGATTGAAACATTGGTTAAGGTACTTGGTTCTGATTGTAGATTAAGCAAATTGAGCACATTAAACATTGTCTTTTGAAAGCATATGGTTGTTTTTCAACCCAATTTTTTGTTTATGTGCTAGATCTCAAGCCTTATGCGACTACTCCAAGCAATAAGCTTTAGAAGATAGTCTAGGTCATCCAAAACTCCCCCTGAGTTCATGCCAAGTGCAATGGCAAGCCGTCTCATAGGAAAGAATTGGTGAGATCAGTTTTTTCGCACAAAAGAGATCTTTTTGCTTTTTAACACATTGTACTAACTCATGTATCATCAGGAGACTAAAACAGCTCAAACTAAGGCTCAATATAGATTCAACGCTTTACTCAGCCTATTTGACATGGCATGAATCATAAAAGGATAGCTCAAGAGAGACTAAACTCAAATGCTAGCATGACAAGTTTAATTTAAGTTGATCAATTTTACTTAATTTATCATGGCAAACGCTAGTCTACACATATGAAGTCATGATAAATTTAGCAAGCTAAGCACAAGTCATGGCAAGGTGTAAAGCATTGAAGCATGTCATAACAGGATAATAATCAAGGCTCAATGCAGTTTGATTATAATGCGAAATGCTGAAAATGCATGAAAGACCAGCTCCCCCTCAACATTAGATGCAATTTTTAGTTCAAGTTGAGTTATGTCAGAATTAAGCTCCAGAAGCTCCCAATTGAACTCCCCCTGAACCAAAGCAAAAGAATCGAGAAGCTGGGAAAGAAAACAGCAAACAGGCAGTCCTTAAAGCATAGAAAAGATATAGAGGCAACTATGGCTCAGACTGATTCTGATCTACCCCATATGACTCCAGGACAATCAGCTGACAGTAAATCACACTAGAGAGCAAACACGTACCCTGTCTACCCGAGGGTGGCCCAACCCTCGCTAGAACCTACAAGAAGTGAGTGAGCTCGACCTAGTGAGATAAGAAGCAGCTAATCCTGGTAGCACAAGATAAGAGTTAGAAGTCTAAGCATCTCGGCAAGAGAAGCACTCTAACCTATGCTGGAAGGACTAAACCCGAATGCACCCCGAGTGCAATGCAACAGAAATGAGACAGAAGCATAATCAATATAGTAAAGCAGTAAAGCCCAAAGCTCCCCCTCACTACAATCCGTAAGAACACACCACCCCAAGCTCTCCCCGCAGAGCTGAAAACCTTGAACTATCCAATGGCTTGGTGAAGATGTCAGCCAACTGGTGGTCACTCTCCACAAACTGGAGCACTATATCGCCCTTCTCTACATGGTCTCTAAGGAAGTGAAAACGGATATCGATGTGCTTGGTACGAGAGTGTTGCACTGAGTTTTTAGCAATGTTAATCGCAGAAGTGTTATCACAAAAGAGTGGAACACTGTCTATGACCAACCCAAAGTCCCGCAGGGTCGGGGCCATCCAAAGCACCTGGCTACAGCAGCTGGCTGCAGCAACATACTCGGCCTCTGCGGTGGACTGCGCAACACCGGACTGCTTCCTTGAAGACCAAGAAACGAGAGAAGTGACAATGAATTGGCAAGTGCCAGAAGTGCTCTTCCTATCTATCCTACAGCCGGCAAAGTCTGCATCCGAAAAGGCTCTCAAGGAAAGACAAGAAGAGGAAGAGTACCAGATACCATAGTCAATGGTAGCTCGAAGGTACCGAAAGATGCGCTTCACCGCCTGGCGGTGAGATACGCGAGGAGAAGCCTGAAACCGAGCACACAGACACACGGAGAAGTGTATGTCTGGTCTCGAGGCAGTGAGGTAAAGAAGGGAGCCGATCATACTTCTGTATTCTTTCTGATCAACTGGCTCGCCATCCTCATCTGGGTCAAGATAGGCCGTAGAAGCCATCGGAGTTGACACCGGCTTACCATCACTCATATCGAAGCGTCTCAGGAGGTCGCGAGTGTACTTGCCTTGATACAAGAAGGTACCCTCCCGAGTCTGCTTGATTTGGAAGCCAAGGAAGAAGGTCAACTCACTCATCATACTCATTTCAAACTCGGTGCTCATGACATCCGAGAACTGGGAAACCAGAGTATGGGAAGAGCCACCAAAGATAATGTCATCGACATAGATCTGGACGAGCAGAAGGTCAGCGCCAAGCCGGCAGATGAACAAGGTCTTATCAACTTTACCCATTTCAAACCCATGACTCAACAAGTAGGACTTAAGCCTCTCATACCAAGCCCTGGGGGCTTGCTTAAGTCCATACAATGCTTTGGTAAGCTTAAAGACATGGTTTGGGTATTTGGGGTTTTCGAAACCAGGAGGCTGTCGGACGTAGACCTCTTCCTCAATAAGGCCATTGAGAAAGGCACTCTTGACGTCCATCTGGTAAAGCTTGAAACCCTTAGAAGCTGCAAAGGCAAGCAGGATTCTAATGGCTTCAAGTCTAGCTACAGGGGCAAAGGTCTCCTCGAAATCTAGACCTTCAACCTGGGAGAACCCCTGAGCAACCAGTCTAGCCTTGTTTCGAATAACCACTCCATCCTCGCTCTGCTTGTTCTTGAACACCCACTTAGTCCCAATAATATTGTGACCTCGCGGGGGCTCGACAAGCGACCAGACCTTGTTCCTCTCAAAATTTTCTAGCTCCTCATGCATGACATTGACCCAAGACTCATCAGATAAAGCATGAGAGACATCTTTAGGCTCAAAGGAGGCAATGAAAGCAGAATGGAGACAGAAGATAAGCCAGATTTTGAGCGGGTAACACGCTCGAAAAGGTCTCCAATGATCTGCTCTGAAGGATGAGCTTTCTGGATATGTCTAGGAGGTCCAGGATGAGATGAAGAAGTGGCCTCTACCTCGTGAGCTGACGAGGTAGGAACAAAGCCACTAGCTCCAGAAGAAGCAGAAGGCATGGGCTGATCACCTGGAGGTGCGGTAGAAGACGGCACCTCAAGGGGTGGATAAGGGACTGGATCGGGTAGACAACCCACATCTCCATCGTCCTCGTCATCCACGAAGATGGTCTCGGACTGCTCTAAAGAACCTGAGATATCAGGCCTAGTCCCCGGACTGGCCTCGTCAAAGGTCACCTCACAGGTCTCTACCATTTTGCTAGACTCGCAGTTCCAGACCCTATAAGCCCGCGAAGAAGGCGAGTAACCTAGAAAGATCCCATCACAAGAACGTGACTCGAACTTATCTAGGTTCCCGGACTTCAGAATAAAGCACTTGCAACCAAACACACGAAAATGAGAGACGCTGGGCTTTCGCCCGTATCTCAACTCATAAGAAGTGCGGTGCAAGTGTGCCCGAAGAAAAACTCGATTCGAAACATGGCACGCGGTCGCAATAGCCTCAGCCCAAAACTTCCTAGGTGTAGAGTACTCATCGAGCATCGTCCTGGTCATCTCGACCAAGGTACAGTTCTTCTCTCCACGACGCCATTCTGCTGTGGGACGTGCGGAGAAGAGAACTGGTGCTCTACACCTGTCTCACCACAGAAACTCTCAAAGTAGGAATTCTTGAACTCCGTGCCATTGTCACTGCGGATCGCTCGTAAGGCACCTGGGAGCTCAACAGAAAGCCTACTGAAAAGACCTCGGAAATGCGAAAACGTCTCATCCTTCGAGGCTAAGAAAAACACCCAAGAATACCTCGAGAAGTCATCGACCACAACAAGAACATACCACTTCCCCCCTGCTGACTGCACTCGAGCTGGTCCAACTGTGTCCATGTGGAGCAGCTGTCCCGGTGCATCGGTCATAGTAACTGTGACCGGAGGGTGAGAAGCGGCAACCATCTTGCCGTGCCGGCATGGAGAGCAAACAAGATCTTTGGCCATCTTGAGTTTAGGCATACCACGAATGAGATCGTGGCCGCTAACTCGGGTCAAATGGTCAAATCCAATATGAACAAGTCTCCTTTGCCAGAAAGAGAGGTCGCGGGACTCAGAAGCAACTAAACACCTGAGAAGATCACCAGAAGACTCAGAAAAATCAGCACGAAAGATCCTCCCATAACGAGAAATCCCGCAAACCAGACTACCCGAAGAATCAAGAATTTTACAAGCATTTTTCTTAAAGCTCACCTCGAAATCATCATCGGTAAGCTGAGAAACTGAAAGCAAATTGTACTGCAGCTTACTAACCAAGGCTACATCTTTCAAAATGAAAGAATCATTAATGCGCACAGTACCTTTGGCGATGACGCGCCCAGATGAAGCATCTCCGAAAGTGATCGTCTCATCACCTGGAGCACGGGCAAGGGAAGAAAACCAACGGGAGTCTCCGGTCATATGACGAGAACAACCGGAGTCTACAAGCCAAACCTTTCCCTTCCCTGCCCGGCGAACCTGAGTCAAACAGAGAGTAAAGTCTCAGTACTTGGGTAAATCAAAAGAGATTTTGGCACCCAATACTGAACAACACGTCGAGCAGATGAAGTCGTCAAGCACGACTAACCTCTATCTACCTTACGCTCTCTGTGACTCAAAGAAGCAGAAGGTCTGTGAGCAGACCTGAAGCTGTTGCGGGGTCCGACTGCTACGGGGGAGCGAGTCGGAACACCGGCAACACGCTGATCACGCCGCGGGTAGCTATCTCGATGGGAAAAACGAGATCTACCCCTAGGACGGCGGAAGTCACGACCAGAGGCAGCATGAGGACGAAAAGCAGAAAACTCGGAAAAACCAAGTCCTCTATGCTGCCTAAACTCCGTAACAGGAGCAAACCTAGACCTCGTGTTGGTCTTAGGTGCACTCAGGATCTGGGGCTGACCCTGAATACCCCTAAGAGACTCAACACGGTCTCTACGCGCGATCTTGGCGCGCCTGAAGCATCTCTCGATTGAGTGCCCATCCTTCTGACAGAAGGTGCAGTGGTACCTCACCTTCGAAGAGGTGGAAGTAGCACGCGAGGACTTCGGCTTCTGAGAGGCCGAAATAGCAGGTGAACCTACCTTGCTGTCAGAGATCCCTTGGACAAAGCCCGCTGATTTGAATTTGACCTCATCAGATCTGGGCTCGACCTCGATCACACCTCCCACTGTGGGTCTGAGAATAGCAGGAGGATGCTTCCTCATATCCTCATAGAAATCATATCCTAGACCTTGATTGAACTTACAAATCTTGGATTGGTCTAGAATAAGATTAAGCTTCTTCTTGCCTCCTACAAATCTCTCGAGAGTGTTCATAAGATACTGACACTCCCGAAAGAGAGAGGTGCAAGAAGAGCAGGGAGAAGAGGGAACAGCAGGAGGTAAGGGAGCAGAAGAAGAACCAACAGTAGAGGAAAGAATGGCTTGTGCACGCACAGCCGACTCTGAGGGGACAGTCCTACTACTAGCAGGTTGGTTCGCGTCTCTAAGCGTCTCATCCTTACCCTGGGGCTTCTCCCCCACACCATCAATCACATCACAACCAGATTGTGGCTTCTCTAGTAAGTCCTTAGTTAGCTTCACACATTTGTCATTCAAAACAACGAGTTCAAGTTTTAGTTTATCACAACTAATGCATGGTGAGCTAACAGGATCCTTAGTCGCATACTGAGCTATTTTCTTGTTGTTATCAATCATTTCTTGAAACTGTTTTGAGACAGATTCAAGTTCAGCAGTTAACTTTGGACAATTCAAACATGAATCAATAGGCTCAAGTAAAGAAGCACTCAACTCAGCAATCTTGTGATCTGCCCGTTTTAGGTTCATCTTCAAGTTATTGCAATTTTCACAAGACTCGGGCAAATCAAGGAGCATGGCATAAGGTCCTCTAGCAGCAATGTCCTTATCCTCACATGAGGTGGGAGAAGTAGTCTCATCAGTAGTAAGTAGGGTAACAGCCATCCTACTCAACTCTAACTCAGCAAGCAAACTAACATTCTCCACCTTAACAATATCAAGCTCGGAGGACACACTATCATGAGAGGTCCTTAATTTCTCCATGTCATTAAGCAAGGCACAGCAAGTATCACAGTCGTCACGGGAGGGAGCAGATGTAAGTGAAGTAATCTCCCGTGACAGTCTATCTACTTCCTTCTCTAACTCGGTACACCTAGACCTAGCTCTAGCATGAAATCCACCTAGCTTAAGAAAAACATCATTTAGCTGGTCATAAGAAGGGAGTACCTCATCCGAGTCGGAGTACAGCTTACTGTCGCTGAGTTCGCCCTCGAGGGCCATGAAGCACATGCCGGAGAAGTCGTTGCCGCCATCCTTGGGCTCTTGGTCACCCGTCCCGTCGTCGTCGCTCCATCCCTCCACCTCGCTGAGGTCGAGATCGTCGAAGGCGGTGAGGACGCGGTGGAAGAGCTTCTTGGCCTTCCCGAAGTTGCAAAACTTCTTCTTTCCCGGCGTCGGAGCTGGAGGCTTCTTGTTGCGGTTCTTGTCGGTGTAGTCGATCTTGCTCGAACCGCCGTAGTCGTTCTTGCCCTTCTCCAGCTTGGGGCAGTTTGCCCGAATGTGGTTGGGGCCACCACACTCGAAGCAAATCACAGGTCCTCCTCTCTTTCTGTCTCTCCTACCCTTGTAGGCATGTGAAAACCTTCGGGCTAGGAGGGCCAGCTGATCATCCGCAAGCTGCTCTAACTGATCATCAGTTATGTCACAGAGAGCAGCGAGGGAAAAACCGCAAGAAGAATCAGAAGAGAGACCAGAAGCAGAACTGGGATCGGTGACCAAAGCCATCGACTGTGACTTCGACCGACGAGAGACAACGTCAATCTCGTGAGTCTTGAGGCGTGAGTACAGCGCGTCAAGAGTCAGGGTCGAGAGGTCTGTCGTGTCTTTGATGGTGGTCACTTTCATCTCCCACACGCGCAGATCGAGTGCCGCGAGCATCTGACGAGCGTTGTCCGAGTCGGGGTATGTGAGACCGACCGCTCGGAGGTTGCTCAAGATTTTGTGAAATCGCGAAAAGCACTCATCCAGAGACTCACCAGCAAGCATCTCGAATTTGTTGTATTCGCGCTTGAACTGGTCCTGTCGAACCGTCTTGATCTGGGTGGTGCCCTCATGGTATGCGTCGAGGGTCACCCAGATGTCGCAGGCGGACGACAGGTGAGATATACGGTCAAACTCGCTACGACTCAACCCCTGGATGATGATGTTCCTTGCCTTTGCATTCGCCTCAACATCAGCCATGTTCCCGGCATTGATGTTCTCATCGGCAGGAACAACGAATCGTACCTTGACCTTCCGCCAGATGGCATACCCCTGGGCCTGGATGTATGTCTCCATTCGGCTCTTCCAGAAGGGGTAATCGATGCCATCGAACACGGGCGGCTTGGTCGAGTACTTGTCCGTCGCCATGGCTCTTGAGACCGGTTAAGATCTATGAATTAGAGCTAACCGGCTCTGATACCAATTGTTGGACCGAAATGGCGACAAGGGGGGGTGAATGGTGCCTTCAAAACTCCCCAAGCACCCACACAGCAAAACGGTCGAAAGAACTGACTTCTCTGGTCGAACGCACGTGGTCGTAAGCCAACTGATGGTCGAACACCACGTGGTCGAACACTTGCCCGAGCCGACAAAAGAAATCAAACAAAGAAAACTGCGCGGTTGAAACAAGAATGGAGAAGGACTCGTTTGCCAAGTTTCCGAGTAACTAAGACTCTCTGGCTTTTGATCCTCAAATTTGGGGCACTGAACTATTTCAACCTCTGGAAGAGAAAACTTCTCTGTTTCGACTCCTGCTCTCGGGAATAAATTGGCCAAGTGGCATTGAGACAGATTCCCAGTTCTGAGCTAATCGAAGCACACAAGAACGAATGCAGCCTCAAGAAGAAGAGAGGAGAGAGAAGGATAGCATGAAGAACAAGCTCTCAAAACAGATCGCAAACAAAACAATCACAACATCTCATGACGACAGAAATCAACTTGAGGAAGAGAGATGAATGATTGAACATGGAGGTTTCTACAGCCACTCCATTGGAGGTACAAGAGCAACCGTGCTCTACCCAGAGACAACTCACACAAATAGAGACGAAAAATTCAGAGTGACTCGGGAACAACCTCACTGAGCATCCGAGCTCTACCCTCTCTATTTATAGTCTTCTTGCTACAAGGGGGAGAACCCGTTAACTCCCACCTAACACCGGGTTTTACCACTCTCTTTACCCAACAGCGAGAACGAGCTCCAGTGCTTTACCCGTTACACCCAACGGCTCCACTGCTTTACCCGTTAGCGCCAACAACTCCCGTGCTTTTGCAGGGACACAGCTTCCCTTTGCAGCTTTCCGCATTTCTCCAAAATGCCACTTCGCTGCCTTCCCGGAAGCTTCCTCCTGCCTTGCCGATCACGCTTGCAACCACCTCACAGACTTCATCGTCTTTGGCATCTCCCAGCCGATTACGACCTCAGCACCCTCGTGCCTAGTCTCGACCATCCATGCCTCACCACGACTAGTCTCAAAGTCCTGCAAACCATCACAGACAAGCAAACCATTACATAGCACCGCTCACAATAGTATCCAACTACTTGAGCCAGAAAACAGAACTCAAATCATACTCTTACCAAGTCGTATACCACCTACGACTAGTCGAAAATAGAGAACAATGAATGCACACGACATACGACCACAAAACCAAGCCATATGATCAGAAACAATGAGTCTACGATCATCGCTAACTTGCTACGACCAGCCACAACTCGCTACGGCTTTAACGCTCAAAGACTACGACTTCAACCCAAGTCGTTACGACCGATCGAAAAGATAAACCAACAAGTGCACAAGGTCCCTGACTTCATCACAAAGCCCTACGACCAAACTCCAGCTCACATGGTCAAGTCTGCAGGTCATACGACCGATTCCAACTGCGTGCGAGCACGTCCGACCACGCCAGACTACTCTACGACCAAATCCGACCGGTATCGACTACAACCGACTGAGTCTGACCCCGACCCGACCTCGTTCGACCGCTTCACAACATGGTCGAAATCTTCCGACTTCCCACGTGGTCGCAAGCTCGAGTGCCGGCCCCCGACCACAGTGGTCGAAGCATCGACTTCCGACCGCAGCTCTCAATAACGTAGTCGTAGAGTGCCGACTACTCACGTGGTCATAGATGTGAGTGCCGACTTCGACTGCAGCCCACTACAACGTGGTCGTAAATGGCTCGGCTGGCTTCCGATAGCGCGCAACGTGGTCGTACGGGTCATTTCGACCATGACCAAGATACGACTATGGCAAAACCAGTCTTAAACTTCCCTGGTGACCTACGATTACGGCCAAACGTGGTCGTAACCTGCTTCGACCACGACCAACGTGGTCGTACTGGCCTTCGACCACGGCCAACGTGGTCGTGCTGGCTGCAGAGCACTTTGCCAGGGCTACGACATTGCCGAACTGGCACAAACCTCAAAAGCTAAACTCAATCTTCCTAGATCAAGAGTCAATTACTCATCACAACCATGGGGTGACCTTCACATGGTCTCTCAGTATTACAATCAACTTGTAGACCTTATCTTGGAGAATACTCTGAATTGAAAGTCAATTACTGTAGAAAAGCTGGAAAACGGCTTTTAGAAGCTGAAAAGAAGATGCCAGATAACAATTATGAAATTGTGGAGTTGGGCATCGGTGATTCTGCATGCCATTTAGGGATGGCGCTATGGATCTGCACAACCTTATTGTTGGAAGGGGATGACGAGAGGGTGTCGGGGAGGGGACGGTGATAGTGCGATCGGGCAAGGGTTCGCGTGACAATGGACATGACTTTTGTGGTGATGCACGATAATGACTGCAACATTGCAACAACGACAATAACCACAACCCTCATGGCTATTATTAGCTTTGTTTAATCTTTAGGGCTTGGAGTTCGACACTTAATTTTAGACGTCTATTAGGTCTCGTTCTAAATGGCTTTAGCTCCTTGCTTTTTTTAGTTTTTGGCTTATTTCAACCAGAAGCTACTTAGAACGCACCAGCTTCTAATGTTAGCTTATTTTATCTTTTTTATGTTTTTGGCTTTTCTTTTTACCCCCTTATTCCTTTGCATTGCCCGTGACGATATAACAATTTTTTATTTTTTATTTTTTCTCATTTTTTAGAAAAAATAACCGTTACTACAGACAATGTAATTTAAACAAAAAGTCACAGTCACAATCTTCATCCAAAAGCCAATTAAAGCACCATCTAAATCAAACGCCTGACTCAGGCTAACAATGTTTAAAATGGCTCTGGGTCAAGCATTTACAAGAATATAAGAATCTTGATATCTCCAACCAAACCACTATCAAACAAATCTTGGCCACACCAACACCATTCTTGGCCAAGTATTCAACCTAGTTCCTCCAAACCGTACAAAATCCACTGTGAGGGTGGCAACTAGCACGTAAAAGCCCAGCATAAACCCTAGCGTCAAAATTGTAAAAACGACCTACAAATGTTTTCCGATCCACATCCTAAAGAGGTGCTTCCATTTAGCACCCTTCAAGAGTTGCATAAATTTTGAAGCACAGATAGTTGGTGGATTCTATCTAAGGCCCTGCTCTTTGCGGTGGCGGTTGATATCTTTTGATTACGGTTGATAGTTTTTACTGTATTTTTTAAGACAGTGACAGACGGAGGAGACGCTAACACAGATGATGCACATGCCGGTGGGCTAGAGAAGTCACTCCATTTGTTTCATCTTTCAAAGAAGCCAAAACCAAAATCCATACGAACACATGGCTTTTCGAAGCAGTTTTTCCACTCTTCTTGCTATCATCTCGTTTCGAGAATAAGACGAAGGTCACAAGTGCATCAAACATCCCACTCTTGCTCGCGTCACACGCACACATCTTTTCCTTACTTTTTTCAATGCTTGTTTTTTTTCTTCTAAAAATTATTTTTTTCAACTATTATTATTTATTTTTAGTTACAAATTATAACATACAGCCAAAAATCATAAATGAAAGCTAATACTAACGGGCCCAGAAAAACGAGGCCTTACACGTCTGAGTGCTTCGAGATTCGTACCAATTGCTGTGTGTGTGAAGGATCAGCCTGGAGGCGCTTGGACCTGCAGGCTGCAGCCCTTGTTATCTTCCTTCGGTTTCCTCTTGCCCTCGCGGCGGCGGCGGCGGCGAGGCCACCAATCGACGGCGCCTCTTACCTACTTCCACCCGGCTTGCCCGTCTGTCTCATATCCTCACGCCAACAACATCATCGGAACCCTCTGCGCCGAACACGCCTCCAGGCCTCCTTCCACCGACGCACGCCTGCCACCTCGAAGCGAAGGAACTCTTCTCTTGTAGTCGTCCTCCCCCTACTGGACTGGACTGGGCTGGACTGGCGTGGATTGGAGATCCACCCGTTCTTTGATTGATTTCTTCTTTCGTTGGTAAGTAAGCCCTAGCTTGCTTGGGTGGTTGTTCTAAGAGTAGGCTTTGTTGTGGTCTGTTTTCTTTGCTGTGAGAATGATCTGATCCAAATCTTTCTTTCTGGGATGGATGCTCCAATGCATCCAGTTTCTTGCAGATTTGTTTGCCGCGTGCTGGAGTACTAATAGCAGTAAGTTTATTTTCCAATTTCAGTTATGTCCGCCCCTGCAGAGATGGGGGAGCTTGAGGATGAGTATCGCACCCTGGAGGCCAATCACCAGTAATTTCTCCCTCCCCTTCTTTTCCTTGCCTCAGTTTACACGCCTTCTTACCATAGAAATCTGCTCCTGTGAAAATGGAATTTGCATATATACACGCATCCTCCTTGATGATCTCTTATGCTTCTCTTCTATCCTAATGAGAAGAAAAATGTGTGCTTATTGCTTCGCTTTTACATGTAGAAATATCTTGGAAACCTTGAAAGAGCACAGAGATGAGGATGCCTCAAGAGGCCAGGCAGTCAAAAAACAGAAGGTGCCAACCCGCCTTCTTTTTCGCTTTGCTAACATAACATCTAGCCATGATTATTTGCTCTCCTTAAATTTCATATTTTTCATCTTTCTATGCCCTATAGGAGCTATGGGACAAGACCCTGGAAATGAGATTCTTGCTGCAAAAGGATTTTTCCACTTCAAACAAGTTGCCCAAGGTCTGTCTCCTTATTTTCTGAAGAATGTGGGATCTTAGGTCACATTCAAATGTATTTTTTATCGCGTTCTTGCAGGAACCCACCAGGTCAAGGTTTTGCAATCACGATCAGGAGATAGAGCAAGCATATGTTGATCTGTTGGATTCTTCAAATCAGACTCTCGGTTGCATGCTGGAGCTGCAGGAGGTTTGATTGGTTGCTTGTGTTTTTGCCGCTCAATGCTGTGTTATATAGTCTATACTCTTTCCAGGCTTTCTTACTGTACACAATATGCCTTCCAAAACTACCTGTAGGCTTTGCTGGAGAGGAATCAGGCTGCAAAGGGTGCATATGGTACTACTACTATCCATAGTCTTCCTGGTTCTAGCATTAAAAGTCTAAAATACCCTCTATGTGATCATTAATCCATGAATTAATGACAGAAACGTCTTCTGACTCGAATGGTGAGAATGACGAGTGGTCTGAAGTATAGAAATTGCAGAGAAGGTAAAGTTTGCATTAGCATTAACCATAATGAAGGATTGAGCTGTTATGCCCTTCAGTTTGTTACAACATCTTGCATAGCAGTAGATTTTTTTATTGAAACTTTTTGTACTACACCTGTATGCTTATCAAATCATGGTAGTATGATTTATTTTATGCTTTTGTATCGATCTGCTAAAATTTTCTCTGGTCCTGTAATAGACTACTGGGTTATCTTTTTTTTTAACGAAACTCTGCTCTAGCCATGTAGTAAAATAATGAATTATATATATATATATATATATATATATATATATATATATATATATATATATATATATATATATATATATATATATATATATATATAGGGAGCATATCTAGTGCTAATGGTCTATTCAGTGCTAACATGCAAACGCCAACTAAGCCTGTTGGATCTACAATCTAAGGCTCAGATTCGTGAAGGTGGAAGCCCCATTCACTTATGCATTTTTCTTTAAAACCCCCTGGCAACTTCTCCCCTCTACATCTGCGTCCCTGCCTCCTCAGCTCCCTCCCCGTCCCCGACGCAGCAGCAGCGCCGCGGGAAGGAGCCATCAACGCGGAAAATTTCGAGATGTTGGTGATGGAAATAGCTCGTCGAGGGAAGGAGCCGTCAGCAGCAGCGCCTCGGCGGGGGCGCCGCCTCTGCGAAATTACTAACTCGGAAATTCCCAAGAGTAACTCGGAAGCATTTTCTGCTGCAAGCATTCTCCCAGAAATAGTTTCAATTGATTCCTCCAGGAAATATGTTTCATGTTCGTGATGATGGAGCTTCAATTTGAGTTCTTCTACAATAGATCTCGAATCAGAGAGGTTCTTTTCAAGATCTAGCTCACTTGCTATGGATTGTTCTAACATTTGCAAAACATTTCTTTGCTGATCTTCTGTTTGCATACTAGTGGAGGATAACATATGACCATTTTCACACCCACGATCATCAATAATCCCTGTAGAAGTCCAGTTACAAAAGAATGCAATTGATGCATATAGAACAAAGGGATAAGTGAGCATTTACCTGCATTGTCATGGAAAAACTCTATGGCTTTCTCAAACTTTGCAGATTCTTTTCTAATATCAGCAATTAGATCCTGCATCTGCTTCAAAGACACCATAGCACCATCCAGCTTAGCTTTAACCTTGCCTCCAGGTTCTTCATAAATCTTATGCTCAACATTTTTTTATATCAATTTGAAGAGAACTAATCATGTTATCCAACTCTTGACCTCTGCATCTAGAATACCATATAAGATGTCCGATTCGAAAGCACTCTCAGCAGTCTCAGAAGAAACAGATTCATTTTCCAAGGTAAGAGGCTAAAATCAGTTAACGGCGCTGCTGCTGCTCAAAATCATTTTCCAAGAGTAAATCCTTCCCAGGGCCGGCTCAACGTTTTCAAGGGCCCTAGGGCGAATTCGGCTCTATGGGCCTTTTACTATAAATTTTTTCTACTTATAAAATATACAGTTTAAACTTTATATTGTCTAAAGTGACACAAATCAATAGTTCTAACATGATAAACTAATTAGGTACTAACTAGTTCATAAACCAAATGTAACTAGTAAGAATTAATTTACCTCAAATAGGAGCGACAAATATCCAATGTCTTTCATAAAAAGGATTAATTTACCGCACTATCCTCATTGGCATCAACTTCTGCATTTAAATTATGATCAGATTCTTGTTCTTGATCTTGCGTATCATCCACCTCCTCAGGATTATCACCGGGAACAACACTACTTGAAGCTGAAAAGAACTTATGTATAGCTCCCTTTTGCGATTCAATAAACCGTTCTTCTCGTTTTCTTTTGTTTCTTTTTTGAGCACCCGACATATGCTTCTTAGGCAACATTCTAAACCCTGTAATTTACAAAGTAAAGTAAACAACAAGAACATAAATTCCTAACCTAATTTTTGAAGTAGATGTAGATGAGTTCATGAGTAGATGAGTATATCACTAGATGTATTGGATAGTAGATCACTAGATGTATTTGGATTATAAAATCCTAACCTAATATTTGATATTTGGATTAACTAATCGAGAGCCGGGCGACGGATGGAGTATTGGACTATTGGAGTATAAGAGATTAAGAGTATTGCCTTGCCTGTATTGGATATTTGGATTTGGACTTTGGAATCTCGGCCTCTCGGGCTGCCGGCAGCCGGCTGC
The DNA here is from genome assembly GCA_017311315.1 of Dendrocalamus latiflorus. Taxonomy (NCBI): domain Eukaryota; kingdom Viridiplantae; phylum Streptophyta; class Magnoliopsida; order Poales; family Poaceae; genus Dendrocalamus; species Dendrocalamus latiflorus. Next base: position 10,163,957 of record CM029623.1, read on the forward strand.
GAGCCTGCGGCGCCCTGCGACGGCCTCACGGCCACGACGGGTGACGGCGTCACGGCGCAGCCCGCAGGCGGCGACGCGGCGTAGGAGACTGGAGAGTGCAGTCGTGCAGTATGCAGAGTTGCAGACGATCACGGCGCAGCCGCGCAGGCACTTCGGGAGTTCGGGCTTCAGCGACGGCGCGACGCGAATTCAATCGACGCGGCGGCGTTTAGGCCTTTAGGGTTACGCGGTCGCCGGTCGCATGTCTATCAGGCAGCGTATCCGCGTATCACGTATTCGGTATTCACGTATGCATGGCTGATGCCTGATCGCTGTGATTCACTGATGGCTCAATGCCTCAATGCATGCAAACTGGGCTGGAGTCTGGCGCGGGGGGGGGGGGGGGGGGGGGGGGGTGGGCCCTCCCTGGCCCGGGGCCCTAGGCCGTCGCCCCTCCGGCCACCCCCCAGAGCCGGCCCTGATCCTTCCGGCGGCGCTGCTTCTGCGTCGGGGACGGAGCTGAGGAGGCAGGGACGCAGATGTAAAGGGGAGAAGTTGCCAGGGGGGTTTTGAGGAAAAATGCATAAGTGATTGGGGCTTCCACCTTCACGAATCTGAGCCGTAAATTGTAGATCCAACAGCTCTAGTTGGCGTTTGCATGTTAGCACTGAATAAATCATTAGCACTAGATATGCTCATATATATATATATATATATATATATATATATATATATATATATATATATATATATATATATATATATATATATATATATATATATATATATATATATATATATATATACTCTGCTGTAACCAGAGTGATGGGAAATCTTCTTTTAAGGTGCTTAGAGTTAGTAAGTGGTCTGCTGAGCTTCATTCGTGCATTTTGTGTAGATTTCATCTTCTCAAACAATTTTTATTTGTATTGCAGCGTTGCACTAATAACCTCCAAGGAAATTGGTTCCACCATATTGGCACGAATAATAGTATAAAGTATAAACAAAAAAACCCAAAATCTGTATGGGAAGTTCTAGAACTTCTCAGCTTGCATCTGCAAATATGTTGCTTGGGCTGTGAGTTGGTTTTATATACTGATACAAAATGAAGCAGAGGTTGATTACCATTGCCTTTATACAGGATAACTCTGTTCATAAATAGTGAGATAGATAAATGGCAGAGGAAAACACAGGTGACAACTGGTGCTGCTGCGCTGAAAGGGAAGTTACATGCATTTAATCAGGTTGCCTGAATGCCCTATCTAACAATTTTTAGTAACTTATTACAGTTTAACATTGCTAAACCTACAACTTTTTCTCCATTGTATGAGATCAGAACATAAGTGATCAAGTATCTGGTTATATGAGAGATCCAAGCAGGATGATTAACAGGATGTACTTGAGGAAATCTATTGTTGGTGTATTTGGGGAGGTGTGTTAGATGCATCTACCAATCATGTTTCAGCACCTAATTAATGATAAATATGTAACTCTGGCCATTCATTTGCAGGATGCAGGAGAGCCTGGAACTACCAAGGAGGTTTGAGCGATACTATATTCTTCCCTTGAAGTCATCTCAAGCCTAGCTGCTTCTCCTTTGAACTATTCAAATTTTACGATATGCTGTTTATTGTAGCTCATTTCTCCCATTGAGATGAAAGTTCTTGTATATTACCTTATAGCCTTAGTTATCTACCCCAATGATTAAGTAGTGATATCTGGAATTTTTTTTGGTTACATAAGAAGAGAATATATGTGGACTGCACTTCCTGGTCTCATGTGTTCACCTTGCTGTAAACCTAGGAGCACAATATGGAAGGTGATCCTGAACTTATTGATGATTCTGAGTTTTATCATCAACTTCTCAAGGAGTTTCTCGAGTCATGTGGTACAGGGTCATCTGGTTAGTTCAAATTTTTTTACAACTGCACTTACTGTTGCAAAGTATCTCTTTACATAAGTTTGCATGCTCACCCACACACTGAAGTTGAGAAAACTGTGAGTAGCCTTGGGAGTCACAGGCCATCTCTTTTGGATGGCTTTTCACAGAGTAGACTATATTTCGCTAACCTTTATAAGGAACCTATATCTTTGTTCTTCCAGCATTGGAGCATCTATCAAATATGATTCTTCTATTTTTGCAGAGTCGGCATTTTGTGCTCTAAGAAAGCAGCAGCATAAAAAGAGAAAACTAGTTGATCGCCGTGCTTCGAAGAGCAGAAAGATAAGGTACATCTCTCTCTCTCTCTCTCTCTCTCTGTGTGTGTGTAGTAATTGTGTTGTTTGCTGTTTTTGTGGTTCAGGTACCATGCTCATGAGAAGATTGCTAATTTCATGGCCCCAACACCTATGGTTCTTCCTCCAATGTCTTCGATATTGTTTGAGAATCTATTTGGAAACGACAACCAGAAATCCACCACAGTTTGATGATGGTACTTTAATTTTGACATTAGGACGTGTACCCTTTTTGTTTACTTGATGTTGCTAGCAATCGTAAGATGTGAATTGAACGTTTTCGATGGGTCTCAATGTTGCTTGCGTTTAGCCTGGAAAATGCATATGTCAGTTCAGACTCTCATAGCGCTGTTAAGCTATTTGACACCTTTCAGGGCATTTTCTTTGTGAATGCAAGACATCGACTCTTAAGATCAATGTTAAGTACTGAGGAATGAATCATGGAGGTCGCAAAGGAAAGATGATACGATCAATGTTCATTCTGCTTGCTTGCTACGATTAATACTCATTTGAAGTCAATTAGGAAGTACGAGACAAAAGGTGGGGATGATCAGTCTCGCATGTTTGGGATTGGTAGCCTACCAGCTAGGACAAGGGTTGTGTGCCCCTGATATGACGCTGGAAACCACCTGATGATACGATGCTGGAAACCTCCTCGTAGGTAGACCGTAAACTCTACGCCTACTCTTGTGAGATCTGCGTTCCAAGGACTGGTAACCTCCTGATGATATGGTAGCATAAAAGAAGCAATGGATTACAACGAAAGCCTATCATGCCCGTTGATACACTCTTAAACTGTCCTGCTCTACATATGTACAGTTGCAGGCTAGCAGCAGCAGCTAGAGTAGAGTGCTAGACTACGTTCATAGCTGTCTGCATCATTTCAACTGTTGGATAATGGCAGTTCATCATCAGCTCAGCATCAGCTCGAGGGTAGCACGATCGAGGCTGGCAGCTCCAGCTCGTAGGACTTGAGAGGGAGCGAGCAGGCGACGCCGGCCGGCGCAGTTCAGTGAAGAGGATGTCCAGCCGGTGCTGACCTACCCGTTCGATCAGGGGCGGTGGCCGTCGCCGGCGTCGACCTCCTTGATCTCCAGTATCTCGACGCGGCGGTTGGTCCTCTTCCGGAGCTTGATCGCGACGTCCTGCGGCACGAACGCGCCGCGGACGCTCACCCGGTGCTGCTTCCGGTCGATCACGTGGCTCTCCATGTCTTCTTGATCGCACACAAAGCCACCAGGAGAACACGGTTAGATCGCCAAGGGAAAAGAGGTCCTGTGGTGATTTCTTGTGGGTCTTCGTTTACCATGCATCTGGAGAAGAGCTCTCCTGATCTTCTGGTGGCACCCGTTGCAGTCAATGTTCATCCGGTGGGTCATGCAGTAGAAGTGCACGCACAAGAGAAACTTCTAAGCCTCAGCATGAATGCATGATGATCTTTGCAGCACATAGCCGCTGCTCGCCGTCGTTACCTTGTCGCTCATGAATCGTTCCTCTCGACGGCTGCGGCGGTGACACCTGGGCTTCCGCGCGCCTCGCCGGGGAAGAGGAGGAACGTCAAAAGGTAGAAGTGGTGGAAGTATGCAACGGAGGGAGGGAAGAAGAGGATCTGGAATGATGTGTAACGTCCCCATTTCTAGGGACGCGGTGAATCCCTCGTAATTATCCAGAACTATTTAGGTGCGAGTTATATCAATCGAGTGTACAACATTACTAACACATGTTTAAGAGTAAAACCAACTTTATTACAATATAGAGATTTAACAGCCAAGTTTTACAATAGGATGAACGACTCTTAGATACAATACATAACAAAAGAATACCACAGGCACGCCTAAGCGAAGAACAACTCTAATTCCAAGCGTTATCTACTTTGTAGAATTCCACCTCATCGCCTTCGTAGGTTTCCTCGTTATCTTGCCAGGCTATCTCTATTGATGTTTTTAGCAAGTATGAGTACAACCACCGTACTCAACAAGTCACACGGAAAATTACTATTTAACTACATACAAGGGTTACCATGAGATGGATAGGAAGGTTTATTATTTTATGTGAATACAGTTTTAGTTATAAGCAAGCTTTAAACATAAAAGAATGATAACTTCTTTAGATGTTGGGGTTTCAAATCTTGATTATCAAACCTTCAATATTTCTAAATCATTCCCAAATCTACTTATGCTTTGTTTTTGGATTCACTTATTAAACACAGTTTCATTTTCCGGAAGCACGGCGTATTCGAATACCATTAATCAATGACTCTGCAAAGCTGCCCTGCTTTACCCACAAGATCTCTTAATTCCCACAACAGAATTACGACAACAAGTATGTTCACTGCTCACTTCTTTATATAGCCTCCACCTAGTAGGCTTCCTCAATAAGCTCGGGGGACCTCTCGGGCCTGTCCAACTTGTCTTAGCCCTACCGTTGTGTGGATAACCACCTTCCACACAGACCCACTCAACCCCTCTCGTACGGACTCACACTTGGCCTCCCGCCGCCCGTGTAGAGGTTCAATCGAATTAGAGCAACTACTAGACCAGGTTTGACGAATCAACGCTTGTGGTTGGGCAATCACTGTGTTCTTTACTCAGCATAATGATTTAGTCATTATATTTTCACTAAGGCAACCTCCTCCCACAAACCCATATTCAGCGCCTGTGGCACTGCCACTAATCCACAACCCATGCCTCCACCCTAGGATAAGGTCATGGGATCCGGCCCACTCTAAGGCCACCAGCAATCCTTGCCAAGGTAAATATGGCTACTAAACTATGTCTTAGTTACTAAACTACCATGGTTACATTATTAATATATTTACTACTATGTCTTGTCAAGGTAAATATGGCCATCAATTTGAACTGGGCTTTTTCGGGTGTTAGGACATAACTAATATCATGTCATTCTAAACAGTTATTGTACATAAAATAACAGTGTGTAAATAGCATAATGAAAGTACTGATAAGTAGATAAATAAAGAAAATGTAGGTTCCACATGATCAAAAACATATGACTTGCCTTGCAGATCTATGACTTCAACAATTTTGAATTCTTCGGTTTCTTTAGCTTGAATTTGATCTTCTCCTTCTTGATCCGGTTGAACTTCGACGTCGGAGGCTAACGCAAAGCCAAACAAAATTAACTCAGTTCCATGCTCGAAGAATTGAGTTAGGAATAAAGAAAGAAAATTCGAAAAATCTAAGTAAATAGAGTTTTGGGCTTATAGGGGGTCCAAAAGGTGAAAAGGAGCTGAGAAATGGGTCGTCGGGCTCAAAACGATCAAAATGGGTATATATTTGTGTTTTTCAGGTTTGGGTGAACAGTAACAGATCGGGTTTACTGTTCCTTGTGGGTTTTCACTGTTCACAGCGGGTCTGGTCACTGTTCCTACTGAAACCCGCTTGCTAAAGTGTTGCACAGTGGTTCGGCGGCTCGCCCTGCTTAGCTATTGCGGCTCGACACTGTGCGGCCCAAGACGCGCAATGTCATCTTCCTCCTCCGTCCGCACATAGCGACCAAAAGAGAGGAAGAGAGCGACGGCGGTCGGTAGGGTTTGGGTGATCTACGATGGCTTTGGAGGCTACGGTCGGGTTGCTAGGGCTCTAAGGGTTCCATTTTGGGGGTTGGCAGGGACGGGGAAGTCGGCAATCGCCAATGGAGGCCTTCTCCTCTGTGGTTAGTTTGAACAGTGTAGGGTGATTGGAGGGTTAAACGGGCAATTGCGCTGGAGTTTGAGTATCTATGGTGTGTTGGACCGAAATGGCGACAGAGGGGGGGTGAATGGTGCTTTAAAAAAATCGCCCCCAAAGAGTATCTTTTCCTCCAATAGCTATGGAAACTATGAAGGTAGAAAATAAGCCCTCACAGGAAATCACAGAGACAAGGAAAAACTAGACCCAAAAAGGAGCAATCAAGAAAAACAAATTCAGCGCAAGACTGGCTGCAAGCGGTAGTACCGCTGGGACGAGCGGTAGTACCGCTGGGTCGAGCGGTAGTACCGCTGAGCGGCAGTACCTCTCCAGGAGCGGTAGTACCGCTCGAGAAAAACAGCAAACAGAGCAGGCGACAGAAGCTTCGGATTTTTTTGGCTAAATCAAATGTTTTCTTTCAATCTTTTTGGACCAAAGCCTTACTACAACATACTAAATAGCAAGGGGACTTTGGGAAACAAATAAATCACACCAAGAAGCAAGAATTTCAGATTATGGTTAAAAATCTGAAATTTTTGCAAGACCCGAGCCAAAAATCAAATTACTCCCAAACCGTTGATCATTTGGCTATGAAATTTTGAGGGTAGCTAATTAATAGCCTCTGGACTCTCCATACCAAATTTCAAGCCATCTCAACAAGGGAATCAAAAACAGCACCAAACCCTAGAAATGCAAAACATGAACAGGGGAGGCTCAAAAACGAAAACTGAAATTAAAATGAAGTTTGCTCTTGGGAAACTTGATCAAATGATCTTGATGCATCATCCCAACATAGAGCAACCCATTTTGGGTCTTCCCAGCAAGTAAGAACAAGAAACCAAGAAAGTCAAGAAATCAACAGAGAGGAGCATCGAAGAGAAAAACATGAACAGAGTGACAAGAACTGAATCAATCTCAAACTCCACCATCTCATATTGATAACGAGGAAAGGAGATACATGATTGATACAAGAGGAATGATTACAAGCCACTCAATCCATCCTCTCCCTCTCCCCAACACAAGAACACACCCACACTACATGCTTGGTGAGGGATGAACACAACACACAGAAGCTACGATGAGGACAAGCAGGGAGCACACCTCTGCCTCCACCACCCAATCTCAACAAACTAAAGCCTAAAGCCAAAGCAAGCCATCAAAGCCTCTTTTGACTCTAAAACCCTAACTCTCTCCTCAAGTGCTCAAGTGGGCATGCAGCCTCTCCTCTCCTTTTATAGCGCTTGGCTAACGGGTCTCCGCCCCGTTACGCCCGCTACGTCCAACGGAGCCCGCTCCCGCTTGTGCAGCCTTGCGAAATTCCCGTTTCGCCCCTCCTGCACCTTCTGGGAAGCTTCCGCGCTCCTTGCCTCGCACGCCTCGCAACCACCTCAAGTCCACGTCGTCTTCGACACATCCCGACCGTTCTGACCTCAGCGCCACCTGCGCCTAGTCCGGTCCACCGTGTCTCGCCACGACTCCAACTCGACGTCCTGCAGTCACACAGACAAGAAACACGTCAAATAGCACCGCTCGATACATGAAAGCGTAAATACCATCACACTTACCATAGATGAAGTCCAACCTGTCAAAACCAAGAATAGGCGTCCTAAACCCATACGACCAAGTTTGACCAAAGTCCAACCTAGCCCATTGCACCCTGCAACGACATGGTCCGACCACACAATCCAAACTCGACTATCCTAAACCTTTGTCAATTACTCATCATTCACATGGAGTCACGACTACATGGTCTCTCAATCTCCCCCTTGATGAGTATATTGACAAACTCAGAAAAAGCATTAAGTTGAGTTTGATTTTGAAGAATCCAACATGGTCCAAAGAAGGGAATGAAGCTAATGACCATGTCGACAGAAGGAACACTAGAGCAACAAGAAAGAGCAAATTGATCTCCAAAGCTCTAAACTGTTCCCAACAGACTTTTTCTTCTCTATTCTCCCCCTTTTGGCAATAAACACATCAAGATGCAATAGAGAGAATATGACATAATGGATGAATATGGCTGAAGTTTGTTTATTTAAGCATTTAGAGCCATGAGAATTATCCATAATGACCATAATGTAATACACCAAGCCATAACTCAATAAAACGCTATCTAGATCATGACAACATATATGTAAGCCAGCTAGAGCACATAGATGACAATCTGAAATGTAATGCATTTTAGTGAGCAAGTCAAGTCATCAATGAGCAAAGTCTAACTAGAGATATCCAAGGATGATGCAGGTCATGTCAATAAGCTAAGCGGAACAAGGAAGCTAACATTGAGTCCAAATAGAGTGCTATAAGCTCAAGATTGAAACTTTAGTTAAAGTACTTGGTTCTTTTTGAAGCTTAAGCAAATGGAGCACAAATGACATATTTTCTTTTGAAATTCATGGTTGTTGCCAACCAGATTTTTGTTTTATCATGTGCTAGATCTCAAGCCTTATGCGACTACTCCAAGCAAGCAGCTTAAGAAGATAGTCTAGGTCATCCAAAACTTCCCCTAAGTTCGTGCCAAGTGCAATGGCAAACCGTCTCATAGGAAAGAATTGGTGAAATCAGTTTTTTTCGCACAAAAGAGATCTTTTTGCTTTTTAACATTTTGTACCAACTCATGTATCATCAAGAGACTAAAACAACTCAAACTATGGCTCAATAGAGATTCAACGCTCAACTTAGCCTACTTGACATGGCATGAATCATAAAGGGATAGCTCAAGAGAGACTAGACTCAAATGCTAGCATGACAAGTTTTAATTCAAGTTGAGCAATTTTAATTAACTTATTATGGCAAAGAGCTAGTCTATACATATGAAGTCATAATAAATCTAGCAAGCTAAGCACAAGTCATGGCAAGGTGTAAAACATTGAAGCATGTCATAACAGGATAATAATCAAGGCTCAATGCAGATTGATTACAATGCTAGAATGCTGAAAATGCAAGAAAGTCCAGCTCCCCCTCAACATTAGATGCAACTTTTAGTTCAAGTTGAGTTAAGTCAATATTAAGCTCCAGAAGCTCTCAAAAGAACTCCCCCTGAACCAAAGCAATAAAATCGAGAAGCTGGGAAATAAAACAGCAAACAGGCAGTCCTTAAAGCATAGATAAGATATAGAGGATACTATGGCTCAGACTGACTCTCATCTACCCCATATGACACTAGGACTATTAGACGGTAATCTACCTCACTAGGGAGCAAACACGTACCCCGTCTACCCAAGGGTGGCCCGACCTTTGCTAGAACCTGAAAGCAGTGAGTGGGCTCAACCTAGTAAGAGAAGAGAAGCGGCTAATAGAGCAGAACCCTAGGTCACAAGATGAGAAGAAGACAGCTAAGCAACTAGACTAGAGAAACACTCTAACCTATGCTAGAAGGACTAACCCAATGCACTCGTATGCAATGCAATCAGAAAAGGAGTTAGAGCATAATAAAAATAGTAAAGCAGTAAAGTACAAACTCCCCCTCATAACAGTCCATAAGGACAGACCACCCCAAGCTCTCCCCGCAGAGCTGAAAACCTCGAACTATCCAAAGGCTTGGTGAAGATATCAGCCAACTGGTGGTCACTCTCCACAAAATGGAGCACGATGTCACCCTTCTCTACATGGTCTCTAAGGAAGTGATAACGGATATCGATATGCTTGGTCCGAGAGTGCTGCACTGGGTTCTTAGCGATGTTAATCGCAAAAGTGTTATCACAAAAGAGTGGAACACCATCTATGGCTAACCCAAAGTCCCGTAGGGTCGAGGCCATCCAAATCACTTGGCTACAGCAACTGGCTGCAGCAACGTACTCGGCCTCTGCAGTGGACTGTGCAACACCGGACTGCTTCCTTGAAGACCAGGAAACGAGAGAAGTGCCAATGAACTGGCAGGTGCCCGAAGTGCTCTTCCTATCTATCCTACAGCCAGCAAAGTCTGCGTCCGAATAGGCTCTCAAGGAAAGACAGGATGAGGAAGAGTACCAGATACCATAGTCAATGGTAGCTCGAAGGTACCGAAGGATGCGCTTCACCGCCTGGCGGTGAGATACGCAAGGAGAAGCCTGAAACCGGGCACAAAGACACACGGAGAAGTGTATGTCCGGTCTCGAGGCAGTGAGGTACAAGAGAGAACCAATCATGCTGCGATACTCCTTCTGATCAACAGACTCGCCATCCTCATCTGGGTCAAGATAGACTGTAGAAGCCATGGGAGTTGACACATGCTTACCATCACTCATGTCGAAGCGTCTCAGAAGGTCACAAGTGTACTTTCCTTGATGAAGAAATGTACCCTCCCAAGTCTGCTTGATTTGGAAGCCAAGGAAGAAGGTCGACTCCCCCATCATACTCATCTCAAACTCGGTGCTCATGACATCCGAGAACTGTGAAACCAGAGCATGGGAAGAGCCGCCAAAGATAATGTCATCGACATAGATCTGGACGAGCAGAAGGTCATTGCCAGGCCTACGGATAAACAAGGTCTTATCTACTTTACCCATTTCAAACTCATGACTCAACAAGTAGGACTTAAGCCTCTCATACCAAGCCCTGGGGGCCTGCTTAAGTCCATACAACGCTTTGGAAAGCTTGAAGACATGGTTTGGGTATTTGGGGTTTTCGAAACCTGGAGGCTGTCTGACGTAGACTTCTTCCTCAATGACTCCATTAAGGAAGGCACTCTTGACGTCCATCTGGTAAAGCTTGAAACCCTTAGAAGCTGCAAAGGCAAGCAGGATTCTAATGGCCTCAAGCCGAGCTACAGGGGCAAAGGTCTCCTCGAAATCTAGACCCTCAACCTGGGAGAACCCCTAAGCTACCAATCTAGCCTTGTTCCGAATAACCACTCCATCCTCGCTCTGCTTGTTCTTGAACACCCACTTAGTCCCAATAATATTGTGACCTCGCGGGGGCTCGACAAGCGACCAGACCTTGTTCCTCTCAAAATTTTCTATCTCCTCATGCATGGCATTGACCCAAGACTCATCAGATAAAGCATGAGAAACATCTTTGGGCTCAAAGGAGGCAATGAAAGCAGAATGGAGACAGAATTGAGATAAGCCAGATTTTGAGCGGGTAACACGCTCGAAGAGGTCTCCAATGATCTGCTCTGAAGGATGAGCTTTCTGGATATGTCTAGGAGGTCCAGGATGAGATGAAGAAGTGGCCTCTTCCTCATGAGCTGACGAGGTAGGGACAGAGCCACTAGCTCCAGAGGAAGCAGAAGGCAAGGGCTGATCGCCTCGAGGTGCGGTGGAAGAAGGCACCTCAAGGGGTGGATGAGGGATAGGATCAGGTAGACAACCGTCGTCTCCATCGTCCTCGTCATCCACGAAGATGGTCTCGGACTGCTCTAACGAACCTGAGATATCGGGCCTAGTCCTCGGACTGGCCTCGTCAAAGGTCACCTCACAGGTCTCTACCATTTTGCTAGACTCGCAGTTCTAGACCCTATAAGCCCGCGAAGAAGTCGAGTAGCCTAGAAAGATCCCATCACAGGAACGTGACTCGAACTTATCTAGGTTCCCAGACTTCAAGATAAAACACTTGCAACCAAAAACACGAAAATGAGAGACGATGGGCTTTCGCCCATATCTCAACTCATAAGAAGTGCGGTGCAAGTGTGCCCTCAGAAAAACTCGATTTGAGACATGGCACGTGGTGGCTATAGCCTCAGCCCAAAACTTCCGCGGTGTAGAGTATTCATCAAGCATCGTCCTGGCCATCTCGACCAAGGTACGGTTCTTTCTCTCCACGACACCATTTTGCTGTGGGACGTGAGGAGAAGAGAACTGATGCTCTGCACCTGTCTCATCATAGAACCTCTCAAAGTAGGAGTTCTTGAACTCCGTGCCATTGTCACTGCGTATCGCTCGTAAGGCACCTGGGAGCTCAACAGAAAGCCTACTGAAAAGACCTCGGAAATGTGAAAACGTCTCATCCTTCGAGGCTAAGAAAAACACCCAAGAATACCTCGAGAAGTCATCGACCACGACAAGAACATACCACTTCCCTCCTGCTGACTGCACTCGGGTTGGTCCAACTGTGTCCATATGGAGCAGCTGTCCTGGTGCATCGGTCATAGTAACTGTGACCGGAGGGTGAGAAGCGGCAACCATCTTGCCGTGCCGGCATGGAGCGCAAACAAGATCTTTGACCATCTTGAGTTTCGGCAGACCACGAATGAGATCGTGACCGCTACCTCGAGTCAAATGGTCAAAGTCTATATGACCAAGTCTCCTATGCCAGAAGGAAAGGTCGCGGGACTCAGAAGCAACTAAACACCTGAGAGGATCACCAGAAGACTCAGAAAAATCAGCACGAAAGATCCTCCCAAAACGAGAAATCCCGCAAACCAGACTACCCGAAGAATCAAGAATTTTGCAATTGTTTTTCTTGAAGCTCACCTCGAAACCGTCATCGGTAAGCTGAGAGACGGAAAGCAAATTGTACTGCAGCTTACTAACCAAGGCAACATCCTTAAGAATAAAAGAAGCATTAACGCGTACAGTACCTTTGGCGATGACGCGCCCAGATGAAGCATCTCCGAAGGTGATCGTCTCATCACCTGGAGCGCGGGCTAGGGAGGAGAACCAACGGGAGTCTCCGGTCATATGACGAGAACAACCAGAGTCTACGAGCCAAATCTTCTCCTTCCCTACCCGGCGAACCTGAGTCAAACAGAGAGTAAAGTCTCAGTACTGGGATAAATCAAGAGAGATTTTGGCACCCAATACCGAGTAACACGTGGAGCAGATGAAGTAGTCAAACACGACTGACCTCTATCTACCCTACGCTCTCCGTGACTCAAAGAAGCAGAAGGTCTATGAGCAGACCTGACGCTGTTGCGGGGTCCGACTGCTACAGGAGAGCGAGTCGGAACACCGGCAACACGCTGATCACGCCCTGGGTAACTGTCTCGACGGGGGAAACAAGATGTACCCTCAGGATGGCGGAAGTCACGACCCGGAGCAGCATGAGGACGAAAACCAGAAGACTCAGAAAAACCAAGTCCTCGATGCTGCCCAAACACGTCAGAAGCAAACCTGGACCTCGTGCTAGTCTTAGGTGCACTCAGGATCTGGGGCTGACCCTGAATACGCCTAAGTGCCTCTGCACGGTCTTTTCGCGCAATCCTAGCGCGCCTGAAGTATCGATCGATCAAGTGTCCATCCTTCTGACAGAAGGTGGAATGATATCTTGCCTTCTGAGAGGCAGAAGTAGTATGAGATGGCTTCGCCTTCTGAGAGGCCGAAGCAGCAGGTGGAATCACCTTGCTGTCAGAGATCCCTTGGACAAAGCCCGCTGATTTGAATTTAACCTCATCAGACCTGGGCTCAACCTCGATCGCACCTCCTACTATGGGTCTGAGAATAGCAGGAGGATGCTTACTCATATCCTCATAGAAATCATATCCTAGACCCTGATTAAACTTGCAAATCTTGGATTGGTCTAGAATAAGATTGAGCTTCTTCTTGCCGCCTACAAATCTCTCGAGAGTGTTTATAAGATACTGACACTCCCGAAAAAGAGAGGTGCAAGAAAAGCAGGGAGAACAGGGAACAACAGCAGGTAAGGGAGCAGATGAAGAACCAACAGCAGAGGTAAGAATGGCTTGTGCACGCACAGCCGACTCAGAATGGACAGTCCTACTGCTAGCAGGTTGGTTCTCGTCGCTAAGCGTCTCTACCTTACCCTGGGGCTTCTCCCCCTCCTCAGCAATCACATCACAAGGAGTTGATGACTTCTCTAATAAGTCCTTAGTTAGCTTCACACATTTATCATTCAAAGCAACGAGTTCAAGTTTTAGTTTGTCACAACTAATGCATGGTGATCTAACAGGATCCTTAGTCGCAAACTGAGCCAATTTGTTGTTTTGATCAATCATCTCTTGGAATTGCTTAGAAACAGATTCAAGTTCAAGAGTTAATTTTGGACAATTGGTGCAAGAAACAACAGGCTCAAGTAAAGAAGCATGCAACTCAGCAATCTTGTGATTTGCCCGTTTTAGGTTCGACTTCAGCTTATTGCAGTTTTCACATGACTCGGGCAGATCAAGCAACATGGTATAAAGGCCTCTAAAAGCATTGTCCTTATCGTCACATGAGGTGCAAGCACTAGTCTCAACAGGAGCAGATGAAATAGAAGCAATCCTACTCATCTCTAGTTCAGCCAACAGACTAATGTTCTCCACCTTAACAGTATCAAGCTCGGAGGACAAACTATCATGCGAGATCCTTAATTTCTCCATGTCACCCAGCAAGGCAGAGCATGTATCACAGTCGTCACTAGAGGGACCAGATGTAAGAGCAATAATCTCTAGTGACAATCTGTCTACTTCCTTCTCTAACTCAGAACACCTAGCCCTAGCTCTAGCATGAAATCCACCTAGCTTAAGAAAAGCATGATTGAGCTGGTCGTAGGTGGGGCATACCTCGTCCGAGTCGGAGTACAGCTCGCTGTCGCTGAGTTCGCCCTCGAGGGCCATGAAGCACATGCCGGAGAAGTCGTCGCCGCTCTTGGGATCTTGGTCACCCGTCCCGTCGTCGTCGCTCCATCCCTCCACCTCGCTGAGGTCGAGGTCATCGAAGGCGGTGAGGACGCGGTGAAACAGCTTCTTGGCCTTCCCGAAGTCGTGGAACTTCTTCTTGCCCGATGTCTGAGCTGGAGTCTTCTTGTTGCGGTTCTTGTCGGTGTAGTCGTTCTTGCCCGAACCGCCGTAGTCGTTCTTGCTCTTCTCCAGCTTGAGGCAGTTTGCCCGAATGTGGTTGGGGCCACCACACTCGAAGCAAATCACGGGTCCTCCTCTCTTTCTGTCCCTCCTCCCCTTGTAAGCATGGGAGAATCTTCGAGCAAGGAAGGTCAGCTGCTCATCCGCAAGCTGCTCTAACTGATCATCAGTTATGTCACAAAGAGCAGCAAGGGAGAAACCGCAAGAAGACTCAGAAGAAGGACCAGAAGCCGAACTGGGATCGGTGACTAGAGCCATCGACTGTGACTTCGACTTGCGAGAGACAATGTCAATCTCGTGAGTCTTGAGGCGCAAGTACAGCGCATCAAGAGTCAAAGTCGAGAGGTCTGTGGTGTCCTTTATAGTAGTCACCTTCATCTCCCAAACACGAAGATCGAGTGCAGCGAGCATCTATCGAGCATTATCCGAGTCGGAGTATGTGAGACCGACGGCTCGGAGGTTGCTCAGAATCTTGTGAAAACGCGCAAAACACTCATCAAGGGACTCGCCAGCGAGCATTTCAAACTTGTTGTAATCTTGCTTGAACTGGTCCTGTCGCACCGTCTTTATTTGGGTGGTGCCCTCATGGTAAGCATCGAGGGTCTCCAAAATATCGAAGGCGGACGAAAGATGAGATATGCGGTCAAACTCGCCACGACTCAGGCCCTGGATAATGATGTTCCTTGCCTTCGCGTTTGCCTCAACATCATGCATATTCCCAGCATTGATGTTCTCATCGGCAGGAACAACAAACCGGACCTTGACCTTGCGCCAGATGGCGTACCCCTGAGCCTGGATGTATGTCTCCATTCGGCTTTTCCAGAAGGGGTAATCGATGCCATCGAAAACGGGCGGCTTGGTCGAGTACTTGTCCGTCGCCATGGCTCTTGAGACCGGTTAGGATCTATTGACAAGAGCTAACCGGCTCTGATACCAATTGTTGGACCGAAATGGCGACAGAGGGGGGGTGAATGGCGCTTTAAAAAAATCACCCCCAAAGAGTATCTTTTCCTCCAATAGCTATGGAAGCTATGAAGGTAGAAAATAAGCCCTCACAGGAAATCACAGAGACAAGGAAAAACTAGACCCAGAAAAGAGCAACAAAAAAAACAAATTCAGCGCAAGACTGGCTGCAAGCGGTAGTACCGCTGGGTCGAGCGGTAGTACCGCTGAGCGGTACTACCACTCCCATTCGGCTTTTCCAGAAGGGGTAATCGATGCCATCGAAAACGGGCGGCTTGGTCGAGTACTTGTCCGTCGCCATGGCTCTTGAGACCGGTTAGGATCTATTGACAAGAGCTAACCGGCTCTGATACCATGGTGCTAGGGTAGACTCGTGGAAGTGGCAGTTTGGGTTGAGGAGGTCGGGGTTGGGCTGGCCACGGTGAGGTGGTTTGGTCGTGTGGCGGTTTTTGGTGACAGGGAAGAGGGAAGCTCGGAGAGCTAGGGCAACAGTTCAGGGGCATTTCTGGAGGCATAGGAGGCTACTGGCGAAGCTAATCGGAAAATGTTGGAGCGGAGAGGTAGAATTGCATTAGGGCTTGCCTTTGGGATTTCCAACAATTGTCGGTAGTGGGGAGGGTGGTTGGAGCTTTGGGGTGCCTATCTGGCTCTGGGCGCTGATGGCTTTGAATGGAGGGGCTTGGGCGTTTAAATAGGGTAGTGGAGGTAGTTCGGCACAGTGCTTAGACTGCGGCAGCAACGGCGCGTGGCAATGCTGGGAAAGCTCGGGGAGGCGTGGTGCAGCGGTCAAGGAGGGGTGTACTGGCTGCCTCGGGCGAGGGAAAGTGGCGGTCAAAAGTGGTCCGAGTAGGTCAGGTCGGCAACACGCGTTGAGAGAGCCAGGAGGGTGAAACGGTGGGCGCGGTGGTGGCGGCCGTGGCCGGCGGCTTTGACACCGATTCAGGGCAATTAAGGACGATTGTATGATCACTGACAGGCAGGGAAAACTTTTTCGGTTTGGGAAAAATTTCGGAACCAGCCGAAAGGAACGAAATGTCCGAAATTTCGGAATTTCGTTCCAATTTCGTCCGAAATTTTCAAATCGACGTTTAAATCATGTGACGAAATGTGGGCGAAAGCAGAACGAAAAGTAGGCAAAATCTGGGCGAAAAAATGACGAAACTTGGGCGAAAAAATGGCGAAATCTGGGCGAAATCCTGTTTAGCCAGGTGCTTCCATAAGAACAAAATCTGGGCAAAATCCTGCACCGCCAGTGTCAGGGCCTCGGCGAGCTTCCCCGGGTTGAACCGCTCATCCAGCGGGATGTAGAAGTCGAGGTTGATCATGTGCTTCAGCGTCTCGGTCACACCGTCTTCATTTAGCAGGACATTGCAGTGAAATCAGAAGTCAGAACAACCCGGAATTGCTCATGGTTCAGAATTCAGGCAACGTAACACTTAGACATGTCAATAATGGCAATTAAGCTGTGAAACTGAACTGAAAGAACTCATCATTTTGTCTTGCCATCAAAGAATTACCAGTCTTGCTGATGGGGCGGCCGGTCTGACGTGGTCCGGCGTGTCGGCGTAGTCGAAGTCTTGCGCTCCCAGTCCTTCCTCTCCCCCTGCCGCTCCCAGTCCTTCCTCTCCCCCTGCTGCCGCCCGCTGCTCAGTGCTCAGTCTCGTCGGTGGGAGATGGGGAGGATGGGGACTGGGGAGTACTAGGGTTATTGCAAGGGTTAGAACTTAGCAATGGGGAGTTGGGCTGTTGGGGTCGACTGGCGCAGCACCGCAGCCGACTGGTGGGCTGGCTTGGGCCGCCTGGCTGCCGACTTGTCTGGGTGCGCGACCGACCGAGTTAAGTTCAAATACGCACGAATTTTTTGGCCGAGACGCAGTTTTTTCGGTACCAGGCGAAAGCGACGAAATTTCATCGTTTCGGCGAAATTTCGGACGAAAAAATTTTCCCTGCTGACAGGTGGTGCAGAGGTGGCAGCGGCGAGAGAGCGTGAGAAAGTGCGGGAGAGGTCGGCGGCGGATTTTCGGACAGTGAACAGTGCCGCACGAGCACTGGAATGGATTAGTGGCTTGGGTGGTTAAAATTCGTGCGCAATTGTGCTAGGGATCAAAGGAATTCAAATTGAAATAGAATTCAAAATTTTCTTTGAAAATCGGTTTCGTTTCATGATGCTCGAGCGCTGGACCCTTCTTCGAGGTGGTGTTCGTTTCCTTTCGAGTGGACAGCACGGACGGACACCCAGCGTGCCCTGTTGGAGATTGGAATCGGATTCTGCTCCAACGACGCAGGCAGGATGTCTTGAACGAATGGTGCTCCTTTTCCTAGCTTCTTTAGCCTTTCCTTCTCGACAGGGCAAAATCAGACTGCGTAGCACGACGGGGAATCCTGGGAATGCAGTGTGAACATTAGCGAGCCACCCTTTTTATTCTCGGTCACGGTAGAAAATCATCGCTGCCAATTTGACCGACCGTCCAATTCTGCCTTTCGACAACGAGAGCAGTAAGGGCCACAGGCAGGCAGTTGGAAAATACAAGGTAGGCAGGCATGTGTTCGTCGTCAAATGGTGGTGAAACCTGTCAAACCAAACGCACCTTCAGACCACTACAGCAGGATTAGATTAAGCCCCGTTAACTTCGGTTGATGGATCTTCGGTTAATGGCTTTTAGCATTTGACTTTAGCTAAAATAACTATTACCTTTTAAATTTTCAACTAAAATAACACTGTAACAGTTATTTGCTTTTAGATAAAACATTCAATAAAGAAAAATAAAGAAAAAAATAAAAAAAACATATCCAACCGATTAGAACAAATTCTAGCTTTCAGAAGTTAAAAAGCCAAAAATCATTTGAAACATGAGCTAGATTCTCCCTTGCCGCCACCAACTACGACTTTCCAACAACAGCACTGCAACTTGCCTTTGATTAACAATGAAAAAAAAAACGCGCAGACATGATACAGGCATACAGCTAGAGCATAGAGCTTAGGAAACATCACCGCAACTAGAGGGCACAATTCACAAATAACGGCGGATGGGCTCAAGAACAAAATTGAAGTATAACATCAAATAAGAGAGGAGCACAGCATCTAAAACTGACGAATAAATTTAACACGAGGGAGACGGACTGTTAGGAATGTAAACTGAAAAACAATTGACTAAACTGCCAAACCAGAAACAAAACTCGACCATTTTTATCACTACTGAACAAGACGTTAAAGACTCCTATCGATTCCTATAATGTGATAACAACGAAGGCAAAATTTCTCTAGATCGGTAATAAATGCAAGCGTCTAGTCCTTGGTGGTATCAAAGACAGAACGAATGAGCTTTCAGAATTCTCAACAAGATCTGGATCCCAGTGGTCACAAAAACCTGGGGATGCACCAAACTCACATCTGGCCGAGGCTGTTGAAATCCAGAAAAGAAGAGCATAAACCTGTCAGTCGTCGAATGGTATTGATAGGTTTTCATCTGGACATCACCAAGTTGGAAACTGGCACAGAGACACCCATGAAAAGTGGTTCACCGCTGCTCTTGCATACTTCTTCGTCAGGCGCTGAATTAAGCAGCACAAAACTTCCACAGGGGCAGAACTCTTCCATGTCTCCCTGGCTGCTGCTACCGCTGCTAGCATCTGACGGCCTTTTCGAGCCAGATCTTCTGCTCCGCTTTCTTGCCCGCCATTTCAGGTTATCAAACTTCTGAGCATTTGTGAGGTCAACCAGAACACATTTCTGATCACATGAAATCTTGCTGCCCAAAGGTTTGTCAACAAACCTCTCATCATATTCTGGTTTTGGAGATGGATTACACTCATGCGAAATGAGTTTGTGATTAATCAAGCCTCCATTTTCACACTCCGAGGTAGGGGACAACTGGCATGTAAGATCTTTCCTTTCCTTCAAAGTATTCCACCTGCCACCTACCCACTCAAGTGAATGCCTCAAATCATCTTGGCCAAAATCAGCTACTCGATTTTCTCCTGTGGTAAACAAAATATGAAGGTAAGTTCTGGAGCTCCAATGTTACTAGCACTACGTCCATTAATAATCATGAGAAGCACACATAAATGTTGATAGTAATTTAGAATGTAGTTACCTCGAAAATAAACTTGTAGACGTCCATCATTTCCCTGTCGCAATACAATCCCCTCCCACCAGCCACTATTCCACCATGCATCAACAATGGCCCCAACATCAAAGGTGCATGGGCCCTTGCTATGTTGCACTTGATGAGGACGAACCACTGGTCTTCCAGAGATGCGTATGCCCAACTGATCAGGTTTAGCAATCCTTGTTAGCAAAACCCACTCCTGCAGAAAAAATAGGTCAAAGATCAGCTCAACAATCCAGTTTAGTGGAAAAAATAAGTGATTGTATAGAACTACACTAAGCATACCTCCAAATTTGCTGTCTCATCAGCATTCTGAAGATCTTGGTATCGCACCTTGATTTTATCCCTGTGCCTCTTTAAGATGAAGCATCTAAACCAACAGCCCCTTATACCCCTATCCTGTGACAGGACTTCAGCATGGCAGCCAGGGTATAGCTGTTTTTGAAGGTTATGCTCCAAATCATTGTTGAGAGAATCAGGACCGAACCCACCAGAAGGTAGACACTCCTGCGGATTATTATCATCATTGAATGCATCATGCTTCCTCTTCTGCCCTCCATCTGAACCTGATCCACCTTTAGTGACCTTGAAATGTACCTTCATAGAAGAAGCTGCATTCAACATGGTCCTAAGCACTTCCTGGCTCCAATAACCTTGCAATTGGGTGATGTCAAAAGGCTTGACATCATCATTATCGATCTGCCAGCGGCAAAGATAAGGCTGCCAATAGTAATGTTTGGTGCCACTCTGAAACTTCTCGAAGTGCTGAGCATTCATCACTGCAGCCAATCCATCAATGCATTCAACATTGAGATCTTGACGTCCAAGGGAAAAGAAAATCTCTCTGTCACCAACATCCGAGGGCAATTCAACACCAACCTCATCAACTTTGTCGAACCATCGTACCATAACCATGTTGATTGCATTTGTATCCTCATATAGATCCTCAACATAAGCTATGAGTCTCTTCTTTTCTTCGCTCATGATGTAGACAAAATTATGCACCTATGAAGATAACAGAGACTTGTATCAACCAAGGTTCAACATCTAAAAGTTTAAACTAGTAACAGGTGTTAACTTTCAAACTCCATCTATTTTAAATGTTTTATAATACCAAAAGGTACTCCCGTATCATCTCCCAGTAAAAGAAAGAGTGAACAGCTCAATCTCACAAAATCACCATAACTCATAAACGTATCATATTTTTTTTATAAATTTCAGTTTCAAGTCAGCCTGTATCAACATATCATATTTTTTAAAAAAAATCAGTTTCAAGCCACCTGTATCTACCATATCATATTTTTTATAAATTTCAGTTTCAAGTCAGCTTGTAGCTGTTGTGCTAGGACGTTTTCATCGTTCCACTATTTATTTAGTTCAACTAAGCATGTCACCTTTATTACTTGATTAAAAGCAAGGTTCTTTGATGCACATACTGATAAGTAAAAAATATATATGAAAATGATCGGTAATGGACATACCGAAATAGTAATTCCCCTACGGCAGAAAGATCTGTAGTGCTTCCATCGTTTTTGGCAATACCCCGCAGGACCTAACCAAGTGAAGTCTTTCAAATTTTTCCTAACTAATGAGGTGGGAGAAACATCCTGAGCACGGATAAAAAAGTATGCATTAGAAATAGGGAATTATCAGATAGATTTCTTTGACAGATACGAAAAGACAAGAAATAATCCTGAAATAACTACGTACCTTCGAAGCAACAACATCAGTTAAGTCAACATCATTGTCATCGTATGAATTTCCATGAAACCTATTAGCCATTGACGAGGCCCGTAGTTACAACCTACAAAAGAAGCATTCACAATAAGAAATTGAAGTCAGTCACAACGGGACTCGCATCGGAACATTACTATAGAACATGGAAGCGTACAACCCATGATACAAATGAAAGCAACATAACCAAGAAAACAAAGAAAACAAATGGGAAGGGAACCAATCATGCATAAGAACATTTAGAAGCAAACATACTCTGGTACAACTTTTCATTTTGAAGGATAAATTGTATTCAAACTACAAATATAGTATGCACTGTCATGCCACTTCATCCATATATAAGTTTTTATGCATGCACACCACAAGTCATATAAGGCATTTGCACAAAGCTCATTGCCAGAAATAACTGGAGGATTCTCATAACTATTTGGCATATTACCGAAGCATGCATTATATTTGGATTGATTCCATGGAGGTCTCAAGGGAGGCCACAAGGAAGAAAGATCAAAATGGCACCTGACTGACTTTCAATTCAAGCTGCTGCTTCTTTTTTCCCTCTATATTTCCAAATGCAAGCTTACACTATTGACACAAAAAGGAAACATGCGGCGGCTTCCACAGGGTACCTGTATTCTCCATAATCCTATGGAAAAGGAGAAGGCGTGAGTTTTGCAGGAAACCAAAATATTACTGAATTATATCGGATGAGAAGGTCCTATCAACCTTTCTAGAAACCGAACCCCCTCTTTTTTTTCTTTTCTTTTTTTGCATAATAAGAGGTAAAAGACTAAAAGGTGCCCTACCTAAGGGACATGTATACTACGCGAAACATGGAAGACGATAAGACAGTAGACAAATCCGGCAAATCTTCCTCTTCGGATAAAACTAGACAAGAATCAAACCCACCATGGCAAGAGAGACAACCGAACCAAAAAGCGGCAATAAGAACAAAAACTAAAGCCAGACAATTGTTCTTGTAAAAATAGAATCTTTCTATTCTAGAATGTCCCAACTCCCAACGCACGTAGATTGGCAAGTGGCATGCACATAAACAGAGACACGGCCAAAAAAAAGAAAGAAAATTGTTGTTTTTCTTCCTCAGATCAGGTTAGCCGCCCAAATAGATGGAACTACAGCATCCGAAAACGTATTCCTTGCCCTAAACCTAATCCTAAGTTATCTGCCGTAACCCTAGCCGCCGCAACCCGCTGAAGGCACAGGTATGGGAGCGCATAAGCAGACCATTCATTCAAACGATTCAATTGCACAAAGCGCTCTTCCATCGGCCAGAACGAGCGAAACAAGGCGGTAGGATTGTGCAATTTTGGGGGAAATCGTCGGAAATCATAAGCCACAAAGCGAACTCCCAAAATCCAAATCAACAGCCCAACCGCGAATCCCTGCAGAAATGGCTTAAAATCCACGAAACAATATACCGTAGGGAAACAATACGAAACGTAACCTAAAAGGATACGCACGACACGATTCAACCCCGACGAATGCGACGGCGACTTCGGGGACAGGTTGGACGGGTGGTTCGGCGTGGATGGCGACCTCCCCCCGCCCTCGGACGACGGCGGGGACCTCCCCGCGCCATCGCCGCCGGCCAACGCCACCGCGCCGCCTCCCACCGCCTCCAGCCACCCCGGCTGCGCCGCCCCCGGCCAACCCCGCCCCCTCCGCGCCTGCCACCCCGCCGCCTGCCTCCGTTCCGCCGCCGGCCACGCCCGCGCCGTCCTCCACCCCGGGTCAAGGGTAGATCTGTCCTTTCCCATGCTAAAAAATGAAAAACGAAATTAAAATAGCAGCCAGTGGGTAGTGGGGCAAAATAATAAGGGGGCACTCCAAGTATGGGGCAAAATAGCAAAGTCATCTAAGTGTAGGGCAAATCTACAAGTCACTGCTAACTATGGGGTACATATGCAATTTTCCCTCAGAGAATTGGTAGAGAAAAATAAGAGGCCGCTGAGAGAGAAGGGGGGAGGGATTACGATAAACTCTATACCCTGAGCCATTTTATTTGCGGGAGTAAAGGTAAGTAAAAAATTCGAGGGGTGGGGATGGGTACATTTTTTTATGGAGTGAGAGTAGCGGTGGCCAGCTAAGTGGACTGTGCCTTGCTGACCCATGAGAAGAGGCGTCTCTCTAGGCACTGTCTAGAGAGCTTATGGGCTATGCAGGGTGGGCACGGCCCATTTAACTCGACTGAATAAAGAAGTCAGTCTAAATCATTTCGGACTAAAAATTTCTAAAAAAATTATAATAATTATAAAAAATATGTAAAATTCAAAAAGATAAAATAAATTATAGAAATATAATAATAAGCTTTATTAATATTTAAATAGTTGTCTCATTAAAAACTTTATCAAGTAAAAACTCAACTTAAGAAAATCTTAGCAAAGAAAAAAGTACGACTGATAGATTTGGAATACATTAAAAAAAAGAGAAAAGGGTACGACGTACATCGATGGTACCATATCACATGTGAGACTTATTCTTCTCTCCTCCAATATTCTTCCAGAAAGACTGAAAGCAGACTCGAAAAAAACCATCGGGACAGAAACAGTAACACATCCTATGCTAATATGGATAGCATCGGATATGTTAGTTTATGCTCATGCCACCAACCCAAATATTGAAGTCCTTCTCATGGTGATCCATGGGATTGCTGTCTAGAAAGACGGATAATTTCTCACTGGTACTGATTGCTCCAGCACTTGACGTTATAAAACTTGATCTTTTGGAAGAACCTAGTGCACTAAAGATTTTACCTCACATATTTATCTTCTTACCTGTGATGGGTGCTGGTGGAGGTCGTTGCAAGCGAACTCGCTAAGACTTTTGTTCGTACTTATGATAAACATCGAATAATTTAGTACGAACAACTGAAAAATAGTTATAATAATATATCCCTGCAACATCACTCAGAAGTAAAAGAACAATAGTGGATCCTTCAATTTTAGCTCTTAGATCTACAATGAACACAAATGCATATAAATACGGAATCTCTTTCCAATATTTTAAATATTTAGTTTTCATAGCACACAGCCTCTCGTAACACTATGTCATTTTTATTAGTTTTCAAGTGACCTGCAATAGCAAGAATATGATACACAATTAAATGAGATATTAGATAATACACTCTATGTAAAGCAACAGTGGAATCGTAAAAGAGTTCTAAAAATGTTAGTAACTTTTCAGCAACATACCAATGCTGCTCGGTCAATAGTGTGTTGCCACCATGACTGTGATAGTAAGTGTGAATAAAAATAAAAATGCACTCTTATAGGGTAAAATATTTTGTAGCATCAAATAAGTTGAGTTCCACCTTACCGGTATGTCCAACCGAACTTTTTTTGGATGTACACCCATCGTAATGCAGAAGTTCTTATATATTGTAATCCGTTGATTAGAATTCTTTACAAAAGATATTGCATCGCAAAAAGCTTGAATATATGGATACAACCTCTTTAAACCACATTTAACTATAAGATTAAATATGGCAAACACATCACTGGTGTAGCAACAAGGATTCGACGTATGTACTAAATAACGGAATGAGAATATCCATTGCACTAGAGTTTGTTGCAGCATTTGTCCAAGGTAATTACAAAAATAATTATTTTATAAGACCAAAATTTTTCATTACTTTGACAATACATTCTACAATATTCTCACTCGTATGTTCTACGCCAATTAGTTTTAAGCCTATAATTCTCTTTTCCATTACCCAATTATCATTAACATAATGTGTAATTATACTAAGATAGTCCTCCCTAGCCCGACCACTCCATATGTCCGAGATCAATGCCACTGAAAATGTATAGATCTCAAAGAGTTCTTTTAGTTTAGCACGATCATCATTGTAATATTTAACTAAATCTCGAGTTTTTGTATGTCTAAAAACTGAAGAAAATATAAGATTATGAGCAGTTCTAATGTAGGTTTTGAACACTTGAGACTCATCAAAGTTTAAAGGTAGACCCTGTGTGGCAAATAATCCTAGTTACATACCATACCATGGGGGTTGTACTATAGCTGCATCTGCCTCATGACTATAACATGTTTCTCTTTACATCTTTGGGCATATCTAAGCAAGTGCCTGGTTCTACCTAAATACTTTGCAGACAATTTATAATGAAAAATTTTGCAAACAATATATCTTACCTAACCTCCGGCCTCTTCTTGTTTCACTATCTTATCAAAATCTTGCAACACCTTCAATGTACTAAGTCTAGATCCCTTTGCTCCGGTGCTTGCAGACGTACTAGCACTCATAGAGCCTGACGATGGTATAACTAGGGTTTACTCTCCCGTTTGAGGTGGAGGCAAAGGTGCAAACATTTCATTCTCAAAGGATAAAAGATCTTCCGGAGAAATTCCATAATCAATCATAGAAAAATTGTCAAAATTTTCTATGGACAAATGTAGAAAACTACAAGCTGCAAATAGAAAACTATGCTATTACCTATTTTACATCACAACAAAGAAAAGCAAAAACAAAAAATGTATGAAAATTAGTATTGTTACCTCTTTTCTTGACGGTAGCTGAATTTCAAATTTTTAGATTTTTGGCAAAAAAAATGTTTTAGATTTTGCCAAATTATCAAAAAGTGTATCAAAATTTTCACAAGTGAATTAGGAAAAGAGATTGTAGGTTTAATTGTGGCTGAATGAGGGGTGTTTGCTGCCTTTTTTTAAAAAAAATGAGATTCTTTTTGAACTTTTTCATATTTTTAAACTCCCAAGTGGCTAGAAACGGCTTGAAAATTCAAAAATCTGATTGTTATTAGGTTAAACACACCGTGCCTTACAGGCTAATCGTGTCTAATGGGTTGTTTTTCGTGCCTAATTAGCTAACCGTGCCTAACAAGCTAAATGGGCTATCGTGCATATCGTGCCCCGGCTAGGTTGGCACGCTAGGCCAGGGAGGCATCCCAAGCACAAGCCAGCTCTTCGTGCCAGGCCGGCCCAGCACAATTCGTTCATGGGATTTTCATGCTTGGGCCGAACCTAGTAGTGTGCTTTGGGTTGGGCCAGCAGGCATGACCCATTTGGCCACCTCTAAGAAAGAAGGAGGGGTGTTTTGCTGAAAGGGGCTTGAATTTTTATTTATTAGAAGTTACAATTGTTTTTGCTAAGAATAAGGGTTTTTTACCGTGGTCCGTGGGATTTGAAAACCTTGATGTTTATCTAGCCAACTCAATTAATAGCAATCAATACTTCCTTTTAAAAAAAATTAGCAATCAATATTTTGGCCGAGGTTTGAATTGTATCAAATGTTTAATGAATTAGATTTTTCTGAAAAGAAGTGTGGGGGTGAAAATCTAATTGCACTTCCTCGTGTACAAAGTACACACGTCTCTAGTAAAAATACCTCGAGTACTCTCAAAGTACATATTGTTTTGGAGTCACTTTGATCACTAATTGTTATTATAATATATTTATAAAATCAAAAAGTATAATATTATGAAGATATTTTTGAGAGAAATCTGCACATATTGTTTTCATATATCCAATATAAATATTTAGAAAGACATCAATGTCAAAGTTTCATAAGTTTGATAACATGTTTTCTAAATCGATATATATATTTGTGACTGAAGGGAGTATTATCAAGGATAAGTGTAACATCAAGTAAAGAAGTTTGGAAGAGGCTAACATCAAGTTATTAAGCTTCTTAATTTGACATCCTTGCTAAGGGGTTTTGTTTGGCTCTTCATTGCGGTACATGTATAATGTGAACAGGCTAATGAACGTTTAGTAAGATTCAAGAAAGGGTTCTTTGCAATGGATACTGCATTAGACCACAAGGGAGATTTAGGGGTGCTATTGTAAGGTGGAGAGCATAGATTTAGGGCATGTTCTTTTGGGCTTTTGAAATCAGCTTTTGGCTTCTGCTACAATACCTAACTTTCAAACGGAGTATTTTCTCAAGACGTGGTCTACAAGTTAAACGATATGCACGTTAAAAGCCCAACATCTGTACCAGCTAAAATCGCAAGTGAGTATCTGTCTCTCCGTAATCTGTACCGTAAACAGCCAAAAGTCATAAGCCGCAGCCGAAAAGAACAGGCCCTTAGTCATCAACGCCGACAATAGGAAACCGCCTCGAAGCAATGGACGTGGAGCCGAGGGAGACCACCTTCCAATATTACCCTCCTTATTCGAAAAAATAACGAGGTTGCCGATACTCATAGGATCCTGAAATGTTGGTTAAACAGGCAACAACGAACAAGGGGGCATAGGGCATGACATGTGTGGATGCAGTTGAAATATGATGAATTCATGAATGGGATGATGTGTTTCTTTGATTTTGGCCTTTCTTGATTTTTGCATTTTGGCTGTTATGTTCTTCGAAAGAAGAAATAAATAGGGTAGTTTTTGAAAGCGGGTTCTTTAAACATTTTTTGGATTTTAAAACTGTGTGCATCATCAATGTCAGCGTCTCCACTATTTACTGTCATCCAAAAAACATAGATTAAAACCATCAGGTATAACTGAAAACCATCAACCGTAGCAAAAAAATAAGAGAAACTTTATGTTTGTTGCATCATGCTCACACTACTGCTAGTATGGTGTCAAAATGGAATGTTGCATCTACTTGATTTTACTGTTACGCTATCCATGTCAGATGACCAATGATGATATCATCCAATGATCAAAATTCCTACGAGTTAGTGCTGAGGTACAAATCTATTCCAATTCAAGGCCCTGAACCTTGTATGTGTTGAACTCAATGGCCCCATATAGGCGTCTGCCTACCATGTAAGGTAGTGAGAACTTTTGATTCAAACACCAAAAGTAGAAACTAGCGATATTATAATGATGGAGCATTTTTTTATAAGACAAAAGTAGTCTAAATTTGGTTCTTTATTTATACTAGTTCAATGCACGTACGTTGCTCAAGAAAAAAAATCATATTAGTGAGCATGTCAAGCTGTCGTTGCCGTCTCGACTTGTGCTGTGGTGCTTGGCTAAGTCCACCATGGCCCGCGTTGCGTTTCCAATGACATGCGTTGCTACGCCCGGTTATACTTGTCGCAGCCTCGTGCTCGACCTACATCGCACCCTTGACCCCCGATATCATGCCTAGCCTACATCACCATGCTCGCGTCAGGCCGTTCATAGCCAAATTGGGCCCACCAGGATTAGGAGATGCGGCCTCACTCAATGGCAATGAAGAGGATAAGTTGTCAGTGGTGGAGTATGTTGCAGATTTATTTGGTCGTGGCGATAGGAAAAATCTGAGGATGAGGAGAATGAAGAGAGCTATGCAAAGAATTGTGAGGTAGCAGAATATTGTTGGGATAAGAATAAAATATGTTAGTAGTTAGTTAGCTTCTTTGGGAATTAGGTTTTTTATTAGAGGTTTTTTAGGGAGGTGGGCTTGCGGCAAATCAATCTTGCAAGATCAACATCTTTGTGATCAAACACCGTATCATTGTATGGTTGTCTCCATGATATATGTGTGAATTGGAAGAATAGGATACTCAACAAAATTTTGTATTTGAACATGTTATGGAAATAACCAAGAGCAACCTAACATATATCTCTCTAATCAGATGAGATTATCCATGTATGTATGTAGGTCTTAGACGTTCTACAATAGCATTTGGTGAAGTATACATACATCCCTTCCCATGATTTTCATGAATGACCTAAGATCAGTTTGTATACATTTGTAACATGCTACAAAAAAATGGAGAAAAATAAAAAGAGGCAAGAGTCGAGCACTCATGATCGAACACTTTCATGATAGCAACCACCTTGCCGCCAGTGAATATGCATGGCGTGTCTTTCTAGGTGCTCAACCATCTGCACCTGTTGTCAAAAACATCAACCAAGCATTAGCATTTAGTAATTGTGTTGAACAACATGATCTCTATCTCCATCACATATGGTGCACTAGTGTGGTTGAGGAAAAATAATTTGATTACTAATGAATAAATTCATTAGGTAGAATAGCCTAATGTATGTTTCATGCCCTTCCATTTATATTCTTGTAATAACATAAACTAAAGTGGATATAATTTTCGATGATCTAAACTAAAATAAATAAGCATCTAAAAGTAACTCCTTTTGATTCGTCGATGCATTACACAAAGAACTATTTCAAGCACCTCTTTCTACCATTGTTAAGTCACTGCAATATTGAATGCTAGTACGATCCTTACTTAATCCACCAGAGCAAAACCAGCCCAAGAACAACAAAATGACACAAGCAATAACAAAAAGGGATATTTCCATTAGGAGACAAAACATCGAATTAATGACAAGTAGAACATAGGTTTGAGCATCTCATCGCTGACCACCACGGTCACCCGATCCTTCCTCTTCCTATGAGAAAATTATCACAATAAAATAATATTAAAAAATCAAAGTAAGAAACAAGGATCCTGGAGCTATTGCATCAAACGTGTGAGAGAATTGGGTCTAATCCATGGAGGAGAGTGAGCAACTAGTACCTAGCATCTTGGCCTACACGAACTTAGGGCTGGGTATCAGCAAGGCGAGTGGCGCCAATGGAAGGAGGAAGACACTGATTAGAAGCAAACTGGTAGTATTATCAGGGATTCTTCAATGCAGTATCCTACGGTGACAGCGGTCATAGTAAACAAGGGAACAATGGGCAGAGGAGCAAAAAATGTGAGAGAAGGGAGGGAGCAAAAGAAAATTGCTACTATAGCTTCGCCTTTAGTTCGGGATCGAGCCAAAGAAAGAGAGAAAGCAAAAGAGGTTGCACCCACACGTCGGTGCGCACGAGAGGGTGGCACAATTTTGTTTTCCGCGTGTGTGGGATGAGGGATGGATTGAACTATTACTGCTGTAGAGCTTAATGTTGATATTGAATGAATGGCAGATGGATTGAACTATTCCTACATATGTCGACAGAGGGTGGCGAGATGGCAAATGAATTATTACTGCTGTAGAGCTTAATGTTGATATTGAATGAATTCTTTGAACATAAATTATCACTTCCAGTTACCAATGCTTTGTTTTTACCCTCTTGAACTCTTACAATTGTCTAACTTTCAACCTAAAAATACAAAACCTGATGTTTTATCCCCTTAATTATCAATACTATTTATTTTACCCCCTGAGGTTGATGGAAGATGATATTAGCTGATGTGGCATCGTGGTAGTGTTTTTGTGACACATTAGCTGGTTTTGGAATGACATGTCAGCTAGCGAGCAAAATCATCAAAAATATAGTGAGAACCACATGTCATGTCTAGGCTTTCTTTCACTAGCTACTCTCTTTATCTCTCATCTCTGCCTCCCCCATCGAGACCAAGTGGTGGCCTCCTTCCTCTTTTCTCTTCTTTTTTCTCCCTGACCACATGCTTCTTCCTCCTCCCATCTACCCGTTCTTCTTTTTGCTTCCTCCTTCTCTCATCCTCTCTCCCCATATCTAACTCATGGTCCTCATCCTCAATGAGCCACGGCACCTCCACCCACACCAACACCTCCTCTTCTCTGCCAGCCTAGGCTCCCTCTCTGCTAGCCCTCCTACCCTGCCTCTGCTAGCATTAAGCTTTGGTCACCGAGCTCATGGTTTGCGCCACCTCTATCACTACTACTGTTATCAATGGGGGGTCTAAAGGGACGTCCCTACAAGTGCTGTCACCATTGCCCCCCAAGTGCTGCTGCCCAATTTGTTGTTACCACCAGTGATTTGCCATGGTGCCGTTCATCCAAGTGTCATCGCTGCCTAGTCACTGACAGGAGAAGGGGAGAAGGCCAAGAGCGCATGGGGGAAGGCCGAGCACGGCGGGCGGAGCTAGGGGCGAGAAGGTTGAGAGCGACGATCGGATATAGAGGAGGCCAAGATGGGTGGCTAGATCTAGGGAGGAGGTTGTAGCTTCGTAATCTCCATGTAGCTCCCTCACCTCTCTGCCACAAGCACGTTCACCAGCGCCGTCATGCATGGCATGGGCGCGAACAGGCGCAGCGACGCGGGGAGGAAGAAGAAGATGGAAAGGAAGAATGTGTCCTTTGAGGATGACATGTGGGGGCCTTCAATTTTGTATTTTTTCCCCATTAGAATGCTTGTGTAGCAGACTAGGACGTAATTTGGCGCTTACATGTCAATACACTTATTCACATAGATGCCATATTGGTGCTATCTCAGTGTAAAACCACCTTCAATTAGTCTAAGGGGTAAAATAAATTATATTAATAGTTGAGGGAGATAGATCATCAGTTTTGCACTTTCAAATTGAAAGTTAGACAATCATAAGAGTTTAGAGAGGTAAATTAGATTTATTCCTAAAATATACT
Organism: Dendrocalamus latiflorus; assembly: GCA_017311315.1. Lineage (NCBI taxonomy): Eukaryota > Viridiplantae > Streptophyta > Magnoliopsida > Poales > Poaceae > Dendrocalamus > Dendrocalamus latiflorus. The sequence continues at coordinate 10,195,663 of CM029623.1, forward strand.
ATTACTATGTGTTATATATGTGAATCCTATATACCTATAAAATTGGTCCCGCTAACTGCAATTATTACTAATTCTCTTGTTTTACAGCGTGTCACGTCACCTCAAATAATCTTGGCTGTTGAATTGAACTTATGCGTTTAAGATTTGCCTAATCCAGCCACCTCAGTTTGTGCCAATCTTTGTATTCCAGCAGGTCAGCCTAGCCTAGCAGAAGTCGACTCAAATTTGCATGCAAAAACTATATGTGATTAATTCCTACCTTTTGTTCCTTGCTGTGGCTTGATATTTTACGTTTTGGTTTAAAATTCTGGCTTTTAGTTCACTGTTCCTCGATTTCGTTCTTTTTATACCTTTTTAGTTTTTTGCCTTTTCATTTTTTTGTATTTGTTTGCATTGTCCATGATGAGCTAATCTGTTTTTTTAATTTTTTAAATTTAATTATAGTAAATAAACTATCATCAGATACAGTGCAAAATAAATCAGCTGCAAAATAAGCTATAAATCAAATAATTTTAACCAAACTGAGCAGCCCCTAAACTTAGCTTGGCAAGCGGGATGTGTGGATGTATACCCCACTACTTAGGTTCAAGTATTCCTCAGCTTGAATTTATAAGTCTTTCTTTTTCTTAGTAAAATGAATTTGGTTGTCTTTCTTTTTCTTAGTAAAATTATACTTAGTAAAAATATATCTAATTCCTTCCAGGTATTCTTTTTTTCCGTGAATATTATGATTCATACGCTCCGTAGATATACGTGGTCTGTAACAGTGTTGCGTGGTGCAGGAGACCATGCACAGTCGCCGGTTGCCGAGCTGCTAGGATGCGTTCGAAACTTAAGCCCACAAATCCCATTCAGTGTAATCACATCAACAACAAAGTCGTTCATCGCAGCTGGATCCAGCTCGCCTAGTCACCGCCTCCACGCGCTGGCCCAAAAATATCGCCCCGCTCCCCACCGAGCATCCTTGGAGTCTGGCCCCACGGCAATGGCCCGGCTTGCTCGTGGCTCGCCTCCTACGGCGGCAACGGCAATGGCGGCATCGTCACCGTTTTGCGCTGGACATCCTGTCGTCCGTTGAGATCCGATGGGTGAGAAAAGAAGACTTACAGGGGCAATCTGGTGCGGAGCAATTGGTAAACACCACCTCTTGTCGCTTTGGCCTTATCCATTCCAACTAGGCATGTTTAAATCGGCTTTTAGTTTCTTCAAGCAACAATGCCATTGACCGAGACGTAAATGTGATGAGGTGGTCGATAGGAGGAAGGAAGAAGGTAGTAACAGGCATGAAGCTGGCATATGGATTGCCAAAACTTTGGACGAGCAAGTTTTCTCTTCTTTTCAGTTTCTAAAAATTGATTTTCGATTTTCTATAGTACCTAACTTTTAAACGGAGTGTCTTTTTAAGGTGTGGTTTATAAGTTGATTATAGCACATACTATGATAATTTCATTTATATCGGTTAAAATCGTTATAAGTTCAAGCTCCATTAAGTTGGTTTTGGTGATAATAACAGATACAATTGTGACACTAATATGTTTATTGATTATGATATTGCTTGGTATCATTTGGATAAAAAGGTAAAAAAACATAAGAGCTATGTATTCAATATCACATTTTTATCTTATTGCATTTCTCGGATTCGAAATATAGAATGAACTTCACCAAATAAGTGAAACTTAAATATGTTCATATGTTTTCACAATATATTTTTGTATACACACATTTAGGGGAGTTCACTTTTGTGGTGTCATCAATATTGATTCATATTCCATTTCCACATATTAATGATCTTTACTTTGAAACATATCTCTTGAGTATATATAGCTTGTGTAGTTCATATACTCATAATCGGGTTGTCATGTGGTCCTCCATTATATGTTTATGATTGGATGATTAATGACAACCAGATGAGTAAACTTTGCTTTGAAAGCTTTTTCGAGAGTATACAATTATTGTATACATGTTGTATACTCGTAATTTAATTTTTATCTCATTATTTGTTAAGATTGTCATGAATTACCAAAAAGAGAAGATTGTAAGATCTAATCCCTCCACTATGAGTTAATGGTAAAGTTTAGTAATTGATGATAATTATTTTGTGGACTAACATTTTCTATGAGTTGAGTTCCACAAATGAGGAAGATTTGGGATGACTTCATGTGTTGAAGATCATAAGTCAAGTGGTGGATGTAGTATGAGTTGAAATATGTACAAGAGGAGACGATCATGTGTTGATCATCAAGTCAAGTAAAGACCTATCGTGTGTTGATGGAGTTGAAGTAATAGATGCATCAGTAGTTGATGCATGTTAAGACTATGACTCAAGGCAAAGGTATGACTAGTTAGGACTAAAGATGTGTTCCTAGTTTTTTTTTACCGGTCTTGGTATTTGGTTGGAAGACCGGATTGTTAGTATAGATTACCGTACTATTAAGATGGGTCATGTTTAGGGGCTTGAGTTTCATCATGTGTTGATAGCTCAACCTCACTTGCTCTAACTCTCCTTTGCATAAGATGTGTATTTGTGAATGTGTTTTACAAATAGTTATGCCTCATGTGTTGAACGTAACATAGGACTATACATTTCGAATGTGTTTTATAAGTGTTTGAAGTCCATGTTCCATTCTTTGTAGTATGAGGCATATACTTAAAATGTGTTTTGCAAATAGTTGAAATTCATATACATAATCCTTGTGTCATGATTTTAAAAGTGTTCAAATATATTTTACAATTTGTTGGAAATCATGGATAATTTTTATGTGTGTGATACTGTAGTTTGCACATGTGTTTCGCAAAATCTTTTGAAGTATATGCACTTCTTAAGGAAATCGGTACTACCATAGTGTATTCTGTGGTACTACCACTAGTCGGAATTACCGGCGTTATAATCACGGAACCACCGCGTCAGTTGGTGATCGGAAGACCTATTAGTATCACATATAGATTTGTCATTATTGCCAAAACATCATAATAGTATTTGTCATTATCACTAAAAACATTATAATAGTACTTGTCATTATCACCAAAACCAAGTTAAACAGAGCTTGTTCTTTCACCAGGTCTAGAGGGAAAACCAGTTCTAGGAATCAAGGGCATGGAAATACTTTTTTCATTATTCAAGGCATGGGAATACTTCTTTATTATTCATTACTTTCTGATGTAGATACATGCTGTCCTATCAGATACATGTTGTCCCTTTTATAGGGATAATTCGACTTGATCTCTAAGAAATATTTTTAATCTCTAAGAAAACCTATCTCTAATAGATATAAAATATCTATAAAATAGTAAACTCATATAATAAAAAACTAACTATTGTTATTTGCTTCCTAACTAATGAGACGCCACCACTCGTGTCTGTTACAGTGTGCGGGTGTTGTTCATATGTATAAACAGCGTATATAAACAGCAATTCGGTACGTGATATGACTATTCTGAAGTATTTTGAAGGAGAGTTGTGTGGCCGACGACCAAGACAAGGAGCAGATCGGAGAAGCCAGTGGTGGAGAGAGATATGGAGGGTAAATTTGGAACCTGACTTTTCCATCCTGTCACATTTTGATGTACTCTTTCAAGCTACTGCGAAAAATCTGTTTCCGTTCTGCCTCAATCTACAAATATCTCTTGTGCCATTGACGCATCCGTCAAAAATATCTCCAGTCTCCTGAACCTTGATGTTTACCTTCTGATATATGACAGGTTTTGTTTATCAGAGAGCGAGAGCCAGTGTGGCTTTGAATATTCAGAAATTGTCAGCTCATGCTAACCTTTCGGTTTATTTACGCCCAGCTCATTTCAGTTTTAACTTCTGATTTTTGACTTATTTTTTACTATTTATAAATTTCGTCTTTTATAAACATTTGGCTTTTTTGAGTTTTTTCCGTATTCGTTTGCGTTGTCCGCGATGAGCTAGCATATTTTCTATTTTTAAACTTTTTTAAATTTAATTACGTCAAAATAAGCCACCTTTAGTTACAGTGAAATTTCAACCCCTACATTACACTTTTAACCATAAGACATAGCTTTTCAGTCTAACAGTATCTGGACACATCCTGATGCACTAGAGTAAGCACACATGGACAACTAACTAAATAGAAGACATATCTGCCTACTACCGGCCTAATGATTGGTGATTATGAGATGACCTTCTACTGAGATATGCCTATGTACGCTTCAAAAGAAGTACGTGTATGTAGGGTAGAAGGCTGAGAGCCGAGTGTGTGATTATTATTGTAATCATCCGATTGAAAATTACCTGGGTTCTCGTTCTCGTCTTCGCGTAGAAACTTGAACGAAAGTTCACCATGTCTTTTCACAGTTTTGGTGCACCCTTGTGCTTAATCACAGATTATCTTATGATCTTTTTATCTCTTTCAGCGCGTACTGAAAAAAATTAGATATGGGGCCTGTTCTTTTTGGCTGCAGCTTGTGGCTTTTGGCTGTGGTTTGTAACTTTTGGACTGTTTGTGCGAGAGATTACAGAGTAATAGAAACTCATGTGCGGTTTTTACCAATATAAATAAAATCAGTAAAATATGTACTACAATTAACTAGTAAACCCTATCTTGAAAAGATATTCCGTTTAAAAGTTAGTTACTGTAGAAAAACTGAAAAGCAACTTTTAGAAACTGAAAAGAACAGAGCATGTTCATCTTTCCAGGAAGTTTTTTTTTTTTTTTTTGCGAGGAAGATAAATGAGTTGGCACTCGGCAATACTAGCATATGTTTTTATCCAAAATCTGCTACTTTTCCAGAATGCATGTATAGCAAGACAGCAAAATTAAGCCGTTGGAGAGGCTGAAGCTGTATGGACTCTGCATTTAGCTGATTAAAGTTTTCTAAGTCTAGTCTTATATTGTAGTAGACACAGAAGTAGTAAAGACACTCCTGTTAGGTTTGCTCGTAAGGGCTCTGTTAACTTTGTTCCAAGAAAAAAATACACACATCACAAATAAAATGAGAGAACATAGGAGAATTTCTGAATCTCTATTCTCTTATTTGCTCTCCCCTTTTTTCTTACTTTTCTTACAAAACTGGCTACAAGCCTCCTCAATATATAGGCTAATAATCTCCTACTAGTATACGTATTCGGACTTCAAGTTGAACACTATTTCAACTTGAATTACACACGGAGACGGACTCTACTACGTCTTGAACTCTAAGTCAATATTATTTCTAATAATCTCCCCCTTAATTTTGACTTGACATACTCTAATTTTAGTCTCAATGCATTATGAACTACCAGCCACGCATTCACATGAAGCGTTCTACATGCAAGCTACATATAGGAACTCGACTCAACTAGTACGGGTCCATCCAGATGTAAAGATTCTAAAATATTGAGGCAGTCGGTCTCAACTACAACTAACTAAACTCATACTTGACACAGAACAGTGACACATCTCCTCAACGTTCCGATTTATTTTCATCTTACTTGAGTTTGGACGGCAAACACATCTTCTCAACGTCCCTGACTCAACTCATCATCAGAGCACTATTGATTCATCATCGCTGAGTGCTTCAGCAACAAACGCTTTCTTCATCCTCGGCTTCGGGCATTCTGAAGCAAAGTATCTATAATCGTTACAATTATAACACCTCACTTTTGCCTTATCAAACTTCTGATTCTGACGGCCTTGGCCACCACCCCTGGAAGTGTTCTTGCCTTCACGCTTCGATGATCGAATCTATCACTCAGCGCAGGTCAACAAGAGTTGTCTGTCACCTTTGTTGCTATTGTCGTGGATGCGTTCCTCATACGACTTAAGACGACCGGTGATCTTCTCTATAGTCATTGTCTTTAGGTCTCCAAATTGCTCTATGACTGAAGCAATTAGGAGAAACTGTGAGGAAACAACACGAAGGAATTTCTTCACTACGTACAACTCTTCCACCTTCTCGCCAAGGGCCCAAATCTTGTTGACGATGACCGTCAACCAGACAGCAAAGTGATTGATCGACTCTGTTTTCTTCATACGCAGCACCTCGAACATGGTCTTGAGAGTTTGTACCTTTACTTCCTTCACACGATCAGCACCAAGATGCATCATCTTTAGCCCTGTTATTTTCAGCTTTTGAAAGCTGCTTATTGTCTTTTCTACAGTAACTAGCTTTTAAACAGAGTATCTTTTCAAGATAGGGTGTACTAGTTAATTATAGTACATACTGTACCAACTTCATTTATATCAGTTATTTGTTACTCTGTAATCTCTCGCATGAATAGCCCAAAAGCTAAAAGCCACAAGCTGTAGCCAAAATGAACAGGCCCTTCAACGCCTCCCATGTGGCTTTGGCCGTCTCCTTTTCAGCCTGTAGGAAGAGCGTCTCCTCTGAGATGCCCTGATAGATGGCCGCCAATACCATCTGATCCTTACGCACACCGATGTTACCGTTCTTGATCACGTCCCACACTCCTTGAGCCTTTATGTACACCTTCATCTTGATTGTCCATACTGCATAATTGCTAGTCATGAGCAACGGATAATGCAGTGAAACAGCGGAACTCTCCCTCGCCATTATACTGGATGATGCTTCATCACTGGTGACACCATTTCCCGGTGAACACGACACGATCTTGAGCACAGATCAAGACCTCGGGCTACTTTGAAGCGGCTCTTGGGCCGAGGGAACGGAGAAAATAAACTGCGCTATGTTTCTTTTTCTCTTGGACTTGCTCTCTGTTGCCATGATTGCCGCTTGCTGTTTCTCCCCTCGCGCTGTGCACTTTTATCTCTGGAACAAGGAGCCAACTCGTAGACCCACAAGCGAGATGCACCGAGACGGACCCAGCTCTGAGATGGTAGGCGATACGTCTCAGAATCTTCCTTTTCCTGCTGAGCGTAGACTGAGAAAACAGAGACAAGTCACTGGTTGTCCTTTGCTATGTCTTGTCGCTCTCTCTCCTTGCAATTCTGCTTTTTTTGGATCAATGACCAAAGATCAACAAAGAAAAAACTCGATGCTACACTTTTTCCTTTGTCACGCACGGACCAAGTCTTCGGGTCGAGAATTTGTGTACGCACCGCACAGACAAACTCTGGCACCGCTCGGAGTTGATAGACTTTTATGAGGTGAGCAACCGGACCGACGCGACTTCAGAATCAACGAGACGATTTAGTTGATTTTAGTCGCCAAGTGATTCCGCCTCGAGATGATTCTGGCTATGATACCACTTGTTAACTTTGTTTCAGGAAAAAATGCACACATTGCAAATAAACTGAGAGAACATAGAAATTTTTTTGAATTTCTCTATTCTCTTATTTGCTCCCTCTTTTTTCTTACTTTTCTTACAAAACTGGCTACAAGCCTCCTCAATATATAGGCTAATAATCTCCTACTAGCATACGTATTCGGACTTCAAATTGGACACAACTTCAACTTGAGTTACATATGGAGACGGACTCTACTACGTCTTGAACTCTAAGTCAAGATTTATTTCTAACATGCTCCTTTCACCAAAGTGTTGAGGCCAAGACTTTAATTCAACAATGAATACCTATTTAGGGGACGTACTTAAGTGAGGGTCTTCGCTTAGGGGATTTACCTACGTGAGGACTCGAATGCTCTTTTAGGGGATATATATATATATATATATATATATATATATATATATATATATATATATATATATATATATATATATATATATATATATATGGGAACGTATCCAGTGCTAACAGCCTATTCGGTGCTAACATGTGAACTCCGCGTGTGGACCATCGGATGCACCTCAAACGGCTTGGATTCTTGAAGGTGGAAGCACCCAATCCACTTAAACGTTTTTGCCAAAAACCCCCCGCCGGTTCGCACTGGTTTTTTCCAGCCCCCGCCTCCCCGTTTCCCTCAGCGCGACGCCCCCCTCGATTTATCCGCTCCTCGCCGCACTCATTCCTCGCCGCACTCATCTCTCCCAATCCGCTCCCTTCCCTCTCCCCTCTCGCCGCACTCCTGCTTCGGCTCCGTCCTCGGCGGCTCCCTCCTCGGCCCCCAGTTCCGCCCTCCAGTTCCCCGGTGGCTCCCTCGGCCCCCAGTGCCGCCCTCCGGCCCCCGGCGCCGCCCCACCTTCTCGCCCCGGCGCCGCCTTTGCCGACGGTGCCGCCTCCCTCCACCACCGCCGACGGTGCCGCCTCCCTCCACCACCGCCGACGGTGGAGCGGCACCGACCACCTTCCAGACCGGCCCCCGGTCCTCAACGACACCGCCTCCCTCCAACCCTCCCCCGGTGGCTCCCTCGGCCCCCAGTGCTGCCCTCCGGCCCCCGGCGCCGCCCCACCTTCTCGCCCCCGCGCCGCCTCTGCCGACGGTGCCGCCTCCCTCCACCACCGCCGACGGTGCCGCCTACTCCACCACCGCCGACGGTGGAGCAGTACCTCCTTTCAAAAATGCAAGCAGCGGCAGGCATGTTATTTTCAGGCCAGATTAAGCTCAATTGAGATTATTGCAGCAGTGAAGCAATTAAAATTATGAGCAAATCTTAACCTTGCTTCACTGTGGGAGAGGTTTATTTGTAATGTTGTAGCAATTTGCTCGGTAGTTACAGAATATTGCACCAATTAGTACTGAAGGATCAACGCTTGTAGCCTAATTATAGTTTAGTTGCATGATCTTGCATAAATCTGATGTTTACATTATTGGAGAACGAGACCTTGCGACCAAACATCAAGGAATCAACACTCCATCCCTTGTATATAGATGGATGATAACTTTGTAAGTTATAAATATGTGATATTGACGCTGGACTTTTGTATACATAATTTCCATTTTGGATTGTGAGTCCACTGATTCTTGATCCCAACTATAGTTGATGTCATTAGAAATGAGTTGTGATTGAGTCATTGTCAGAACTCAGGATTTTAGAAACTGGTGAAAATTGCAGAGTACCATATAAACTCAGGATTCAAGTTACGTACTGAAAGAAAATTAGTCATACGCTCGGTGCTTCAAATTGTATGATGGACAGAACTAGAAATGATCTCTATGAATAAATACAATCGTACATATGATAGGCAGGCATGGCACAACATAAATATGACTTGAAGACAATCTTATGTGGACCAACACGGACTCCAAATCCGGCTGAATGTGCATATGTCTTGTAGAATTCCTCTGCAGCTTCTAAGTTATCAAAAACCATCCCTTCAAATGGCTTGATAGTTGTGTCAACATAGGGTGTATAAGAAGAACCCTGCAATGCAAGGATTAAATGTGAAGCATGATGGATTGACATATGAGGTAAAACACATGCACACAACATGATACATACTACGAATGGAGTGATACCGCTCTTTTTCGGGGTACCACAATGAATAGATTGTGTATCAAGATTTCCTTCTCTTGGCAATCCCAATGTCACGCTCTCATCGGCCACAGATTCCATACCTCCTAACATAATAAAGTGTCAGAGGAAACAATGAAAAATATATGATTGGCAATTTTTAAATGGTTCTCAATATTGTAGTAGTTGCAAACTGATCTAGTGCTGAACATTGTATATCTAGCTAGGACAAGATTTGTGACAGATACCCCCATACATAACCTGTCCATCGATACAAGTTAAGGTTCTGTCAAAAAATTCTTATGTGACTTATATCCAATCGCGACACTCAATTGTATGTCAAAACTGTATGTCTTGAATTATTATACATGAAAGAACTGTGCATGTCAAAACTGCATGTCAAAAAATTCTTACGTGAAAGAACGTAACTGTATGTCAAAACTGTGCATGGCTTGAATTATTTGCTTTATCTGATCTAGGACAAGATTTGTGACAGTATTCAACGCTAAAGTTCTAGATCCTGATCTAGGACCTAGTAAAAGATATAGATCCTGAAGTATTCAACGGAAAACAACGCTAAAGTGTTGTACCTGAAGGGCGGGATCCTGAAGTATCAACGCTAAACATAGGGCGGATCCTGAAGTATTCAACGGAAAACAACGCTAAAGAAGACTTGTGTTTTGCGGATCCTGAGCTCGCGCGGGACGGCGCGGGGAGATGGAACGGCGCGGATTCTGAGCGGGACGGCGCGGGGAGATGGAACGGCGCGGATCCTGAGCGGGACGGCGCGGGGAGATGAACGCCGTCGCGCGAGGCAGATCGGGCGAGAGGGCGGCCAGGCGCGAGGCAGATGGAACGGCGGGGGCTGGAAAAAACCAGTGCGAACCGGCGGGGGTTTTTGGCAAAAACGTTTAAGTGGATTGGGTGCTTCCACCTTCAAGGATCCAAGCCGTTTGAGGTGCATCCGATGGTCCACACGCGGAGTTCACATGTTAGCACTGGATACGTTTCATATATATATATATATATATATATATATATATATATATATATATATATATATATATATATATATATATATATATATATATATATATATATATATATATATATATATATCCCACCACATAACTATCCCTAGCACGATGTAAAAAACACCACATAAACTATTAGCACCCGTTTACTAACTACAAACCTTTGTACCACAACGCTAACTTCGTCACCCAATCAAAAACTCGCCGATAACCTTCGATGTATTTAGTGCATGTGTTAGCACTCTTTCCCGAACTAAGTAAAGCATTACCGACCAACAAACCATACACGAACAACAATAAAAATCTTCCAAGTTACAATTACCTATACTATATATCTTGTTCTTATGGACTTTTGGGTGGCTTTTGGCTCCAGTTTCTCTAGAAGCTAAAACAAACAGGATAATTTCTTCAAACATTTTCTCAAAGTCACTTCTCCAAACAATTTTCTAAACTCACTAACATATATACGGTTTGTATCAGTATCTCTGTCCTACCTTATCATCATCTCGAATAATAAAGAAAAGAAATCACCGATCCCGTACAAGACTGATGAGTGATGACTCACCAGGACGTGGAGATCCACCTCAGAAACCCTATTGCGCGGAGCACAGAGCCCACGGCAGTTCACTAGACACGCGCCCTAAAATCTAGCCCCTGAACCGCATAATAGAATAGAATAATAATAATAATAATAATAATAATAATAATAATAATAATAATAATAATAATAATAATAATAATAATAATAATAATAATAACCAACCGAGCCGCAGCACACACCAAGCGAGCGCTGCCCTACGCGGCGCACAAAACCCACCACCGAATCGGCTGCTTCTGCCTCGCTTCGCTATCTACCACAAGGGCGCGCGCAACTCGCCACCTCCGCCGACTCCGAGCCCTGCTCCGCTACCCATGGCGCCCCCCTCGCACCCCACGGCCGTGCTCGCATGGTGATGCCTCCTCCCTTTGCGACCTCGGTTCCTCGCGATGCTGGCTCTGATTTCTTTCTTGGGGTGGTTTTCGCTTGGTTTGTAGGGGTTCGGGGGAGGACGGGCAGCTGGGCATGGGCGGGTACGAGGAGAAGGACTGGGCCCACTGCGTCGCCTCGCTGGAGCCGCACGCCGTCTCCGCCGTCGTCGCCGGCAGCCGCAACTCCCTCGCCATCTGCGGCGACGGCCGCGTACGCTCCTTGCCGTCCCGCTTCCTCCTCCCTTTCCTTGCCTCCCTTCTTGCCGAGCCTTTGTTCTTGATCTGATTGGTTCGGGTTCTCGCTGGCCGGCGGCGTCCGCAGCTCTTCACGTGGGGGTGGAACCAGCGCGGCACGCTCGGGCAGCCGCCGGAGACCAAGACGGAGAGCTCCCCGGGGCCCGTGGAGGCCCTCGCCGGCGTCAAGATCGTGCGGGTGAGCCCCAGGATTACTGCTTTGGAATGCGGTTTGGGTCTGTGCGGTGCTAATGAAAGCTGTGCCTTTGGATTTTGGTGCCAGGCGGCGATCGGCGGGTGGCATTGCCTCGCGGTGGACGACAAGGGACACGCCTACGCTTGGGGTAGGGGAACTGGGGCTTTCTTGCGTGCTTTTATGACCGAATTTGGCGGATTAGATGCAATGTGAGTTGATGTTGCAGGGGGCAACGAGTATGGGCAGTGCGGGGAGGAGCCTGAGAGGAAGGAAGATGGCACAAGGGCGCTCAGGAGGGACATCCCGATCCCTCAGCGGTGCGCTCCCAAGCTCAAAGTTCGGCAGGTGAGTGGAATTGATTCCTATCGTGTGCTTAGTTGCCCCAGCGAGAATGTTCTTGGAATTTTAGTCATTTTGGTTTCGTGCATGGTTGTAGGGATTGGGAATCCAACAAATTGTGGATTATCTTGTCACATTGGAATATGTTTTGTCTCCAAAGAAGTACTAGTTAGGTTGTGTGACACATGTAGGATATTTGACATGTTGGAGCTGTTGCAATGTGTTTACGGAATGATGCTACAACTTTTCTATCTTGCGCTTCTGATTTCCATTTGCTAGCTTCTTGATTTCTGATTCCTTCAATTAATTCTAGGTAGCTGCTGGAGGGACACACTCAGTGGTTTTGACACAAGAAGGTCATGTTTGGACATGGGGGCAGCCATGGCCTCCGGGCGATATGTATGGTGCCTTATGCTGAAATCTTCAATTCTTTCTGTTGTTTTGTCCTTGGATCTGTTGTTGACCATTGGTCTTTTTTCAGCAAGCAAATATCTACACCAGTACGCATGCAAGGCCTTGAGAAAGTGAGGGTGATTGCTGTAGGTGCATTCCATAATTTGGCACTACCAGAGGATGGAATTTTGTGGGCATGGGGTAATAACGAGTATGGTCAGCTGGGGACTGGAGATACCCAACCAAGATCGCAACCGATCCGTGTTCAAGGGCTATCTGACCTCTCATTGGTGGGTTGCATTGATTTTATTTCTTCTATTTTCTGATATATTTTCTAAATCAAGTTTGGCATGAATGTGGTGTTTTCTGTGTTATCAAGACATTCCAAACAAGGTTAGCTTAAGGCTGGTTGGTGACTAACTCATCTCCAAAATTCAAACTCGGTCAATGAGTTGGGCATGATTTGGCTCACAAGCCACTGACTTTTTAGCGCTTCTTGTCCTAATGACTGTACATTAGTATGTTTGATGTTGCCTACGCAAAGAATTGTATGCTGATTCTAGTACGGCCTTTTTAGCACATCTAGTCCTAACCATTGTACATTAGAATGTTTGACGTTGCGTATGCAAAGAATTGTATGCTGACTATAGTCTACCACTATATGCTGATGAATTGATATTATCTGCACAAATTTTTCCCGATCATGTCTGTGTCTTAAATTCCTGTTTCTAATTTAGTGTTGCATATTTTCACATCTATTTCAGGTTGATATTGCTGCTGGAGGTTGGCATTCAACTGCAATAACTAAAGAGGGAGAGGTATTTCCTTCTTTGACTTAAACTGCCTCATCATCTTATAATTATATTTGTTTTCTTTGTCCAAACTCCAAAGTACAAACCACCAGATAGCACAATTCTAATGAGCAACAGACCATTCTTGCACACTCGGAAATTTATTCACGAAGGATATTGCCATGTTATAATAGACTCCAGGTAATCTGACACACTTGCTATTCCTTTAGTTCATGCTTGAAAGATATCCAGATGCAAAAATCCTGCAAAGGTTGTTATATTATATGATGAAAGTTAATTAGACTAGGGCTTCAAAGATTTTGAGTTCATCTGGGCCACACCTAATTGGCTATGGTTCAAAATGGGCTACTAGCTCAAGTTTGGTGTGAGTTCCATTGAGCCAGCTCATGCCTAGCTTGTTCCCAATTTTCTCTAAAAATAGTAGGACGGCCATGGAAATATGTATTGATGCAGGATGCCACTGATTGTGATCACTAAAAATAATGATGAAAAGAGAAGCATAAGGCACTGCCATTTAGTGTTGTACTGCATATTAGGGGAGAGAGCTGTGAAAGAACAGAGAACGAACATAGTGAGGGTATGAGTTGATAAATGAATTTATCAAGTATGGATTGGAAACAAACATTGCTATATGAAGGGATAAATAGTTATATATGATGCTATGTATGTATAAAGTCGAAGAAATGAGCAAGTTGACCTGATCCCAAGTTCAAGATTGTTAAATTGATCAAGAAAAAAAAATAAAATCTTGTTTGTTTTTCAAGGTGACCGTATGAATCTCCTGTAACTGAATGACCTCCCATCTATATTCGACAAGTGAAAATATGTTTTAGTGCACTGTTAAGCATATTCACTTATTTGTTTTTGTCTTTGCAGGTTTATGCTTGGGGGAGAGGAGAACATGGGAGGCTTGGATTTGGAGATGATAAGAGTAGTCACATGGTACCCCTAAAGGTTCAGCTTCTAGCTGGAGAGGATATTATTCAGGTAATTCACCTTCGCTGTGCGTGAAATGCATGCTTGTCATGGCGTTGCCTAGGCGTCGCGGTGGAGCTAGATGGACGCCATGGCCACTCGTTGCGCCTTGGGGGGAGGGGGGGGGGGGGGGGGAGGCGGCCGGGAGGGGAGGCAGCGGCGGACGGGGGCGGCGGTGGTGGGGAGAGGAGTCGCCTTGAGAGAGGTCGGGAGAGAGGTTTATGAGAGGAGGGAGACGGGCGTATTCACGTATGGCTTACGGGAGCATGCACAGGGACGCTTGTATGGCGTTCGCCTTGGCGTCGCCGTGGCGTCGCCTAGACGTCCTGGCGCCCCTCACTCGCCATGGTCGCCAGTTCCGCCATGACAACCATGGTGAAATGTTGACTTGAGTTGCTTCTTCTTTTCCTATTGCCCAGAAATGGTTGAACAGGGCCTGTTTCCACGTTGAGCACCAGAGCTCATTTGTTTTTCCATGTTTGCAGGTATCATGTGGAGGAACTCATTCAGTTGCGCTAACTCGTGATGGACGAATGTTTGCTGTAAGTAGAATTTTGTCTGCGTTTGCTTACTATGTACCATGTCAGTATCTTTTGGAGGTGCAAGCTAGGATAATGTAGAACTTTCGGTCATTTTGACCATTTTTACTGCTTTTTGGTAAATATCACCAATAATTCATTGAATGCAAATAGATAAACATCTATTTTAAAGCAATTTTGATTGGACCAAAACAAGGGCCCACTAAAGCTGGTTATGCACAATCCCTTATCTTGCCAATATTGGCTTTTAATGTACTCCTTTATTCTTCAGAGTAGCATGAAACAACACCATGTGAAAGCTTGACAAATCACAATTTGATAGGCAATATTGCTGAGCGCCACTACGGAACATTTTTTCCTGTGAAAAACATACCCGTAGTTATAGTATATGGGATATTGAAGATGAACTGGCCATCTTGCGTTAATAATACAAGATGCATGAAGGTTGTAAAAATTCCAAGGGTTGTAGATTTGATTACTAAACGTTATGTCATTATGATGCATGTGACATATAGATCTTAAATTTGTCCACTGGAGAGGTGTTGATTTGTCAACATCAAATGTATGGATTTCACCTAAGTTTCACTAATTACTTCAGGTATTATTGGAGATACTAAAATCTTGATGAAAACAAAGTGCATGCATTTTTGAATAATTATTAATTCATTTTATCTAGTGGCAAACCCCAAATCATAAGATTAGTTGAAAAGCACTTTGAATTTGTTAGCTCCAAAAGGTCATATGGCTGGCAATTCAAAATAAACTTTGCTGACAAGTTCTCTGCTAAAATGAGTTTCTGTAACCTGTGGATTTGTTCCTCGTAATAGCATCATCGGTAGTTTTTCAAAGCTTAATTTCTTATATTTATTGTGTGTGCAGTATGGGAGGGGTGATCATGGCCGTCTAGGCTACGGCAGGAAGGTCACAACGGGTCACCCAATGGAAGTGCCTATAAACTTGCCTCCACCGAAAACTAGCACCAGTCCCAACGGGCAATGGCAGGCGAAGTACGTTGCCTGTGGTGGGCGGCACACCCTGGCCATCGCAGCCTGGACTGAGGCACACGATTGATCACATTTTTGCTAGGTGCTGCGCTCCCTGATCAGTGCAATTCCCGAGCTGATACAGCTGTTGGTATTGGTAGAATAAGCATAAGCTATGTAACATTAGGCATGGTCACTGCAATGTACGATTTGAAAGAATAATAACGAAGAATAAGAAACTGGAACTAATGCAAAGATAAAGAGTGAGCCTCTTCTTTGATGGTGGTTGTGTGTCGAGCTGTGTTGCCTGCTGTCTCTGAATGAAGTGCGTCTGAGGCTTTCAGCGGATGTTTTTATTAACAAAATTGTGCTGAGTTTTCTCTATTGCTGTTTTCTTGTTTGGCTTTCAGCCATTTAGTTCAGCTGAAAATGGAGGGGAAGAACCGTGTCCATGCAATCCATCAGGTAAAAAAGATCCACAAAATCTTGAAGGCCAGAGAAATTGGCAATTGCATGCTTACTAGCCGATGGCTCGCGCTACGCACCGGTTCCAGTTGTATTTGTCATATGAAAATTGTAGATATTTTTGTTTTAGCCCTGCAATCTGAGGTGAAGAAAATAAGCATGTGTAGATCCGATGGCCCGCACAATAGAGCGACAGTCTCATGTTCCGTTGTTAATAAATACTTCTGTCATAAACATGCGTTGTTTTGAAGCGCGGTCTTTGAAACACAACACAACTAATTTATATTGTAATATATTTATAAAATCTAATAAAATTATAATATTATGAAAGTAATTTTAAAGATAAATCTATACGTATGATTTTTATGTATCTAATTTCAATATTTAAAAGATATTGATAATTAAAGTTTTGAAAATTTATCTATAGCTATATTCAAAACGACATGTATTTGTAACTGAAGAGAGTATGTTTTTAAAATTAACTGGTAAACGTAAAAGGAAAATGTTTCTAATCCGTATTTTTTTTAATTTTGCAGTAGAAGTCAGGGTAAATCAGTTTGCAAAATCTCAGCCCAATAGGCATGCAAGTCGTGCAATAGCGCGACATCACGTGACCAATGCGTGTGACCCCTCTTTTTTCTCTAAGAAAATCTATAATGCTGCGTGTGTTAATAGATATGTACTTCTTAACCACAGCTCCGTAAAAAAGCAAGATTTTGAATATCTAAAAATAAAAATGACACGAACTAAGCCATCCTTTCTTAGAAGTAGGGGTGGAAAAATAGCTTGAGGCTCGTGGCTCGGCTTGAGCTCGTTACGAGCCGGCTCGGCTCGAGCTCGTTAAATTTCGAGCCGAGCCAAGCCTCCTTTCTGGCTCGTGAAAAAAATGAGCCGAGCTCGAGCCGCTCGCGAGCCAGCTCACGAGCCATTTGGCTCGCGCCTCCCGTCCGTCTCCCCACTCCTGCGGTCCTGCCTGCCTCCCCCCAGTCCCCAGATTCCCCACTGCCTTCGCCCTTCGCCTCCTCCTCCACCTCCACCGTCATGAATCCCCACTGCTT
Source organism: Dendrocalamus latiflorus (assembly GCA_017311315.1). NCBI lineage: Eukaryota > Viridiplantae > Streptophyta > Magnoliopsida > Poales > Poaceae > Dendrocalamus > Dendrocalamus latiflorus. The sequence goes on from CM029623.1 coordinate 10,212,934, forward strand.
CGCCGGGGCCCGGGAATCTCACCTCCCCTCCCATCTCCAATTCCCTCTCCCCATCCCCCTCCGCCGCCGCCATGACCCCCCCTCCAGCGCCGCGGCCTCCCCGCTCACCTCCACCAGCTCGGCCTCCACCTCCTCCCCCACCCCCCTCCCTCCCTCTCCCTCTCCCTCTCCCTCCGCCGCCATGACCCCCACCTCCAGCGCCGCGGCCTCCCCGCTCACCTCCACCAGCTCGGTCTCCGCCTCCTCCCCCACCTCCCCTCCCTCTCCCTCTCCCTCCGCCCGTCCGCCGCCATGACCCCCACTTCAAGCCATTTTGGCTTGAACTGGCTCGTTCAAGCCATTTTGGCTCGTTCAAGGCATTTTGGCTTATGTCATGTGTATCTGCTCTTATGTGTTATGTGTATTGGCTTATGTGTTATGCTGCAAAAGTATTGGCTTATGCGTTATGTTGTTAAATCTGATATGCTATTAGTATTACATCTGAAATACACTATTAAATCTGATATACATCATAAATCTGAAATGCTATACTGATAATTGACATACAGACTGTATGCTATGCTATTTATCTCTATTGTGCTGCTCTCTGTTATGTGCTCTCTGTTATGCTATACTGATAATTGATATACAGACTGTATCTGCTTTTTGGCTCGGTCGAGCTCGCGAGCTGGCTCGAGCCGCCAGTCGAGCCGAGCCAAGCCTCCCGCGTAGCTCGTTTCCAAAACGAGCCGAGCCGAGCCGCATCTTTGACCGAGCTCGGCCGAGCCTGGCTCGAGCCGGCTCGGCTCGTTTCCAGCCCTACTTAGAAGCATGAACATGTCTGTATTCATCATTATCAGTAACTTCCCATGTAAGTGCTCTCCTTCCAAAAAAAAAAGGAGATATGGAAAGCTAACCAGAAACAATCTATTTAATTTGCTGTGTAAAGTCACATAAAGCAAGCTCCAGGGCTAAAGTGCCCATAACTCTATACGTACGATGTGAAATTCAAACCAGCATGGTTCATCCCTTCATCCCTGGATGGCTGGATATACCAAAAACCATCAGAAGGAAAATCTCCACAGCAACTGCGTGGTATAGCATCTAGTGTAGAGCACAAAGCAACCAGGCAACCAAAAATTCTCATTACCAGAATACTTCATACCTGGCATAATTATATTGTGGCAGCCAAGCCAAAAAAAGCTTAAGCTGAACACGGAAGATGAGTGATTTGAGTGCTGCTCAAACCCATCGTTTATGATTCGAACACCTAAGGAAATCTAAAACCTATTCAGCTAGCCAGCACCACAGCTCTGTACCGCAGGCGCAGTTGCATCCATGGTCATCGTGGACCTTTAACTCCTAGAGTTGTTTTCGTTCACATTGCAGTCAAGGAAACTCTTAAATTCATAATATCTGCAAGAAAGCATACATTAGTTTGTGTTTTCAGAGCATAATATACATCTCTTAGTTATTGACACATGGATAATGATGGGACGAGCTGTTAGTTATTGACACATGGATAATGATTGGATGAGCAAGAGCAACATTTAGAATGACCATATAGGGCCTGTTCTTTTCGACTGCGGCTTATGACTTTTGGCTGAAATTTTTGAATTTTGGCTGTTTACGGTACAGATTACGGAGAGATAGATACTCACTTGCGATTTTGGCTGGTACAGATGTTGGGCTTTTAACGTGTAGATCGTTTAACTTGTAGACCTCATCTTTAGAAAATACTCCGTTTGAAAGTTAGGTACTGTAGCAAAAGCCAAAAGCCGCCGGTTTGTGATGTAAAGAACAGGCCCATAGTTTCAACTTGAGCTATGTGTATAATCGGCCAGAGAAGAATTTCCTTCAGACAATGACACATTGATCAAGAATTTTCTTCACAAAATGGCATATTGATCAAGGATATTCTATTTCTAATACCTAAAGAATTACTGCTGGGCAAGAAAATATATCTTGATCAAATCACCTCCAACATTATCCTATTTATTTTTATATGATGTAAAACAGCATATCTACTGAAGCAGAAAATAATCAGAATTTACAGTAAAAATTGTCGATCTAGTTAAAAAATTTGAAACATCTCTGATTATCCAATACCAACCATAATGACCAGAAGGACGAAATACTGGCTATGGTCCAGTCCATGGAACAGTGACTCGGTGCACCAGGACGATGGCTAGGGCTGACATGGCAGACAGGATGACACGAGTTTAAGTGGTGATGATGTGACAACACGTGGGCGGTGACAAGGCAACGCATGGAGGCGGGGTGAGCTGGTGGCTTATAGCTGGTGTGGCTGCCGCGTCGAATCGGGAAGTTGAGGTGGCAAGCCACTTGGACGGTTGACTGGATCGTTGACTTGGCCAGATCGACTATGGGTCGGCATGAGCGCGCGACGACAAAGCAATCTAGCGGCTCGGATTGGCGAAGATGTCCGGCAAGGTCACCGGCGTCGACGAGGCTAGGCAACGCGCGCATTGCGATCCTGGGAGCAAGGTGGTGTTGTTCGGCTCGGTGCGAAGACCGAGGGTCAATGGAGCAGCTCAACAGCGTGGGTTCTGCGGCGGGGAAGGCCCGACCATGGCAACGGCGAGCTCCGGCGAGTTCTGAGGCACGGCAATGGCTCGAGGCGGAAGGGTGAAGCACGGGGATGCTCAAGAAGGGATCGGCGAAGGCGGAGGATTCGCAATGACGCGGGTGAACTGGGCTGCGTGCACGGGAGGGTTGGGCCGCACGAAAGAAAAAGATGCAGCCTGAGCGGTCAAACAGACTAGGACGGAAAAGAAAGTGGGCCGGGACATACAGAATTCGGCCCACAAAGACTTTTTGGGATTTCTAGTGTTTTCTAATTTTCAGAAGTGAAAATAAATTCAATTGAGCTCCCAAAAATAGCAAATAAACTCAGAAAAATAAAAAAAAATACAGAAAAATTTCTTGCAATACAAGGAAGTAGGGACCCAACTTAAACTGGTTTTTATTTAATAGAAGTTTTTTATTTACATTAAATCTTTTTAATTTCTGAAAATTCAAGTCAAGACTTAATTAATTTAAAAAAATTAAAATTGTTATTTTTATTTTAAAAAGTTTAAAAACCCACTGAAAACCAAGATGCTACGATCTGCAGCTCCCAAACTTAGCTAGTGGGGCTCGGCTCCTCGGGATGGTTTGTGTACGGTGCCAGCTCTTCAAGGTAATCTCATAATCATGTAGGCTGGTGGTGAGACTGTTTTTCTACCATTAATCATGTAGGCTGGTGGTGAGACTGCTTTTCTACTATTCGCATCCTGATTTCTGCACGAGTTTCTTGAGTTCTCCTTGCCCCTTTATGCACTGTTGGTGACACTGTGGAAGACGTACAACTTGGTATTCATGAGTTGTCCATGCCTGACATGTCCAGCAGATAAACAGCTGGCTAGCGTGCCACCTTTGTCCTGTTTGCCACAGCTCGATTCCAAGTCCTTTGCATGTTTTATCCTAGAGAAAATTCTACATAGCATTTTAATGCATTTTTCTATGCTAAATACGCTTCGGTGCTTTACAGTAAAACAGAGAGAGAAAAAAACCTCGGATGGTGTACTTTCTAATTTGTCCATTTAAATGTATGTTTCCTGACAATCTATTTTTTTCCTGGCAGGAAAATCGGGAAGAATTGGCCAATGAGATTGATGCTCTAAAGAAAAGGATGCTGCAAGATGTAAAAATCTTTTTTGGGGGGGACCTTGTGACGACCCGCATTATTACTATGGGGTAATAACGCCAGTCAACGGATTATTATTCGTTTTAGCCGATAAAACATCGCTCTAACGAATAATAAGCCATCAGAGTGTTGCAGCGGAACAATAATTAGAGACAAAATACGATATTACAAGAATATCGTCACGCAGGGCAAAAATTTATTACAAAGCCTCAAGGGCTTAAATATTACAATCTTTAGACAAAATATTCTAACTACTTCCTATTCACACAACTCTACACGGGGTGTCCACCTTGTATCCACTGTAATCCGAGTCCACGGTACTCTATCCAGGTAACTTCCTCCTGATCTTAGCCATTCTCTGCTTTAACATGCTCCTAAGCAAAGGGAGGATTATAGCAAGGGTGAGTACAGAAGTACTCAGCAAGCGTTATTAGCAAAATGCACAACATGCTTATCCTTTACACATTTAGGAATCTCAATTCCTATCCTCAAATCTTGCTCATTTTTATACTCTTTTCTTTACTCAATTTCCTTTCCAGGACTTATAGAAAATAAGGTTCGTTGGTTTTGAAATAATTACAAATTATTAATTTAGAAAACTACTGAACATACGTATGAACAGCAAAAACCCCCATAAGTTTCCGTAATTCTCCTTTCCCGGAGACAGGCATGAATTCATGATTTTGGTAGCATTGCGCAAGCTTGTATCACTTTACCCATCATCACTCTGATCGTGTTGGCTCTTGGGTTAATTCGCAATTCCTTTGAAGCGGCGCCTAGACCAGAGTACAGTACAATTACCTCTAGTTCAGTAATTATATCTCCACCCGGTTACTCACAATCAGCAGCCTGGAGCCACGCAGACCCACCGAAAGCGACATAATCGTTGGCTGGTAGGGTATCCAACCTTTCCCCAGCCCCCTTCCAGCGTAATATAATGCTAAAGCGTAACCCGCCTGTGGGTTCTTACGCCCCGGTCTCTCACCGGTCTTTGGGCCTATGCCCTAAGTAAAATCACTCCTGTGGAGAATATAACACCTCACTAGAGTATCGACTGCCCGTGAAAACGGAACGATGGTTGATACGGTTGGTACGGTCTGTCCATACGGATGAAGTTTGTAGTCTCTTATATTCTATTCTTATGCAGAGGTCCCTCCCTTGCCCACTCACTGCCTCCCCTGGCAAGTGGCAACCTCTGCCCACCTTTTTACTTAACTTTAGTGGCCAACTGCTCCATCAGTTGCCATCTAACCCTTTTCATTCACATATAGCCATTGCTTGATTTAAAACCCTTTTTATTTCTTTCATGCAAGTGATACTAGATTAATACAAAATACTTGTTTTACGAATATACTCCGCAGAGGTGTTCAAAGGAATGCTTGCCTGGATTTCAACCATAGAAGCGGGTTCAAGTAGGACCAAGTGAAATCACTCATGTGGCTTGGATTGTCGTCTGCAGTTAAATACATTGACTATGACTTACTATATGAAATTATAATAGGAATCATGAGATATCGATGTGCTTGTGCTCCTAAGGTAGGACTTAGCTCACTTAACCTGATCATGGTTAGCCTTAAATAACTCGTATTCTATACTCATCACCTGACGTTATTTTCTTAGCATGAAGCTGGGTTGTTTACTTTAAAGGTTGAACTCAAGTCTTTTGTTGGTTTTCGAATCTCTACCGTTGCTATACGATTATATATATATATATATATATATATATATATATATATATATATATATATATATATATATATATATATATATATATATATATATATATATATATATATATATATATATATATATACACGCACAATTATCGGCGAACATTAATCTTAATCGATCTCATGCGTGCAATTATATCAATTTAACTTCTCCTAGGTGTGTATCTATTCATCCCTAATTCACTTTAGGTTTTAGGGTTTATTTAAATAAATTCTTTTCCCTTGATACCGGTCCTTTCTAATAACTAGCACGCGCGTGATTAATTATCTACACCAACAAAAATTAATTCTTAAGTAAATATTAATTGAATTATACTAAAGCGTCTTTGTACAGTCGCCAGGTTTTATTTTAGCTAGATGCGAATTGTTACAGCTTATGCTATTTAAATTACTATATACCAGCTTAATCGGTGGGCACAACTTTTAAATCATGACTTACTATTTTAATTTGGTACAGGTTATTCTAGTCGTCATGACCACTTCTAAATCTTCTAACGGCTACTAATTTATTCTAATACTTCAGAATAGTTATTAGTGGATTTCCATAGTTTATATTCAATTAACAAAATTAGCCGGGCATTTAAATGTGCAATAGAATGATCTTACCAACATTATGATTATTTACTTCGTAGGCATGCAATTTCCAGCCTACGACATCCTATAGTTTATTTTTTTAGTATCCAATAATATTTATTAAGAAGTTCTATGACTTAATACTATCCAGGCTAATGAAGTATTTAGCTATAATCTTGAATGATTTAATTAACAATGCATCAATTAAATTGGTACATGCTACGACTTTATTTTACAAATGGCAATACATTTATTCTAACCATTGTAAATATCGATTAGTAGTCTTCTACTATTTAGATGGACTTAATCAAATTATTTGGGTATTTAAATCCACAACAAATAGTCTTAGACTACCGTCCTTTAATTCAATCCTTACACGTACAGGTTTAATCGACACGTATATGTTTATTCATCGAACCCAATCAATTTGTTCTAATGACCCTGAGTAATCAGAGACGGATTTCTATAATTTAAATGCTATTAATTTAAATTGTCTGAGTAACTAAATATGTCATGAAACGGTGTACTCGACGATACCCAGTTTTAAAACACCTGCGTACTAGTTTTAATCCAAGTATCACATGTATTATAAAAACTTAAGAAATATTCTGGACTTCTGGCTTAATCTATGGCGTTGAAGAGATGCTATGGTTTACGTAATTAGACGAATCCGACTAAATGTGCCTGTAGGTATTTCTCATTTTCCCACCTCGCTTATAATCCGCTCAGCGTTACTTGCATACCTAATAGTCTAAGGTATTACTCTGCGATCGAAGGTCGTATTAATTCGCAGTTCGCTTTTAACGGATGTCGGTTACGTTGGTGTGACTAATATTAATTTACAGGGTTTCTAAGTACTCACAGTTAATTTATTTAATTTGCTAAATCTACTAGTGCCAAGTTGTCATACTGCACATTGATAATTATTATGAAAGCTAGCACATGTTAATCTTTCACATTTCCATTTTTTTCTATTTTCCTCTTTATTTTTCTCTCTTCTCTCTTTCTTTTCCCCTCTTTCTTTCTCTTCCTTTTTCTTTTCTTCCACCCGACCCCTTTTTCCTGGTTCGGCCGCCGCCCCTCCATCTTCTTCCTCTTTTTCCTCTTTTCTCGCCTCCTTCCCCGGTTCTCTTTCTTTACCTCCCCCTCTCTCCCTCTCTTGGCCTCCCTGCTCTCTCTTCACGCCGCCTCTCCCTCGCCTTCAGGTCTCAGCGCCGCCGCCCGGTTCGGCTCCCCTCATGCGCCGCCTCTCTCTCGCGTCCGCGCCTCGGCGCCTCTGCCTCGGTGCCGCTCCCTCCTCACGCCGGCTCCCCGTCGCCCCCCTCATGCCTCCCCTCCGACGCCTCCTCTGGCCGGCCGTTCCCGCTGGGATGACCGGCGCCGCTTGGCTACGCACGGGTGGCCGCCGGATTCGAGGCTTATAGCCCAGATCCGGGCTTCTTTCTTGGATCCGATTCACTTTTACTACTTTAGTTGTTATTGCTTTTGATTTCCTAATGGCTTTTATTTTTGTGCTTGAGGATTGGAGGTGTGCCGCCCCGGCGGTCATGGCCGGTTTGCGCCGCCGCACGCCGGGGGAGTGTTGGTGGCCGCCGGCCATGGCTGCTCCGGAGGCAGTGCGCCACCGCCTCAATCTACGGTGAGTTTACTCCCTCTTCCCTTTCCTCCCTGGTTCTAACTACCCGGCTCAGTGTGGTTCCATAGTGCTTGATGGTTTGATGTTCTTGATGAATACGCTGGATGTTAAAGGATGTACACTATGATTAAGGTTTACCTCCACCGGTGTTGGTTGGGGTTGGGATGGGAAAGGATTTGGGATGGCTGGGTTGCTGTCGCTTGTGCTTGGGGTGGCTTGGCGGTGGTCTTCTCGGTTGCCTTCACTGCTTGCGGCTCTACCCCTTGCCGCTGCGGTGGTCGACGCCCCTCCTGATTGGCCCTCACCGCTCCTAGTTGGCTCCTGGTCTTCGCCGCTTTGACCCGCTACCGTCACTCGCAGTGTTGCTAGGGTTAAGAAATGTGGCAGTGAATGCTATGTGATGCCCCATTTGCCCTTTTGTCCTGCCTCTGTGCGGTGAAGCTAAGATATTTGTGAGGGTTGTTACTACCCCGGTTGCTGCTGTCTTGGTTGTGCACTCGGCTGCTGCTTCTGTTGTGGCCGTGACTTAGTGTGGCCTTCGGCTGGCTCTGTTGTTATATCTTGGCCGGGAGGTTTTACTGGCTGGCGGTGCTATCTGGCATGCTTGCTCTGGCCGGGTGTTGTCTCGGTTGCTATTTTGCTGTGTGGTGAGGGCTTTGACAGATGCCTCTCGGTTATGGTTTGGGCTTGAAAATGGATTCTGGTATTTTGGCTTTGCCTTAACTGATCCCTATACTCAAAACAGGTTTGTATATATATATATATATATATATACCGTGTGATGAGCCTATGGTTGTGAGAGGTGCCAACTGGCCCCCGGACGGTCAGGTATCTCCGTGAACGGATTACCCCGCCCGAAGTTAATCCTTAGGGCTCTGACGGCAATTTCTACTTTTAATTATTTTCTTTTGTTCGGTCTTTTTCAGTATTACAGTTATTGGTTTGTTCACAATTAAAATAGTGGTGTGGTGGCAACTCGACGACATCTTCTAATGTATGAAATGGCCAGAATGTAATCTAGCTTTCTCTTAACATTGATATATACATAATAATGTAATTTATCTAAATGTAATTTCTATTCCCAATTATTCTGGATGTAACATCTATGTATGAGATGAATCTTGGTGTAAATTAAATCATGTACCTTCTGACTGAATACCATTGTATTGCAATTACTTAGTCTTTGAGATGATTATTTAGTTGAGACATGGGATTGTATATTGGTTATAATTCAGATTGTTGCTATCATGTAATGCAATCAGTAATATTTTTATTGGACTTGATATGAGTTCTCATTATCGATCAATGTATGTTATTGATTTAACCCTACACAGATTGTCATTAACTACTGTTGTACTACGTACTGTTATATATATTTTAATTGACTTGAAAGTTTCTATTTGTCGTGCAATTGAATTTTTGTTTCTCATTTCAGTCCATATAGTTTGATATTCATCCTCGTTAATAAAATTATGAAAACAAGGTACTAGTTTATCATTTGTTGATTTCAATTTATACGGCTACGTAGAAAAGTTTAAATTTCCTCGTTGTTGTAGGGGTGGCCCCCACCTAAACCCAGCAGGCCTGGTAGGAGGTTATAAGGCCCAGGATAGGCTATGTGTAATGACATAAGTGCCCCCGGAGGGGATAACCAGATGTAAGGGTATAACTGTAAAAGCATTCCCCATGTGTACATATATATGGATACAGGCCGTGGGGAGAGCCGGAGGAGCCATCACTCATCTCCCTCAGTCTCCACTACCATCTCTCTCTCTGTTTGGTCTGTAGCCACAACAGTTGGCGCCGTCCGTGAGGAGCGACAGGAGCAAGCCCGAAGTTCGAAGGAGGATGGCACCGAAAAAAGCTTCATCGGCGGCGGCGAAGGGGAAGAAGACGGTCGGGGCGGAGCGTCGCGTGAGTACAAGGGCTTCGGCATCGGCTGCTGCGGGCGCGGCGGTCGAGGACGTTGACGCTCGCGCTGCGGCAGCCGACCACGTCACCGGCACAGCGGCAGCCGACCCCGTCACCGGCGCTGCGACGACCGACCACGCCACCGGCACTGCGGCAGCCGACCCCGTCACCAGCACTGCAGCAGCCGACCCTGTCACCGGCGCTGTGACGACCAACCCCGTCACCGGCACTGAGGCGACCGACCCCGCCGGCGCGACAGCAACCAACCTCACCGCCTTCGCCGCGACGCTCGCCGGTAGCGCGGACCGGGCAGTTGGAGGTAGCCACAACGGAGCGACCGGCAGCTCGGGAGCTCGCGACGCGGTTGTGCTCGCGCCGGTCCGTCCGCTGGGCGTGCCGGCGGCCCCGCCCGCACAGGCGGTGGAAAGCGCCCTGCTGGTGGCCCTCAAAGCGTTCCAGCAGGGCTGGGGGATCTTCGCGGGGCCGTCCGAGACATACAAGAGGCTCGGAGCCAGCAGACCGCACCGGTGGTCGCGTCAGAACCCACGCCGGAAAGGGCGGACAGCCGCGACGCCCCCACATCCCGCCGTGCCCCGCTGCGGCGCGTCGATCCAGAGTCCCCGCTCTCGGCAGGACTACAGCAGGCGGCGTGGCCCGAAGACTTCAAGTTCCCCAGTGTCATCGAACCCTACAAAGGCGACACGGACCCCCGCGAGTTCGTGCGCGTGTACGAAACCGCAATCGAGGCCGCGGGCGGCGATGACACCACCAAAGCGAAGGGGCTCCCCCTCGCGTTGCATGGAGTGGCGCTCTCCTGGTTTTTACCATAGAGCCGAACTCCATTTACGCGGGGGAGCAGATCCGCGACCGCCTTCACAACAACTTTCAAGGCAATTATGTCGAGCGGGTCGACGCGGACCAGCTCTTCGCCGTGAAGCAGAAACCATCGGAGAAGCTCCGGGACTACTTCAAACGCTTCGCGAAGATACGTTGTCAAGTCAAAGACGTTAACGAAACCACCGTGGTCAATGCGGCCATACAGGGTCTTCGTCCGGGCCCGATGGCCGAATATAACGTGCGGAAGCCGATCAAGACAGTGACGAAGCTCTTCGACAAAATGGAGGAATACGCCAGGGCGGAAGAAGACGCGCGGCGAAGGCAGGTGACGACTCCGACACCAACCAGGCCGGAGCCTCGGCAAAAGCCGAAGATCCGCCGAAGGACGGTTCTTCGAAGGGAAAACGTAAGTAGGAGTCGTCCAGGGATGCGCCCGACCGCAGGGACGCCCCGCACAAGGAGTCGTCCGATAGGCCCAAGCGTGGCCAGCAGAAGTCGCGGCGAGGCCGGTACGTCCTCGACATCGAAGGCGGTTCCGACGAAGGCGCTCCCACGGGCCGAGGCGGTCGGGGGCGCCGCGGCCGGGGCCACGACTCGTATTTTTATATTATCATTTATGTAATTAATCCTACTTAACGTCCTAATTCACTAATTAGGGTTAATTAACGACGTGGGTCGTTACAGACCTCTACTCTCAAATGACTCATTTGGCTTTTTTTGTGGCTTATGGATGAAAATCACTGTAGCTGGCTGAAAAAACACTGTAGCTGGCAGAGATTTATTTAGCATAATTAAATTTAAAAATATAAAAAATATGTTAGCCCATTACATATAATATAAACAAATACGGGAAAAAAGAACCGGCAAAAAAGCTCAACAAAAAGTCAAAAATTCAGAAAAAGACGAAATTTATGAATAGTGAAAAATAAGCCGAAAGCTAAAAGTTAAAGCCAAAACGATCACAACGTCAGTTGTATACTGCAAGCTGTAAAATTCAGACGTCAGAAGTCAGAACTCACAAGTGTAAGCTGTAAAATTATTTGAAATAAAATCAGAAGTAGATTTCTGCACTCATGCCAACAGGATGTACCATCTTGCAAATTGAGTGTACCATTTCTTTTCTTTCCATGTTAACCTGAATTTGTTGGCTTGCCCACCAAATATTCATGCATCAGTTATTGGTGTATATGAATCAATGCTGCATGATGATACGAGCCTAAACTCCAATGAATATCTGAGGTATGCCGTATGAAAGCTGTCAAATCCGGGTTTGCATCCTGCCCATCACTTTCCAGATTACTTTGGGGGAAATGCCATCGCTTTCAGCTATTAAGAAGAAAATTAACGCGATGCGTCGAGCAGTGTGTGCCTGCCTCTGGACAGGGACACGTTAGGAGTCTGAAAAGATGAGGAAATGCTACTCTTACTCGTGACAGCAACCTCTGCAATGACGGCTGAGCCGCAACTTGCAAGGGATTATTGTTTCTTTGACAAGAACATGCACGGCTGCAATTGTTTATATATATATATATTTATATATATATATATATATATATATATATATATATATATATATATATATATATATATATATATATATATATCACTTTCGTTCTATTTTGTTTACCGTTTTAAGGCGTCTAAAATTGAGAAGCGCCTATCTTTCACCTTTAGAACACAACTTGGCCAAATTTGTCGCATCTATTTTTAAATATTTGAGAGCTAGATAATGTCCATAAATCATGGAGCCGCATTTTATGATTTTTTTAGGTTCACAAGTGGGTTTAGAAAATGTACAAAAATACATAATGTGCTTGGAATAAAAATTTGTAGCTAGATCTTTAGGAGCGTTGTCCAATATTTACCTTACCGCATATTAGGCATGTGATAGCTTAGCGATTAAGGCCCTGCTCGGTTGGGCTGAAAAACGTGGCTTATGGCTGAAATTGCATTGTAGAAGCTAAAATTTTACTGTAGCTAAAGGTGGCTTATTTAGCGTAATTAAATATAAAAATAGAAAAAATATGTTAGCTCATTACGGACAACGCAAACGACCGGCAAAAAGCTCAAAAAAATGCCAAAAGTTCATAAAAAGATGAAATTTATGAATAGTAAAAAATAAGCCAGAAACTGAAGCTGAAATGAGCGGGGGCATAACCATTTGCTATTACGTGAACTCACATAGTCAGAAAACTAAAATCAGACATTACCACCCTAGATTGTAAAAAAAAAAAAGTTAAAGATTTGCCACCATAAAGAAGTGCATTTGAGGATTTGACAGTGAGATATTGAGTAGCAAATCTTCAAATTTCCCTAAAAAAATAAAAATATCTCTCTTTTACTATGAGACACAAATTTCCATGTATCAAGTCTGAGCTTTTAGACCGCTAGCATGTAGCAACTGAAAAGAAAGCATATTTCATTGTAAGAAAACGAAAGCCAACAAAACAAAAGCTTCTTTAAGAACAAAACGGGATTGCTATACAGCTATTCGCTGACCGTTTCTTCTTCAGACTTCGAACAAGAGGAAGGGTCACAAGTCAGCAACATTTTTTTATCATTATGCTGTGCAATACAGCTTAGGCAACGTTCTTACTCATGTGCATGATGCTCTTCTCGAATCACTTGATTCTGCATATATAATTACTGATTAGTACAACTTTTCTATCCGGTCATATACTCATATGAATCGTCACAGATCTTTGTTTGTTTTGAGATGCCATCACAGATCTTTTAGCATCACTAAGAGGGTGTTTTAACTGGCTTCAGCTTCTAAGTTGTGCTTAGAGAAGTCGGAAGCCGAGGCCTGTTATTTTTGGCTTTGGCTTATAGCTTTTAGCTGCGGCTTATAACTTTTGGGCTGTTTATGAGAGAGACTATGGAGTAATAGAAACTCACGTACAGTTTTGGCCGATATAAATAAAATTGTTACAATGTGTATTATAATCAACTTATGGGCCTGTTCTTTTTGGTTGAAACTTATGACTTTTTGCTGTGGCTTGTGGCTTTTAAGCTGTTCGTGCGAGAGATTACAGAGTAATAGAAACTCACGTGCAGTTTTTGATGATATAAATGAAGTCGGTACAGTACATACTACAATTAACTAGTAGACCATATCTTGAAAAGATACTCCATTTAAAAGCTAGCTACTGTAGAAAAGCCGAAAAGCAGCTTTTAGAAGCTGAAAAGAACAGGGCCCCCACCTTAAAAAATACTCTGTTTGAGAGCTAGTTACTGTAAAAAAGCCAAAAATCAGCTTTTAGAAACTGAAAAGAACAGGCTCTAAACACTCAGCTTCCAAAAGCATTTTCTTCAAGCCGCTTCTATTCTGGCTTTTGCTCCTGGCCCTCCATCACACGTGTTGCCGCCTCCACCATTGCTGGCCCATCGCCACCCGCCACCTCTGCCGCCGCTACGCTTCTCCCATAGCCCTGTCGGTGCTGCCTTCTCCGGCCACCTCCTCCGTCTCTTCCAACGCCGCCTCTTTGGCCACCGCCACCGCTACCCCTTTTCCCTTCCCTTTTCCAAATTTCTTTTTTTCTTTCATTGTTGTTTTTTCTTTCATTTCCTCCCCCCCCCCCCCTTTCCTTTTATTTTCTGCCCTGCAATGATGTATTTTTTTCTCTTTTTTATTTTCCAAGTCAGTTCAACCAAAATCCAAAACCTCCGATCAAATCAAACACTTCTGCTTAGACCAGCTACTTCTTCCAGCCACTATTATTCTTTTTCAACCAAAAGCCAAAAGCTCTAGTCGATTAAAACCTATAAGGCCTTCCACTTATAAATAGGATCATTTCCTAAAAAAATAAAATCGATGTTTTCACAGCAAACAAGCCAGCATGCACAAATTGACCTGAATTACCTAACGTTTTGCCGGTTCTACAGCCCAAGGGAGATGCTCCTAGGGTATATTCCACCTACCACGAATGTTGAGGCTAACAAACCTACACCATTCCTCGCAATGACATGCGGGCCCCAATAGAAATACGTCCCCACATGTGATGGAATCTCGTTCTCGCTCGGCTTGCCGTGGGCGAGCTGTGTTGGTGGGTCTGCACCGCCTACGTGGCGCCTCGATTGGCGTATTGACCGTAGCCTTGCCATGGCCCTTTAGGGAAAATCGATCATTCGCATAAAAGTTGAGAGACCATAGTTAGAATATCATCTATTATATGGTAACAAATAAAATATCTTAAAATTAAGAGTTTAATTTCTTGTTTGCTTTTTTTGTTTTTTAATACTTTTTTATTCCCTAGGCTCCTAAACCCCACGTGAAATGACTATATTACCACGACTTCTTCCTTCTCTCTCATTCTCTTCCTTCTCTAGATCTAACCATCATGGAGATAAGGATGGCCCTGCCGTCGCTTCGCGCTTCTGCCCCTCCTCTCATTCCACTCCCTCTTCATCCCTAGAAGATGTAGAGCAGCCTCATCCCCTTCCCCTCTTTCCTTGATGTCGATAAGGTCTTCGACCCGCTCCATCTCGATGCTGGCCATCCTCCAAAATTCCTCTCCACTGCCGTTCTTTTCCCCAAATTGGTCGTTCCCTCGCCATCCTCACCTCATTGCAACCCTAGCTGATCCATCCCTCTGTCTTAATTTCCCTCGAGCTGCTCCACCGATATGGGCGTTGCCGCCAAGCTTGTCGTGCACAGCGCTAGGGCATTGTAGTCCATCTCCTCTAAATTCGAGCACATCCACGGCTTCCTCACGTCCCCACTGATTCTCTTTAACATATTTCTTGGACATCGCTCTCGCTGGAGCACCGCCAACCTTGGGCTCGACGGCCCCGCGACACTACTAATGATGTCAGGCCTCGTCGACCATTCTCCTCCTTCACCAACTGCGTCAGTAAGCCTGTATCATCTCTCTCTTGCCCCTCTGACCTACCGCTTGGCCAGTTGCATCGTCGGATATATCGCCACCAACCTCCCCTATTTCCAGCCCGCGCTGACCAGGTCCAGCTCCTGCTCATGTTATCGCTGCTCACGCTGCTTCTCACCATGTGGATACTGTCTAGGGTGGGTGAGGCCGAGGGGAGCACCCGCTGGTGCATGGACCAGCTTTTGTCGCTGTCGATGCCTGAGAGGGACACTATCCATCGCGCTGACGGCTCGTCGTGGGCGTCGGGCTAGTGCCCGTGCTACTCCTCGCCATAGTCTCCTACAAGTCGAACTTTCGAGAAGTGCTTCCCTCTCGAGTGAGATGGCACCGCCTTGGGAAGAGGAGGATGTGGTGGCTGGAGGGAGATGAGATTAGAGGGAAGGGCGTGGTGGTCGCTAGCAGGCGAGGCCGAGGTGGATATGAAGGAGGGAGAGGAGTGAAAGGAAGAGGAGGGTATTTCGGTCATACTGAATCATACAGAAAAAAATAATTTAGAAATTAATTTAAAATGTAAAAGGGATGGGTTCAAATCGGCTCGTAGCTTATGGCTTTCTTTGATGCATTTTTTTTAAGACGGAGTCTATAAATCGATTGTAATAGACATTAAATCGACTTTAGTTGCACCGGTCAAAATCACATGTAACTATTTTTTTCTTTATAATCTTTCTCATAAATAATTAAAACTCAAAATTCAAAAAAACCAAAATTATAAAACAAAGACAAAAAAAAAACACCCTAAACCAGGACAAGCTTGGGGGAGTGTCGATTTTCCCCGCGTTTTACTATATATAGCCCTCCACTCCATCGCGAACAAACCACAACGAAACAACGAGAGCGCGAGGCGACGCCCGACCCCCATCCGCTGCGACACCGCACGCCTCACCACCCCGAAGGTTAGGGTTCCGGATCCCCCACCCCCACGGCCCCACCCATCCTGATGTCTCCTCCTCCTATTTGATCTCGTTGCATGTGGCGTGCCGGTACGTGGGATGCGAGAGTGCTGTGATTTTTTCTCGATTTTTTTTCGTGCTGCGGCTACTAGATCTGGTAGTGTCGGTGTTGTTCTGGGGTATTTGGTCTGGTTTCGATTTGCGAGATCTACGATCCCGAGCACGTGCTGCGCGTAGATCCGACCGATTTGGTAAGCTTTTTCGTATGAAAAGTGGGGATTTTTTTTGGTTTGTGTTGGTTGTTGTAGTATTCGTTAGAGACATAGATCGCATATCCATTTTTTCTGGGGGAGAAGGTTGATCCGAGCTATTTATCTGTGCGTGATGCGGTGATTAGTAGATATTTAGATCTAGTTGTACATGTACCCTGCGGTTATTCATTTGATCAGCTGTGATTCCTCGTTTAGTTGAAGTGTCAGTTGTGCGATTTATCCCTGTCGTAGAAGGTATTGGGGTAATCTGTGTTGATTTGAATTGGAAGATAGGGTGTTCCGCTTTTTGGGAAATTTTGTTGTTTCAGTTTATTGCTTCGTGGGGTTAATTTATGTTACGATTAGATCTGGTTTGTCCATGTCAATGTTTTGCTTTTATGTATCTGTAATGTGTTGAAGTGACTTTTCTTTTGGTATCACATGTTCATTGCAATACAATATTCGATATTTTGTTTGGCTTGTTGTATACTATCATAATTATTTATGATTCCTTTTTCAAAATAAGACGATCCAAACAGATTTGAGACATGGTGTTAGCCTGTTTGTCTGTAATGTAATGTGGACCTGAACCTGGATGCTAGTTTATCAGTTGTAGCATTTTGGGTGGACTGCATGTTACAGGTTGGATCAGATTTGCAGGATTCAGCATAATTGTTAGCAAATGTTAGCATATATTAACAGCATACATGAATGAGCTAAATCACAAAGTGTTGATCTGGATTGGAAAATCAAACTCATACCCTTTTCTCATATTTTTAGTTTTTCGCTTGCTGCCTGATGTTGGCAATGACTTATCAGTGTTTTGTTTGTGGGTGCAGCAAGTAACTTTGTTGATCAAAATGTCACGAGAGGAGAATGTCTACATGGCCAAGCTGGCCGAGCAGGCAGAACGGTACGAGGAGATGGTTGAGTACATGGAGAAGGTGGCTAAGACAGTAGATGTGGAAGAGCTTACTGTTGAGGAGCGTAACCTCCTGTCTGTTGCCTACAAGAATGTCATTGGGGCTCGCCGTGCCTCGTGGCGTATTGTCTCATCCATTGAACAGAAGGAGGAGACCCGTGGGAACGAGGAGCATGTTACTCTGATCAAGGAGTACCGTGGCAAGATAGAGGCTGAGCTGAGCAAGATTTGTGATGGTATCCTGAAGCTGATTGACTCACACCTTGTGCCTTCCTCTACTGCTGCTGAGTCAAAGGTGTTTTACCTCAAGATGAAGGGCGATTATCACAGGTTGGAAGGATGCAATGCTATATTGATATTCTGTAGTTGAATCCATAATCTGTAATAGCTTCCTAATTTGTTAACTTTCTAATTTTGAGCAGGTACCTTGCTGAATTTAAGACAGGCGCTGAGAGGAAGGAGGCTGCAGAGAGCACAATGGTGGCTTACAAGGCAGCTCAGGTTGGTTCCTTACATCGCTTTGATAAACTATGTCCTGTATTACAAATTCCACTTCAAGTTTACCTTCTTTCATCATATCTCTTGACTATCTCTTTTCTTCGACTACGTACTAGACTGGACATTGTTTTCTGAAAAATGCCTATCCTACAATTCATTGTGTAGGATATTGCTCTGGCGGAACTGGCTCCTACACATCCCATAAGGCTTGGACTTGCACTTAACTTCTCAGTGTTCTATTACGAGATTCTGAACTCTCCAGACAAAGCCTGCAATCTTGCAAAACAGGTTGGTGGCACGTTTACCTTTCTATTTCTACTTTTTTTTACTTTGTATACGAGGTTCTTTGTTGTTGACCTAGGTTATGTTTTGTGCATTTGAATCTGCATGCAATGAATTGGTACAAAATTGTGTGTTGTTTTAACGCAGTGATCTTGCCTTTTAACTAGAGATTATTAGATCATTTTCTTGCTTGTTCTTGATTACACTTGGATGAGTATTCTTGATTGCGGGTCTTATGCTACGAAGTTCATAGAGATTATTTCTTGTAGAGCATTTTGCTCATAGGGGTGTATAGTGGTAATCCATTTATAGAGCCAAAAAAAAAAAGAGAGTCAGCTGCTTATTTAGACATATTAAGTCTAGCATTGTTCACCTAGGCGCTAGGCGGTGGGTGGCCGCCTAGCGCCTAGGCGGCCAAATATAAATACACTAGCTTCTAGTTGCTGTAGACCACAAGCCACAGTGCTACACACACACACTAGTCGAGTTACTTGTAGCTGAGATGGAAGCATACTCAGCAATGTGTCACCGATAGCCATGGATGTCGACAAGCTCAGCTACAAGATCTTCTCCTTGCTGGAGAGCAAGTTCTTGTTCGGCGGAGCTGGTGCTTGTCTGGGCATATTTCCTCACATTCTAATCTTGCCAGTGGTAAAAACTTGTTTCATTCTGTAGCCCACCTTGTTCTTTGTGGTAGAAATAGAATGTTGTTGTTGGTTACTCTCTGAGCAGGCTGTTTCTGGACAGCTTTTCTTTGATGAAGTAACTGGTGTTCTCTTGTCCCTACATCGCCCTACCTATTAGCCAATTAAGTTAGTAGTATGCTCTTGAGTCCAACTTTGTTTTCGTTGTCATGGGAATCTGGTGACTGATCTATATCCCCTACAGGCGTTTGACGAGGCTATCTCCGAGTTGGACACCCTTGGAGAGGAATCCTACAAGGACAGCACGTTGATCATGCAGCTCCTGAGGGACAATTTGACCCTATGGACCTCCGACCTCACGGTATCCCCTGTTTTATGACTTCTTCTAACTGCGGTGTGTTTTGGCCCGTGTAAATGGGAATTTGCCTCACCAGTCACCGTCTGAAACCGTGTGTTGTGGCAGCAGGACGGCGCCGACGAGGGCAAGGAGGCCTCGAAAGGGGAAGCCGGCGAGGGCCAGTAACTGGGAGGATCAATCAACCGAACGGGTTCGCGTGTTGAAGGCCCGTGCGGTGTGCTCTGGATTCTGCTGCTGTTCTAGCTTGGTAGTGGTGGTCGAATTAGTCCCATTGCTTTGCATTCGCTGCTAGTTGGCACTAGGTCCATGTGGACCGATGTTCTTCTCCTGGATTTGACTCGCATGTTTGTGATCTCGCTAGTGTCTTTGTTGTTCAGCAATATTTAAGTTGCCATTTTTCACCCTGTCGCAGTTGATTGATGCTACTACCTCACTGCTATTTAATATCGCTAGCAGTTCGGACAGCGGTTGAGCCGAGCTGAACTGTTTCCTTGAACGCGGCGTTGCACCCCGACTATTTTTGACTCGTATAGCAACACATTCTAATCCTGTCGTCCTCTCTACCGCGGTGTTCGCCGTTGCTGCCGGCTGTGCCTCCGCGACACCACGGACGGACTGCGGCGCCACGTCCCTCCGCGAAGCTGCCGGCTCGCCCCGCTTGACCTCCATCGAGGCATCCAGCCCCGTCTAGCTTCGCGCTCGTGGGGCGCGTCCGCCACCATGGGAGACCTCTCTTGAGTCGTAATGCTACGGGGACGAGTAGAAGGTTTTAGAGACCAAGATGTCGAAGCCAACGAGTAGATGGTTTTAGAGACCAAGATGTCGAAGCCCGGTGTACGATTAAAGGGAGTGAATAGACGGTTTTTAATTTTTTTTGGCTAAACCAAGTTTTTATATGAAAGTGCAAGTTAAAAATGGGTTTTCACAATTAAGATTTAAAAAGTCTAGTCTCACTATGTGCAACAATAACTTAGATCCAAACAAGATACAACCTAAGTAGATAAGTTAGCAATGAATCACTAGAAATATAAATACACAAAGGAGTAATAGAGTAAACCACATGACGAACACAAGAGAGTTTTTCCCTAGTCTCTAAGACTTGCCGGTCTCCTCTAATATACGTTGAAGGAGTTTAAACGAATCAAGTCGGTTCCATGCGCAAATGAGTCTTTCTTCAATCCACTAGAGATAGCTCTTTCTTACTTGGGTAGGTGAGCTTCAGTCTTTACAACTCAATCAGGCCTCTTCATAATATTCTTGAAGAGATCACCTAATCACACACCTTCAAGCTATTTAGGAGTCAGCAACATGTAAGAGTAACAAGTTGATGAACTTGCTTGAAGGTCCTTAAGTGCCACAAAGTTCAAATAATTGATGCAATACATTTGAATGTTATCAACAACCTCAAATGATGAACTAAATACTTTGGAGTTCAAGAGATAAAGGCAATGGCTTAAGTGTATTCAATAGAGGTTCAAGAGAGTGCTCTTACTGTAGGAGAGGAGGTATTTATAGCGTTCACCAACCAGGGTAACTGTTGGGGACAAAATCACCAAAACTCAAGGTCAAGCAGTAGTATTGTCATGTAGTGGCCGGTAGTACCTGTCTCCTATTCAATGGCTATTTACTTGACATTAAATGCATTAAAACCAGCTGTTAATAGGAACTCTAGTCGTACCACACTCACGTGCACTAGTTGTACAACTGCCAGCGGTAGTACCGTTTTTCAGAGGATAAAATCTCCCAAAAAGTACCTCTCTAGAAATAGCTATCACTAATATAAATGCAGTCATACCGTAGGTGTAGTTGTACCGGGCTCAAAACACGGTCATACCGCTGAGGTAGTACCAATCTCACAACACGTTAGAACTGCACAAAGAATTTGGGCGGACATAAAAAAGGACAATTTCAGCAAGAAGCTACCGTCAGCTAAGTAGCGGTAGTACCGGCCAGGCGGTGCTACCGTTACCTACGTCGTGGTAGTACCGTGCCTCAAAAACCAAAAACAACACTTCTCTAAAAAAAATAGGTATCGACATGTAAATCGCAGTAGTACCGATGCAGCAGTACTATCACGGTTATAACGACATTCAAACCTGTGTCAAAATAAATTTGCAGAGAAGACTCAAATGAAATTCCAAATGTAAGCATACACAAAGGTTGAGCTATGTGGCACAAAAGCACTGTCAAGGTACTAGCCAAGAACCTCTCTTAGTAGTACAATATCTAGCCTATCAATCTGGTCTTAATTCAACAAAACTCCAAATTGGTAAAAATCTAAAAAGATATTATTGACCTATTTTTATACCATTGCCTTAAGCCATATCAACTCATAGCCATCTTTACATGCTTCTCCATGTTTTTCTCCATGAAATCTTCTAATTTCGGGACTAAACCTTTCAATCATCTTAACAAATATATTAGTCCCTTAAACATGGTCGTCATTAACTACCAAAACAATTTTAGGAGCATAGATACTTCGATCTTTCTCTTTTTGGTAATCGATGATGACCTTAACAATCATTAGTGAACTGAAGGTTTTTGAATATACATCTGGTCTAAGAACGAGTTGTATATTCTAGGATTTTCCTTTGATAACATTTAAATTTTGAGATAAATTCAAGGGAAATAAAGAGTTTTAGTCCAAGAACAAGTTGTATATTCTAAGATTTGTCCTTTGATAACATTTAACTCTTGAGATGAATTCAAAGGAGATAAAGAGTTGGGTGCTAACAAAGTCTCAACAAATAGATAAAACTCCCTTTAAATGTGTGCATAGAGGTTCATGAAGTGATTTCATGAACACTTGGCTTTTTTGAAAATTTTGGTGGAGTTTTCTCTATAAGTTTCATATAAGAAAACATAATCAACAATAATAATCCATATCATAAATTCAATAAGATGCATGCACTTACACAATGAATAGACAATTTAAAAGACAGGATTTAACTTAATTAAACAATTGAAGCATGTCCAACACATAGTATGAGGAAGAGGTTTAATAATCTTACAACACATATTACAATAAAAGTGAAGCTTATCCTCACAAAGTTCATTATAAGGTTTATATGGCCTACTTAGAGCTAATGGAGAATAGATAGAATGAAGACACTTTTTCCTTTTTTTTCTCCACTTTTCTTCTCTCCTTTAGCATCAAGTACCAAAAGGAATCCATCTAGTTTTGATGAGGAGCGCCGGATGAGGAATCACCATGGTGACGACCAAAGCGGTGTTGATAAGTGATAGGGATGGAGGCTGCTCAAGGTGACTCACACACTAGGTCAAAGATGCAATTTGAGTGTTTGTTTCAATTTGGGAATCTCGAATCTCAGTAAGCCTACCATCCATGGTCTCAAACCTTGTGTCTATAGAAGAGAGAGTTCGGTTGATTTGAGCTAAGGCAATGAGGACGAGATCTTGCTCTTATGGCTGTTCTTCATGAGGTTGATGAGGTGGTTCAGCAATAGCCAACACAGGAGGACCTTACAAGGCTTGTAGGGGTTGTGAATTGAAGGTTGAGGGCACCTGTACCCCGTTGTCCTTATAATGAGAGCCATGATATAGGGAGCATAGTAGATGTGCTTAACTTGATTATTTTTTGATCAAGCTATCTCCCTAATAATTAAGTCCACTACACCGAGCTTTTGTCTTTGCATGGCATACTCAATGATGTTCCAAGCATGCCCCCCTAATGGCATAAAAGTAGCCTCTCTTTGGATAAACAGCTTGGTTGATGATACGGTTGATGAGGCTAGGAAGTGGAAGAAGGTCCCCTAGTCTGCCAGGAGAGTATCTCACACTGGAATTGTAGAACTGACACCACCCTAGAGTTTGAAGGGCTCCATGGGTATAGACCTTCTCAAATCTGTTTGATTAAGTGCCCAAGCTCGCTCAAAATCAGCCTTGGTCGCCTCATACCGTTAATACTCAGTCATCCAAGCAATGAACTCAAAGTGAAGAGAGATGTACACTATAGCGTAGAACTGACGGATGGTATCCTCATAATAGTCACACTTTAGAGCCACTAAGTCATGCAACCCCGCTCTATGGAAGAGGTTGAAAGCACCGTCAAAGCGAGGTAGAGAACCAAAATGCCTCCAATTCACAAACTTGTGAGCTACAAATTGCTTGTGATGGTTGTAGATTTGATGAAAGACATCCTCTTGAAACTGAGGGTGGAAGCGAGAGTCAGCACCAGCCGGCATGGTGAAATGATTTGGGTGCCTCAACTGAGCATACTATTCACTAGTGATTTGTACAAAGTTGATCCTTGGAACCTCAGCTTCAGCCATATCATCATCATCATTGTCTTCCACTTCCTGCACATAGCTTTCTTCTTCTTGCTCTTCTTGTGCTGTTGCCTCCTCCTCTTATTATTATCATTATTAGTATTATTGCTGCTTTTCTGGTTCCTCTTGCCTTATGACTCTCCTTCCATCACGGTGCCTTAATTCATGCAAGAATGTCACTGTCTCTGGATCTCTGTCCTCCTGTTTAGCATGAGCCTACTTGCGGGAAGCCAACTAGTGACGAGAGGAGAAACACCTCCTTGAGAGGTATAACGCTCTACATGTTCACCTTCAGGAGATGCATTCTTGTGAGCAGATTTTTTAGTCCTATCTGATCACTGAATCAAGGAAGAGAGCAATTAGGATTGAGACAAACAGGGACTTAAGTAGAAATGCATGGATAGTTCTCACAGTTCTGGTAGGAGTAGTATGACTGCACCCAGCATACCAGTAGTACCTTTGCAGCAGTACAACAGTGCTATAGGCGGTAGTATCGTACCTGCAAATCTACTCCAATGGATCTGAGCCAATTGTAATAAAACTTCGATCGAGCAATCATAATATAACAAATGACTTCTAATGCCATCGATCTTAGTCTCATAGCAATATTACCTAAAGAGATTTGAGAAATCCATCCACCTTTTCTCCAAATGCTAGAAATTGAGACAATTCTAAGCACATTACCAAGAGGAATGGAGGAGGAGTGCCAAGAATAAGCTTTTGGCTGTAGAGGATGAAGAGAACCGAATCAACTTTTGGGGATTTGCCTTGGTGAGAGGAAGAGAAAGGAGAGAGAGAGAGAGGGCACGAGCGACTATTCTGGAGATATGGGAGTTGGTCAAACTGATTGGGGCAAGATAAGGGACGCAAGTGAAACTATTTCTAGGTCCACCCAACAGAAGTAGTACAACTGACCATATGATGGCGGCCGTACCACGGTGGTAGTGCTGTAAAAAAAAGCTCGAAGCTCGCAAGCTACTCGAGTTCAGCTCGCTCTAGGCTCGATTCGAACTCGGTTCAAACTCTAAATGAGCCGAACTCGAGCTTGATCTCGAGCTCGCGAGCTTCACCGAGCCGAGCTCGAATAGTTCGCGAGCCCCGATTCGAGCTTAAATAGTAATATATATTAATTCTTACCGAGCTTACTCGAGCCGAACTCGAGCTCGAGCTTTTCTTATTGTTGAAAATTAGTGTATATTTGAAGTATTTTAACCATTATCAAGTTTACTAGAACTGAACTCGAACTTAAAATTTTCTTAGTATTGAAAAATAGTGTATAATAAATTAATTTAATTGTTAACGAGCTTCAACTAGCCGAGTTCGAGCCTACTCGAGCTTAGACCGAGCCGAGCTCGAGCCCAGATCCAAGCTCGGACCCTAACTCGAGCTCGGCTCGAGCTTCTACCGAGCTCGAGCCTGGAAGGTCAAGCTCGCTCGAGCTCGGCTCGTTTACAGCCCTACACGATGGTAGTACCAACTTGAAAGCTGCGTTAGTACCATTCCCACAGAGAAAATAGGGAGAAAATAGAAATACAAATGATCTTTAATTCCAGCACTCAAATAAAGAAACTTTAGGATCATTATGCAACTAAAAAGAATACGATGCCCAAATAAAATGGTTTTTAACAAATGGGGCCATTTGAAATTTTGGAAGAGACTTAAAACAAGTTTTTCAATCGAAACTCAAAATCTTCAAATGAGAGCAAACATGGTGCATGAGTTCAAGTGACATTAGAGAAGTTTATGACATTTAACTTATTTATTAATTTGCAAAAGCGGCTTTTAACTAGTGACTTGGTGAAGATATCCACTACTTGGTCATCGGTTCTTATGTGGCTAATCATAATGCCACCATTTCTTATATGATCTCTTAGGAAATGGTGATGGATATCTATGTGTTTGGTTCTTGAGTGTTGGATCGAGTTATTTTCTATCTTCACAGCACTATCATTATCACATAACAAAGGCACACTTTTAAATTAATCCCACAATCCATCAATGTTTGTCTCACCCACAACAATTGAGTACAACAACTAACCGTGGAGTCATACTCAGCTTTGGAGGTGGATAGGGCAATGTAATTTTATTTCTTGCAGGACCATGCAATTAGGGATCTATCAAGTAGTTGACAACCACCGAAGGTGCTTTTTCTACCCACTTCGCAACCCACATAATCGGAATCGAAATATCCAATTAATTCAAATTTTACACCTATAGGATATCAAAAGACAATACTAGAGGAATGCTTTAAATATCTAAGAATTCTCTTAACAGCCACTATGTGTCACTCTTTTGGAGAAGCTTGAAACCATACACACATACAAATGCTAAATATAATCTTAAGCCTAGATATGGTAAGATAAAGTAAGCTACCAATTTTAGATCTTTAAAGCTTTAAATCTACTGGTTACCTCCCACATTAAGGTCGAGGTGACCATTGGTAGCCATGGAAGTCTTGATAGGTTTTGTATCCTCCATGCCAAACCTCATGCATAAATCCTTCACGTACTTGGTTTGGCTCACAAATGTCTTATCCTTGAGTTGCTTTATTTGAAGTCCAATAAAGTAGCTAAGCTCTCTAATCATGGACATCTCAAATTCCCAAGACATCAACTCACCAAATTTCTTACAAATGTCTTAGTTAGTAGACCTAAATATGTTATTATCAATATAAATTTGACAAGCTAAGAAATCACAATCAATATTTTTTGTGAATAGAATGGTATCAACCTTTTCAATTTTGAAGCCTTTTGAGAGTAGAAAGTCTTGAAGTCACTCATACCATTCTCTAGGAGCTTGATTAAGACCATAGAGCACCTTAGAGAGATTATACATG
This sequence comes from Dendrocalamus latiflorus, assembly GCA_017311315.1. Classification (NCBI taxonomy): domain Eukaryota; kingdom Viridiplantae; phylum Streptophyta; class Magnoliopsida; order Poales; family Poaceae; genus Dendrocalamus; species Dendrocalamus latiflorus. The sequence continues at coordinate 10,239,165 of CM029623.1, forward strand.
ACTAGGATTTTTGGGATCCTCAAAATCAGAAGATTGCTCAATATAGACAAGTTCAAAATTTTGTAATTTAGAAAAGCACTCTTCACATCTATTTGAAAAAAGTTTTATTTCAAAACATGATGCAACTTCAAGTAAAATACGAATAGATTCTTATCTAGATACGAGAGCAAAGGTGTTACCAAAATCCAAGCCTTCAACTTGGGTGTAGCCTTAAGCCACCTATCTTGCCTTGTTCCTCATCACGATCCTATTCTTATATTGTTTATTTCTAAATACCCACTTGGAGTCAATCACATTGTGATCCTTGGATTTTTCACTAGTGTCCACACATCATTGTGGGAGAAGTTGTTTAATTCTGTATGCATAGTATTCATCCAATCCAGATCAACAAGTGCTTTTTCTACATGTTCAGGCTAAAAAAAAGAAACAAACGAGTATTGTTCACAATAAGAAGCAACACGAAATCGAGTTTAGACACTCTTACTAACATCACCCAAAATTTGATCAACGGGGTGATCCTTTGTAGTTACGTTGTGAATTCTTGGATGTATTATCGTGGCTTGATCATCTTCCTTTGCTTTTAATTCATCATTTTGAATTTGACTTGTTGTAGTGGAAGTAGAAGATTCCACTTGAGTAGATGAAGATAGATCATCGTTGTCTTCCTTTGGCTTGATGTCACTAATTTTTAAGTTCTTCATTGCTAGTCTCAAGCATTCATTACATACATCATCTAAATTTTCTTGCTTTTCTTGACAACCATTAGTTTCATCAAATTCAATATCACACATTTCTTCAACTAAATTGGAGGTTTGGTTGAAGACACGATATGCCTTTCTATTTGAGAAATATCCAAGTAGGAAGCCTACATAACACTAGCTTTAAAATTTTATAAGACGAACACCCTTTCATAAAATAAAACACTTGCATCCAAAAACACAAAAAATAAGATATATTTGGTTTTCTTTCAATGAGAAGCTCATGGGAAGTCTTTTTCAAGAGACAATACAAATAAAGATGATTTGTGGTAATGACAAACGATATTGATTGCTATTAGGTACCTAGGCTGATCGAAAGGAAGAGGTGAGACACCAGGGCAAGGAGAAGAAGGATTTGGGAAAGAAATACTTGTATTATTACTTGTCTATCTGCTACAATCCTCAAACCCTTTTTATAAGAGAGCCGAGTCTAAATCAATATAGTTGGAATCGGAAACTATTCCTTAATTGAAATCGATCTGTAAACTACTCTATCTTGATGCTTCCCATATTTGAATCATGACTTGTTTTGGTGATGGTACTGGAGTCCAACTAAACTATCCATAACATTTCCCCCGTCCTTTTGAAATAGCTCATCCGTGAGCTTATAATCAGGGAATTCCTTGTTGAAATCATCGTGCTTCACCCAAGTTTCGTCTAGTTCATTCACAGAATTAAACTGCCACTGCACCCTCAATTCCCACACACCGCGACTAAGTCTGGTGTTGAGCACGCGTGCTGGCTGAAGCTATACATGACCACGATGAAGGGGAGACAATGCCGACATTTGTTCCAGAGGGCTACCACGAAAGGGTTTGAGAGTGGAGATGTGAAAGACATTATGAATGCCAGACTGTGCAGGAGTCGCCAGACAATATGCAACCAGATCGACTGCAAAGAGCACCTTGTAAGGGCTAAAAAAGCATGAGCGCAACTTGGTATTCAGACCTAGAGCAATAGAAGAAAGTTGACATTGATGTAACCTTAGCCAGACCCAATCTCCTTCCTCAAATTGAAGTTCCCTCTACTTGTCTACCAAGCTTTTTGTATGCTATTGAGCTTGAAGCAACCTCAAACGAATTTCCTGGAGGAACTCATCCCATTTGGATAACAACTTTTGGATATTAGGAAGTGCTGCCGAGTCTCCTTCATACCGTATCAATGTAGGAGGCTGGCGCCCATAAACCACTTCAAAAGGTGGCCTTGAGAGCAGAGTGATACGATGTTTTGCAGCAAAAATTCAGCCCAAGCTAGCCATTGAGGCCAAGTTCGTACCCTATCTCCACATAAGCAATGGATGTACATCTTGATTGTCCTATTAATGACCTCAGTTTATCCATCGGATTGCGGATGATAAGCAATACTCATGTGCAGTTTCACTCCGGCCAAATGAAAGAGGTCTTTCCGAAAAACACTCATAAAGATTTTGCCGCGATCACTAACAACAAACTCGGGGAACCCATGTAGATGCACAATATTGTCAAAGAATACCTAAGCCACTGAATGAGCCGTAAAAGGGTGACTCAAAGTGAGCGTATTCGGTGAATCTGTCAACCACTGTCAGAATGACAGATTTGTGAGCAACTTGGGGGCAATCCTTTGATGAAATCCATGCTAATATTGGCCCAAACACGATGAGGCACCGGCAAGGGCTGAAGCAAGCTGGATGGGTGCAACTACTTGGACTTATACTTCTGGCATGTGACGCATGTGTAAATAAAGGATTGCAGCAATCGTCAACCTCCTGGTATGTAGAAATTGGACTAAAGACGATGCCAGGTCTTGGTAATTCCCTCATGGCCGATAGAGTTAGCCACCGAAAAGAGATGTTGGACACCCGAGAAATCGTTAGGAATAAAGATTTGGCGATGAAAAAGCAAAAGGCCATCCAAAAAATCCCATTCAGTGGGCAGAGTGCCTGCACTCCATTTAGTATACTTGCCATTCCAAGACACATGAGTTTTGAGTTGGTGCCGCAGGTCGTCATAATAAGCAAAATCGGCTACTGAGACGGCATGTAGAGAGCTATACTCATGTTGACATGAGAGTGCATCAGCCACAATGTTTTCTTTGCTGGGTTTGTACTCCACGGTAAAGTCATATATGAGGAGTTTATTAATCCACTTGTGTTGCAACACTGTCATCAAGTGTTGATCCAACAGATATTTCAAGCTATAGTGATTTGTCCAGACCCGAAAATGGCAACCCCAAATATACAGACACCAGTGACAGACAACATAAACAAAGCCAATGAGTTTGCATTTGTAAGCGAGAAGTTGGATTTGATGTGCCACGACAACTTTGCTGAAAAAAAGCAATGGGGCCACCTCCCTGGTGCAATACTGCCCCCAAAACTCGTATCGAAGGCGTCACAATCAACAATGAAGTCTTTGGAGAAATCTGGAAACTGTAGGATGGGTGCCGCAGTGATGGTCCACTTCAATGCATCAAAGGTAGCCGTGACATCCTCCGTCTAGTGGAACCCTTCCTTGCAGAGAAGTTTGGTGAGAGGAGATGCAATATAGCCAAAGTCTTGTAGAAATTTGCGATTATATCCGGCGAGTCCCAAGAATGCACGCAAGCTTCGAACATTACGGGGGTGCGGCCAATCCAGCACTATCAACACGTTCGCCTATCCATGGCCATACTGGCGGAGGAGATGACATGTCCGAGATAGGATATCTGCTTTTGCCCAAACACACACTTCTTCTTGTGAAGGTATAATTGGTGAGTGGTAAGGAGCTGGAATACCTGTTGGACATAGCAAAGGTGCTCTGCCCAGGACTGGCTATAAATTTAAATATCATCGAAGAATACGAGAATAAACCAGTGGAGAAAAGGTTGGAGGACCGAATTCATCATCGCTTGGAACCTAGAATGAGCATTGCAGAGGCCAAAAGGGAGCACCAAAAATTCGAAGTGGCCGTGGTGAGTGTGAAAAGCCATTTTCAGCACATCATTGGGGAACATATGAATTTGATGATGGTCGGACCGTAAGTCCAACCTGGTGAAATAGCAGGACCCTTCCAATTCCTCGAGTAGTTCATCAACATGCGGAATCAGAAATTTGTCCGTGATGGTGTGCTCATTTAGGGCCCTGTAATCCATGCAAAAGCATCACGAGCCATCCTTCTTGTGGACGAGGAGGACTGGTGATGAAAATTGGGAGGAACTCGGACGGATGAGGTCCTATTGTAGCATTGCGGTGCACTAATGCTCAATTTCATCTTTCTAAATGTGGGCGTATCGGTAGGGCCAAACTAAAATTGTTGGGGTATTAGGAGAAAGGCCTCTTCACAATCTTCTTGAAGAGATCACCGGATCACACACCTCCAAGTCATCTAGAAGTCGACAACTTCTAAGAGTAACAAATTGATGACGCTTGCTTGAAGGTCCTTGACGAGGATAGAATAATTATCAAATTATTACATCATTATATTCCTTGAGTATACCCCTTATTTGTAGGGGAGAAGTCCCTCAGGATAGTCTTTAGTCTTACTGTGACTATTCTATACGATCGTAAGTCCTACGACAACGTAGTCGTAAGTCTTATGGTGACTAACCTCTTGGTTGTAAGTCCTTCTACGACCAAATAGTCGTAAGTTTTACTGTGACTACCCTCTTGGTCGTAAGTCCTTCTATGATCAAATAGTCGTAAATCTTACTGCAACTAACTCCTTGGTCGTAAGTCCTTCTACGACCGCGTAGTCGAAAGTCTTACTACAACTGCTCTTTGGTCGTAAGTCTTTCTACAACCACGTAGTCGTAAGTCTTACTGCGACTACCTCCCTGGTCGTAAATCCTTCTATGACCATGTAGTCGTAAATCCTACTACGACTACTACCTGGTTGTAGGTCTTTCTATGGCCACATAGTCGTAAGTTGACTTGTGATCACCTTATGGTCGCGGACCTTCCTGCGACCAACCTATCTTCGATTAACTTGTCTACGATGAACAGCTGCATCGTGTGTTCATCTGATAAGGCAGTTAGAATGTGCGTTTATCCAATAACCACACACGACCTCTCTTTGACAACAACTGCTACACGGCGAACAATCTTTTACGTCTCTCTGACAGTAACTTCTATCAGTCAGTTATTACCCAAAGTGTTGAGGTGTCTTCCGGTGCGGGACAACTGCCATTACTTCGCTGGCTATATAAAGGTTAACGTCAAAGAGACAAGGGAGGCATTCAGATCAAAGGAGGAGATAGTGCTAGCCATTCACATAATTCTCTGTTGTAATTCCACTTTCTAGTAATTGCAATCACACATGATGTAGAGTTATTATTCTCTTAGGAGAAGATCCGTACCTGGATAAAATTCCGGTGTCTCTACTCTACATGCGCATACACCAAGTCTTCTAATAGTTTCCCTAAATCCAAATAAATTATACGTAAGATCGATATTAAAACATCGACAGTCCTCAAGTGTCATAAAGCTCAAACAATTAATGCAATGCACTTGAACGCTATCAACAACTTCAAATAATGAACTAAATGCTTTGGAGTTCAAGAAATGAGGGCAATAGCTCAAGTGTATTAAGGGCCTGTTTTTTCACTGTGGATTATGGCTATTGCTTATAGCTTTTGAGCTGTTTATGAGAGAAAGCACGGAGTAATGAAAACTCACATGCGATTTTGGCCAATATAAATGAAGTCGCTACAGTGTGTACTACAATCACTTGTAGAATTTTGGACACATGTAGCCCTGTAGACACCCAAAATTCCAAATCTTTCCCCAAAGCAAAAAATTTCCAAAATAGGCCCCCCGCCCGAGCGCGCGACAACCTGGCGACGACGCGTGTCCGGTCGTGCGGTCCGGTACCGCACAACCGCACTGTAGCTGGGTCGTGCGGTACCAAACCACACGACTCCACTGTCGCGCCGCTCCGACCGCATGAACCCGCTCCGACCACACGTCCCGTCTGCCGAACTCCCAGCGGCAATGCTTGCATGCTCTTCTCATCGTTCCACTCGATTAATTACGGTATGTATTGCTGTCTTTTTTACTCTCGGAGTCCGTCGTCAATTCAGAGCATTCCCATACGCATTTCCCCCCCTGAATCTCTCTATACATATTCAGTATTGACCTTTTTTTTCCTTGAAGGCAACATGCTCTGAAGGATTTCGAAGAACCAGGCGGGTGGTCAGTCGGGACGTGCGGTTGGAGCGGGTTCATGCGGTCGGAGCGGCGCAACAGTGGAGTCGTGTGGTTTGGTACCGCACGACCCAGCTACAGTGCGGTACCGGACCGCACAACCGGACACGCGTCGTCGCCGGGTTGTCGTGCGCTTGGGCAGGGGGCCATTTTTGGAAATTGTTTGCTTTGGGGGCTAGATTTGGAATTTCGGGTGTTTACAGGGCTACATGTGTCCAAATTTCTCACTTGTAGACCTCGTCTTGAAAAGACACTTCGTTTGAAACCTAGTTAATGTAGAAAAGCCGAAAAGTAGCTTTTAAATGCTGAAAAGAACAGGCCCTAAATAGAGGTTCAGAGAGTGTCCTTGCTGCAGGAGAGGGGGTATTTATAGCAAGCACTAACTAGGGTGGCCATTGGGGACAAAATCACCAAAACTCATGTCAAGTGGTAGTACCGCCATGTAGTGCCTGGTGGCATTGGACTCCTATTCAACGACTATTTACTTGACATTAAATGCACTGAAACTCGTGATTAGCAGGAACTTCGATTGTAGCACACTCACATGCACCGATCGTACCACTGCTAGTGGTAGTACCGCATTTACACTGTGTTAGTACCATTTTCCGGAGAAGAAAAAATATTCTAAGAGTGGCTCTCTAGAAAATAGCTACTGCCAATATAAACACGGTCATACTGCAGGTGCGGTAGTTCTGGGCTCAAACCATGGTCATAGCGCTGCGATAGTACCTGTCTTACAACACGGTAGTACTGCACAAGGAATTCAGGCGGACAGCAAAAAAGACGATTTCAGCAAGAAGCTACCGCCAACTAAGTAGCAGTAGTACCGGCCAAGCGATAGTACCGTTACCTACGTTGCAGTAGTACCACACCTGAAAAACCAATAACAACAGCTCTCTGAAAAATAGGTACCAGTATGTAAATCTCGGTAGTACCGATGCAGCTGTACTGCCGCGGTGACAGCGGCGGTCAAATCGGTTTCAAAATAAATTTGTAGAGAGGACTCAAATGAAATTCTAAATGCAAGTATGCAAAAAGATTGAGCTATATGGCACAATAACACCGTCAAGCTACTAGCGAAGAACCGCTTTTAACAGTACGATATCAAGTCTATCGATCCGGTCTTAATTCAACAAAACTTTAAAACTAGTAAAAATCTAGAAAGAGAACATTAACCTATTTTTATACTTTTACCTTGAGCCATGTAAATCCATAGGTATCTTTGTATGTTTCTCCATATTCTTCTCTAAGAAATCTTCCAATTCCAGGACTTCCAATTTCAAGAATAAAATTTTCAATCATCTAACAAACATATTAGTCATTTAAATATGGTCATTGTTAATTAACAGAAACAATTTTTACAGACGTGGATGCTTCGCGCGGCTCGTCAGTAACGTTGGGACCGTGGCGGAGTGCTAAGCTAGCAGAGATTTCGGTGATTTTTGCCAGATCAGGCGTTGGTGGCTATAAAAGACGCTTACGTTAGAGCATCTCTCGGAGATGCTCTTTCTCACCCCCTATCTTCAAATATTGGGTATAAAAGCTAAAAACAAGCCTCCAACAGATACTCAAAAACACGCCCAATAACATTGGTACTCCAAAATTGAGGTGGATCACCATCAAATATACAATGCCTAGATGGTAATTTTAGGGATCCAAGTTTAGAGGAGCTGCTGAAGGAGGGGAAAGATTTAGAGGACAATTTTTTTAGAAAGACTCCCAATATGAGATTTTAGAGGATAAAATATTGAGCCTCTGTTGGAGATGCTCTTACACCCACATCCTCAATCCCACCTCGTCCACTGCTATTCCAATCCTCTGTACAGTGGTTCTAGGCGGCGCCTGCGGTCGACGGGGAGGGCGAGGGCGGCGGTGGTGGCCGGGATCTGGTCGGCAGTGAGGGCAAGTGTCAGATCCCTAGCCCTGATCAACTCGGCTTCGGCATCTGACTTATTTTTTACTATTCATAAGTTTCGTCTTTTTCTGAACTTTTGGCTTTTTGTTGAGCTTTTTTGCCGGTTCTTTTTTTCCCGTATTTGTTTGTATTATACGTAATGGGCTAACATATTTTTTATATTTTTAAATTTTTTTAAATTTAATTATGCTAAATAAGTCTCTGTCAGATACAGTGCTTTTTTCAGCTAGCTACAGTGTTTTTAGCCATAAGCCATGAACTTTTCAGCCGAACCGATCACCACCTAAATGCTACACTGGAATTTCAGAAGGAAATCACCACGCGATAGTTCTGGAGATAGGGAAAAAACTGGGAGAAGAGAGGAAAGTAAAGCTACAGCTAAGGCTACCAGAGATATCGGCAAATAGCATATGTTATTCCTTCACCAGACGGCCCATAAAGAGTACAGTCCCTCATTACTCATAAGTACCGATTACCGAAATTACACCTGAATTAAGAAAAAATTGATCATATACCCTCCATTTAAATGGAAATTAAGGATTTACCCACCTGGCCCACGTGTCAGTGACTTATGATGACCCCACGTGTCATTGAGATGTGGAAGGTAAATCCTCAATTTCCCAACTAAAGGGAGGGTATATGATCCAATCTCCCCTGAATTAACACCATAACAAATTCTAATTATAGTAAACTCACTCATCCACTTAACTAACATCAACAGAAACTAATCTGGGCCGTAGATGCTTCCATCATAAGGTTAACACCAATCCTGGCCGTAGATATTACTCGACTGAAACTAGGCGAAGCGGTATGTCTTCAGAACAAAACAACAAGTCACCCTTCATGAGCTTCCAGATTCTGACAGCGAGGATGGCTGCGGCGGGTTTCGGTCGACGGCGGCCATCGAGGTGCGAGATCCGAGCGACGGGTGGTGCACGAAGGAAAGGATTGGTGGCAACGGGGCTTCGCACCAAGGCAACGAGCGGCGACAGGGCTGTGAGCAATGGCAGCGGGTGGAGATGGCCGCGGTGCTCCCCGTGTTGATGACAGTGACGGCAGGGCGGGCTCCCAGTGACGGCGACGGACGCGGTGGATCTCGCCGACGATGACGGACGATGAAGCCCCACCAGCGGCGACGAAGGTGATGCTTCGCGGGTTCGCAACGTGGAGGGCGCGCGCGACGAGCTGCCTGTATCCCGTGTCCGATATCTTCACCTGCCTCGCCGCCTCGGCCTGTCTAGGTGCTTGTTGTTTTGCCTAGCAAATAGCTTGTATATATGCTGTGTATTTGAGCCCCTGTTGTTATTGTCCGGATCTAACATCGTTAGAGAAAACGCGTTGAATTCTTTTTTTCTATTGGTAATGGCTCTTGCTTCCAATATGTTTATGTCAGTGGCGGACCAAGGAATTTTAAGATGGGTGTTCGAAATTACAAAAATATTGTTTAGTAGAAAACATAGAGCCTAATAGTTTCTTTGGCACAAGAGTTGACTGCATAACATGTCTTATTGTAGTAATCAAATGAGGGAGATTGGATAACATATCTTATTGCAGTACCTCACATTTGAGAGTCCACCAGTGTCCAGTGAATAATCCAAAGGAAAAATCTTGCCGCTGAACTGAAACTGCAGATTTCCTTTCCCTGACTTGGCATAGTCTGATGAATAATTTGCAAGCTGATACTGAAATCTACATAAAAACAATTCAAGTCAGGGGCACTCAATGTTGAGGTCCAGAATCAGCTTTGTACATAGCAGATATGAGGAATTACATGAAAAAAGGCCTCCCAAAAGTAAGTGTATTTACCTGGATACATACACACAGAAGGGATCTGGGACTGGGGAGTTAAGAACAAAATTGTTACCGTTGGAATGGTCACAATTATAAATTCAGTTGATTCTGTATCACGAAGAAGCTCTCGCATTCACGACCATCCTTTCTCTGAGTTGCTCTAATTTGTTGGCCTTTAGAGGGAAAATAATGAGTTTCAAAGTTTTAAACAACCAGTGAAGAAACAACTCAACTTGACACAAACACAAACTGCATCATTCGAAGTTGTCAGACTACACAAGATCCTATATCTGGTGAGATATCAAGCTCTTGTTAACAAGATTTTTAAGAATGACTTCACAGACACAAGATGGAATGGGCAACAAATTGCATCTTAACAATCATGATCTTCAGCCATATCAAGCAGGTGAAGGAGAAGCATGTTAGGTCTGGTTACTACTAGTGATTAAAAAAAGGTTAACCTTAATGAACACTGTAATGCACAAATCATAAATAATGTATTGAGCAGATGAATATATGACAGCCGACAGGATATACAGGTGCAATCAACTTCCAAATTTGTTTAGCCGCAAAATGATAGAAGGTGGCTTTCAGAAGTAGAGTATCTGAGTATGGCCAGCCCCGCCGCCAGCCCTCCCCGCCGCTCTGCTCGGCCGCCGCCCGATCTAGCCGGAGGGCGGAGGCGCGGAGCGGAGGGCCGAAGGGAGCGGAGCGGCGGAGCGGAGGGCCGGAGGGTCGGAGGGCACCGTCACGGTGCCGGCAGAGGCGCGGAGCGGAGCCCAGTCGCCGACTAGGCTAGGGTTAGGGATTGCTGTCGCCGCGTCGGGCTCGAGCAGGCAGGAATGCCGAATGCGGATGGGGATCAGGGGTGGGGGGACTGGGGAGCTGGGGCCTGGGATCGGCAGGCCGCAGGCCGTTCTTACGCCGCCGCGCGCACAGGAAAAATGGGCTGGGCCCTGGCTTCACGGGGGGGGGGGGGGGGGGGGGGGGGGCGGGCTGCAGCGCTGCTACGTTTTTGCTCGGACCGGCTGGCTGAATGTCGCTACAAACAGCTAATTTGGCCCAACTATATGTGTGTATTATACCTCATATATACTAGATTTTTTGTTAAAAAATTTGGGTGTTCAGCTGAATAGCCATGAACTACTGTAGATCCGTCCCTGGTTTATGTTCACATGTTGAGTCTGATCAAGTGTAAGTTCTTCGGATGAATATCTACTACTCTTTCTGGGAAGTCATAACTTTTAACTTCTATTTGTCGGTCTATAGGAAGAATATTTTTCAGGAGGCCTGTGAGATAGTTGGTATTTACTTCAGTAGTACGAAACATGTTGCGGTTGTTGATTTTTTCTACAGAACAAGCTGCTGAGAATGTTATTAGTTCTTTCTTTTTTTTGCGAGGAGAATGTTATTAGTTCTGATCTCCTGTTGTTTGTGATTTTCATCTTTTGGAGTGTGGCACATATGTAGTTTTCTTTGCTGCTTCATGTTGCAACATTTGATGATACCAGTGCTATTTATATTAATTTTGCAGGCACTTTACCATCTTACTGGATGTTATTTGATGGGGCGCCCACTCAAAACTTACATGGTTTGATTTCAACATCTACACACTTGACAGGTCTGTGTGTTTGTTTATTGTTTGCTCTACATCCTGTTGGAAATCTAGTCAATTTTCGGCATATTTTAATCCAGAAATTCAGCATATAAAACATGACATAAACATGCATGAGTGATCTATCAACGATGATGTATTCATATTCGCTAACGAACAAGCTAACAGCAACACCTATTAACATATTCATAGCGCACAGAAACAAATACATCAAAGATGTGTTAAGATTATACCCTCGGGCGGGGCCAGTGTCGGTGACACCGGAGGCGCCGTTACCATCAGTCGACATGATGGCCTATTCGATGTAGTCGATCAAATCGTGATGCAGGACGAAACTTGATGCAGGAAGATGTTCGCAGTGCAGTCCCGCGAACAGTTCACCACCAGGAAGTAGACGTCGCAGATTGAGTAGTCGCGCCGATGCTCTCCCCAAAAACTTGATCGCCCGCCTACCCGTGCAGGTACACAAACGGACGGAGTTCTGGAGGCCTACTCGCCCAGAAACTTGTGCGCGCAAGGTTCCGGACCGGAGATTGCAGAGAGCAGCAACAAAACAGAGGGAGAGAGAACTGTTGTTTCGTATGGAGAGGAGAGCCTTCTTATGCTGTTCTCTTGTAACAGCAAAAATGAAGAGACCAGAAACTGCCGCCATTAGTCACTAGTAACTGCGCACCCATTACTCGAAAGTAACCGCAGCCATAATCCACTAGTAACTGCACCGTTACTGCCAGCGAGTCAGTGCGTTTCGATTTTCGAATAGATAAAGAAAAACGCGCCCGCACCCGACACGCCTGCGCGCGCACGCACACGCACACGCACACGCACACGCACACGCACACGCACACGCACACGCACACGCACACGCACACGCACCGCACGGCACGGCACGGCACGGCACGGCACGGCTCGGCTCGGCTCGGCGTGGCGTGGCGTGGCGAGGCGAGGCGAGCGAGCGAGCGCGCGCGCGCGTGTTGGCTCTCTTCAATTTCACAAGGGGGTTACCTCGTTCCACCTTTTAAAGTGGTATAACTCCCATTGAATTCTCCATATGGGACTAAACAATTTTCCACCTAGCATTAGTTGTGGGCCTAGGAATTCCATTTGATTAATTGCTAAATTAAAATGGGCCAATCCCAATTAATCCAACAATCCCCACCAAATTTCAAGGCACACGAGAAATGCTCTCAGTTCTGCTGATGTTTGATATACCAGTGTTTCGATGGAGACTGTTAAGTTGAACATCCACCTAGGAAAGGAGTTACACTCATCCACAACTGAACAATGGACTATGCCTTGAATTGACAGTTTTGTGCGAACAAGCTTTACCCAATTCCTTTACTAGTACTAGGCTGCCTAAAGCATCCCCTCTGGTTGGAGCGTATAAGTCATACTCCATGCCTATTCATGAGTATCTAGAGATCACCCAAATCTCATAGACTGTGACCAGCAGTCGAACTCATATAGGTGTGTTCCTTCTAAGATGTCCTGTAGGCCGACATCTCTGCTCTAAATAAGCCACTCGGATCACATTAAGGTAAAAACCAACCTGCCATACAGAATAGGAGAGAAGTGCATCATTGAAGAAATGAGCCCTGTAAAGATCTCTCCTCCTAGTCAATCAACAGCTTGTTTCACCATCCTACTTCACGGGATCTCCGATCACGTAGAACAGGTTACCACTGTGGTATGACTCATGTGGGTCTCAGGCCCATCTCACTCGATGCACTATCTATCACATTACGTGATAAACCCTTTGTAAATTGGTCGGCCAGATTATTAGCTGTCTGGACATAGTCCAGCGCTATCACTCCGGAGTTTTTCAGCTTTCTGACAGACTTCAACCGCCTCTTAACATGCCTAGATGACTTCATGTTGTCCTTAGAACTGTTCACTTTGATAATTACAGTCTGATTATCACAGTTCATCAGGATAGCTGGTATCGGTTTTTCAACCACCGGCAAATCCATAAGGAGTTCACGAAGCCACTCAGCCTCAACAGTAGCGGTATCTAATGCTGTGAGTTCTGCTTCCATTGTTGACCTCGTTAAGATGGTCTGCTTGCAAGACTTCCAGGAAACAGCACCACCTCCAAGTGTGAACACATATCCACTCGTGGCTTTTATCTCATCAGCATCAGAGATCCAGTTTGAATCACTGTAGCCCTCCAGTACCTTTGGGTACCCAGCATAGTGAATTCCATAGCTCACGGTTGCCTTTAGATAGCGCATTACTCTCTCAAGAGCACGCCAATGATCATCTCCCGGATTTGAAACAAACCGGCTTAGCTTGCTCACAGCAAACGAGATGTCAGGCCTCGTAGCACTAGCTAAATACATCAATGAGCCAATAATCTGGGAGTATCTCAATTGATCCCTTGTTATTCTTCGATTTTTCCTCAATAACACACTAGGATCATAAGGAGTAGGAGCAGGCTTGCAGTCACTATAACCAAAGCGACTCAAGACCTTCTCTACATAGTGAGATTGCACAAGTGTAATCCCACTATCACCTCCTCTCAGTAGCTTAATGTTAAGAATCACATCAGCCACTCCCAAATCTTTCATCTCAAAACTCTTGGACAGAAAGTCCTTGACCTCCTCAATCACATTGAGGTTGGTCCCAAAAATCAGTATGTCGTCAACATACAAGCACAAGATCACTCCTTCTCCCCCACCATAGCGATAGTACACACATCTGTCGGCTTCATTCACAACAAAGCCAGCAGATGTCAAAGTTCTGTCGAACTTCTCATGCCATTGCTTAGGTGCTTGCTTTAAGCCATACAAAGACTTCAACAACTTGCACACCTTTCCTTCTTGACCTTCTACCACAAACCCGTCTGGCTGATCCATATAAATCTCCTCCTCCAACTCTCCATTTAGGAAAGCTGTCTTAACGTCCATTTGATGAACGAGCAGACCATGAGAGGTAGCCAGGGCAAGTAGTACTCGAATTGTGGTCAATCGGGCAACAGGTGAATAAGTATCAAAGAAATCCTCGCCTTCTTTCTGGGTATAACCCTTGGCCACAAGCCTTGCCTTGTACTTTTCAATTGTACCATCAGGCCTAAGCTTTTTCTTGAAAACCCATTTACATCCTACAGGTTTACACCCATAAGGACGGTCAACGACCTCCCAAGTTCCATTAGACATAATAGAAATCATCTCACTCCGTACTGCTTCCTTCCAATAGTCAGCGTCAGGAGAAGAATATGCCTCTTCAATGGTTCTAGGAGTGTCATCCACGAGGTATACAATGAAATCATCACCAAAAGATTTTGCAATCCTCTGTCTCTTACTCTTTCGAGTAACTTCATCGTTATCCTCCTTAGGATTTTCCATAGGCGTTTCCTCAACATGTTCTATCGGCACAAAAGAATCAAGGGAAATTATAGGTTCTTGACTAGATGAGCTAGGTACATCACATTTCATAGGAAATTCATTCTCAAAAAATGTAGCGTCTCTGGACTCTATGATTGTACCAACACGCATGTCAGGTACTCCAGTTTTTATAATTAAGAACCTATAACCCACGCTGTGCATAGCATAACCAAGAAATACACAATCTACGGTTTTTGGTCCAAGTTTGCGCTTCTTGACAATTGGCACGTTAACTTTGGCCAAACATCCCCAGGTGCGCAAGTATGAGAAAGTCAACTTCTTCTTTTCCCATTCCTCGAATGGTGTTACTTCTTTAATCTTTGTAGGAACTCTATTCAGGACATGACACGCGGTCAATATAGCCTCACCCCACCATTCCTTAGAAAGTCCCGCAGTGTCTAACATGGCGTTAACCAAATCAGTTAGAGTGCGATTCTTTCTTTCGGCAACCCCGTTTGACTCGGGAGAATAGGGAGGCGTCCTCTCATGAATAATTCCATGTTCCTCGCAGAATAAAGTAAACTCATTTGAAAAATACTCTCCCCCACGATCAGACCTTACCCGCTTGATTTTCCTTTCAAGTTGGTTTTCTACCTCAGCTTTATAGATCTTAAAATAATCCAACGCTTCATCTTTTGTTTTTAATAAGTACACGTAGCAAAATCTAGTGCAATCATCTATAAACGTCATGAAATATTTCTTTCCACCTTTAGTCAACACGCCATTCATTTCGCATAAATCAGAATGAATGAGTTCTAACGGTGCCAAATTCCTCGCCTCTTTTGCTGCCTTGTGAGGCTTGCGAGGTTGTTTCGATTGAACACACGCATGGCACTTAGAACCTTTGACCAAAGTGAATTTCGGAATTAAACTCATATTAGCTAAGCGCGTCATACACCCAAAATTAACATGACAAAGTCGTGAATGCCAAACATTAGATTCATCATCATCGTTACACACATGGTTCACAATTTTATTATAGGAATCCATCAAAGAAAAGCGGAACAAGCCTCCGCTCTCATAGCCTTTACCAACAAATGTTCCATACTTAGACACGACACATTTATTGGACTCAAATGCAAGCCTAAAACCATCTCTACACAGTAGAGATCCGCTGACGAGATTTTTCTTTATGGAGGGGACATGCTGCACGTTCTTCAGCTGCACGGTCTTTCCCGAAGTAAACTTCAGATCGACCGTACCAACACCATGAACAGCTGCATGCGATCCGTTTCCCATCAACAAGGAGGAACCTCGACAGACCTGATAAGATGAAAACAAGGAAATATCAGCACACACATGAATATTAGCACCAGTGTCAACCCACCACTCAGGTGATTGACAAACAGAAAGAACTGTAGGTAAATAATTACCGTACCCCGATGTTCCTCCAGCATCACTAATAACCATGTTGGCAGACTTCTTCTGCTTATCCTTGCGGTCTGGACAATCCTTAGCCCAATGGCCAGAATCACCGCACACAAAGCAGCCGCCCTTTCCTTTGCCTTTCTTCTTAAACTCAGTAGTAGCCTTGGGCTTGACAAAAGGCTTATTTTTCTTCTTATTGTGGGAAGCCTGAGGGTTCTTCTTCTGCACCAAATTGGCACTAGAACCTCCCTCAGCAGCAACTTTCTTGCCACGAGTATCTTTCGCCCTCGCCTTCTCTTCAACACCAAGAGTGCCAATGAGATCAGTAACACTGAACTCCTGCCTCTTGTGTTTTAGGGAAGTAGCAAAATCCGACCAAGAAGGTGGTAACTTGGCGATAATACCGCCAGCCACAAACTTGTCCGATAACTCGCACTTATTGTTCTCAAGCTCCTTTGCCAGCGCCTGAATCTCATGAGCTTGTTCTACTACAGAACGGTCATCGACCATCTTGTAGTCATAGAACTGCTCCATGACATACAGCTCACTGCCAGCATCGGAAACTCCGAACTTGGCCTCAAGTGCATTCCACATCTCTTTGCCCGTAGGCAAATGCATGTACACATCCACAATGTTATCTGCCAGTATGTTGACAAGTGCACCTCGAAACAAGTTATCCGCTATATTGAACTTACGTTCGTCCTCAGCAGATAGAGGCTCAGCGGGCTTGCCTTGTACAACATGAAAACATTCCATGGCAGTAAACCATAGGATCGCACGTGCACGCCATCTCTTAAAATTGGAACCATCAAACGGAGGGTGCGGTTTAAGTGACGCAGCAAAGCCAACTACCGAAAAAGACCTATCAAGTTTTTGGATTGTTGGAAATCTAGTCAATTTTCGGCATATTTTAATCCAGAAATTCAGCATATAAAACATGACATAAACATGCATGAGTGATCTATCAACGATGATGTATTCATATTCGCTAACGAACAAGCTAACAGCAACACCTATTAACATATTCATAGCGCACAGAAACAAATACATCAAAGATGTGTTAAGATTATACCCTCGGGCGGGGCCAGTGTCGGTGACACCGGAGGCGCCGTTACCATCAGTCGACATGATGGCCTATTCGATGTAGTCGATCAAATCGTGATGCAGGACGAAACTTGATGCAGGAAGATGTTCGCAGTGCAGTCCCGCGAACAGTTCACCACCAGGAAGTAGACGTCGCAGATTGAGTAGTCGCGCCGATGCTCTCCCCAAAAACTTGATCGCCCGCCTACCCGTGCAGGTACACAAACGGACGGAGTTCTGGAGGCCTACTCGCCCAGAAACTTGTGCGCGCAAGGTTCCGGACCGGAGATTGCAGAGAGCAGCAACAAAACAGAGGGAGAGAGAACTGTTGTTTCGTATGGAGAGGAGAGCCTTCTTATGCTGTTCTCTTGTAACAGCAAAAATGAAGAGACCAGAAACTGCCGCCATTAGTCACTAGTAACTGCGCACCCATTACTCGAAAGTAACCGCAGCCATAATCCACTAGTAACTGCACCGTTACTGCCAGCGAGTCAGTGCGTTTCGATTTTCGAATAGATAAAGAAAAACGCACGCACGCACACGCACACGCACACGCACACGCACACGCACACGCACCGCACGGCACGGCACGGCACGGCTCGGCTCGGCGTGGCGTGGCGTGGCGTGGCGAGGCGAGCGAGCGAGCGCGCGCGCGCGTGTTGGCTCTCTTCAATTTCACAAGGGGGTTACCTCGTTCCACCTTTTAAAGTGGTATAACTCCCATTGAATTCTCCATATGGGACTAAACAATTTTCCACCTAGCATTAGTTGTGGGCCTAGGAATTCCATTTGATTAATTGCTAAATTAAAATGGGCCAATCCCAATTAATCCAACACATCCTGCTTCATTAGGTTCCTATTGTTTCATATTTGTTAACATTGCACTAATTATTCTGAACTGGTTAGAGATATGCCTTCTCTTGGGGAGAAAATGCCTGATAATTTAAAGCGCACTACATGTGTTGAGGGCTTCGATTCATCCCTCGAGATTGGAATGGAAATTGTTCTTTGGTTAACACTTGCCCCTGATCATCTTGCCTCGTCTTGCCATTTGATTAATTGTTCACTTCAGATTCGGTGCATGCTTGAAGGACGTTTTGGGAACTCTGCAGTCAAAAAAGTTGTAACTCCAGTGAATTTGGATGGCACAAGCACTGGGTAAGTTAAATCTGTTCCCACAAGTAACAGTTTGTTAGTTGTTCAATTATTCTTTTGACCTCATGACCTCTGCTCTTCCAATTATGCAGGAAAGCTTACCTAACATTTTCAGGGTGGGGTTCCTAGGTTGTGATCGTTTTGGCTTCAGCTTTTAGCTTCCGGCTTATGTTTCACTATTCATAAATTTCGTCTTTTTCTGAACTTTTAGTTTTTTGTTGAACGACGCACTCAAGCTTGAAGCTGGCAGTTCAGAACACTCCCAAGTGGGTAAAATTTTTTGCTTTTTAGCCCAAAATTTGAAAGTTTTTTACATATGGACTTCGGAAAAAAAGATTTACAAAAATAGACCCTTAGCACGGCGCCAAAGCATATGGCGCCCATGGTACATAGCACGGCGCCATATACTTTGGCGCCGTTTGCGGATACGTAAGAGCCACGGTGGCAAAACACGGCACCAAAGCCCATAGCGCCGTGCTATGCAACAACGGCGCTAACGGCCGTGGCGCCGTGCTCTTGGACTTAGCCCCGAACTTGCAGTTTTATGCAAGTTCAACTATTGCGGCGCCAAACACCCTGGCGCCGTATGTAAATATCACGGCGCCAGACTCTTTGGCGCCGAGCTGTTCACATACGGCGCCAGGGTGTTTGGCGGCACATACGGCGCCAAAGGGACTGGCGCCGTAGTTAAACAGCTCGGCGCCAATGAGTCTGGCACCGAGCTACCTAAACCTGCAGAAAAAACAGCATTTCTGCCAGACATATGCACATACATACATTCACATATAAAACAACTGAAAACCTAAATAACATTGCATAACTATCAATAAGTCTCAAAATATCACAAAACTATCAAAATATAACATAACTATAAATAAGTCTCAAAATATCACATAACTATAAATAAGTCTCAAAACATCACATAACAGGTCTCAGCGTATAAAATAGTCAGCCTCACTGCCTCTTGGCCCTTCCCTTGCCCTTGGCCAGAGCATCACTCCCTAGAGTATACGTGCTCGGGGGACGGGTCGAACGACGAGGCCGCTGCGAAGCCTGAGTAGACGGTGCGTCGGGCATCTGCGACATCCCAATCTCATCGTGGGTAGATGCCTCATCATCCTCGTGCTCCTCCTCGTCGTCATCCTGCTACGCCTCATCGTCGTCGTCGTCGCCCTGACTGAAAGTCGGAGTGCGTGACGAGCTCCTCGTGGACTGGCGCCTGCCGACGTGTGATGACGACGCTGCAGCGGCTGAGGCACCCGAGCGCTGGGAGGTTGCCGGTATGATCACGTCCGAGCGTGCGCGGCAACCACAACGACCTGCCGCACGACTGAGGCGACGTCGAAGTCTCTGCAAGTAATGACATGTCACAATTGTATACATGCTGAATGGATCTAACTTAACGAATTATCTTCGTACCTTTAGGAAGTCCCTCAGGCGGCGGCTCTCGCTGTCCAGGTCACCAACTGGGTGGCTGAGAGCCTCGTCGATCTCCCGCACCGAGGTTTGGAGAGAAGTCCCCTAAAGAAATAAGGAAACATAAGTAAGTGCGAGATAAACGTATTTAACCAAAATAAATGCAAATATCATGCTTTCCGTACCACTCGATGGAGAATCGGAGCAGCCTCGACCACTGTGCCCTCCCTCGCACGCTTGTCATACCAGTGTCCTCGTTCTCGGACGAAGCGAGGTCCGCGTAGTCGACATCGGTCCACTGCTGCCTCAGCCTGTAGCGGGTGGCAGTGTGGTACCAGGACAAGTAATCCCGGAAGCTGGCGTTGCTGTGGGGGGTATTGTCCCGCTCGTAGTTGTCCTCCATCCTCCTCCACCACTGGACGTAGTCTCGGTGGTGATGAGCGAAGTCCGTCACCTTTCGTTGGCGGATCCTGTCGAACATGTACATATAGCAGATGTCAACAATAGGTGTTAGAGTACGAACCAACAGAATTTTAAATGAAACAAAATTGTAACTTACTTGTGTAACTCAACAGAAGTCGACACCTCCTCCGGGGGGTACAACTGCACAAGGCCAAACTGGCGTGCGACTCTATGGGGGAGGTGAATCTCCACAGCATGGAAGCAAATCAATGGACACCTTATCCTCCAAATGTGGAAGTCCCTGCGGCACAAGGTGCTTAGCGGTAGAGCTAGAACCTGTGGCTCGGAGTAAGGCTCCCATGAGACCTAGTAAGCAAACATACGGGGAAACACACGATTAGCCATGTACAAACCAAGAACTGTAGGAAAAATAAATGCATTACCAATTCCTTACCATCGTGGGAGACAAGGTGTCCAACTCGTTGATGTAATCCACGTACGCTCGCCGAGTGGACGCGAACGGGACTGAGACGCTATCCCACAGGTACGCCATAGTAGGGCCGAGGTCATCCACACCCTGTGGATGCCAAGGCTGCGCCTGGAACACTTGAGGGCGCCCCACAGGAATGCATGTCCACATCCACACCTGTAGGAGGAAGACGCAGCCACCGAGCATCGACGTGGGCGCCTTGCGTCTGCAGGCCTCGCAAAGCTGGCGGTAGAGGAACACGAGGACCGCCGAGCCCCAGTTGAACTATCCAGCGTCAACCCAGTCCTGGAGGCAGTGGATGTACATCCACGAAGCGACGTCCCCCGTGGCGTCCGGGAAAAGCACGACCCTAAACATGTGGAGGACCCAAGCGCGGCAGTGGTAGGTCACCTTGGTGTCGTCCACGCCCTCAGGGCATACACCAAGGTATCCCGCAACCATCTAATGTGGACCCCCGAGACGCGGCCTCGCCTGGCATTCTCTGGGACAGGAGGCAATAGCGTGCCCAAGAAGGCCTCCACACGTGCCCTCCAGCCCTCAGACACCGCCGGGCCGACCACCGGCTGTCCCCTAATGGGAAGTCCAAGTATCATCGCCACGTCCTGTAGCGTGACGGTCATCTCCCCACAGGGAAGGTGGAACGTGTGTCTCTAGCCTCCACCTGTTAATAGTACATGGAGAAAAGAATTAGTTACGTACGTAAGAATATAGAAACGAAAATAAACGGATCCGATAGAGAAAATGCACATGTCGACAAATGTGGTCAAAGTTGCGCGGTTGAAGACCGGCATGCCCCGCCGTAGTAGGTTAGCGACCGTGTGAAGGCCAGCACGGCGAAGCAGCGGGGTGTAGCGGTCATCGTAGACCATCAAGTTGAACCCATCATGGGTTCGAGGACGAAGTATGTGAATCTCTTGAAAATTGCTATAAAAGTTAGCTGCGTGATGAAAACACATGTACATTTCGATGACACACGTACCTGGCCATCCTCCGTGAGCCTGCCGCGGTGCTCCCTCTCGTAGAACTTGTCCAGCAGCCGGTATCTCGCCATCCTGTGCATTCAAAAATACGTTAATGATAAGAATAACAAAATACGTTAATGCTAAGAATAGCAAAATATCTAAAAGTTTATGCTCTCTAAACCTAACGTCGCTAACCTGACTGGAACGATGCTATAACTATTAACAAAAACGATATACCATATCGGATAAACTAAATTACTAATATCACTAATCGCTAATTTGTCTCCAACATTCATCACTTTTACCAATATTTTCTATTTTTAAACCTAAAAAAGAATATACACCTATACCTATTTCTAAACAAGCAAACATACCTATTTCTAAACAAGCAAACAAACCCTAAAAACATATCTATTTCTAAACATTCATCAATCTCACTCAAATCAAACCCTAAAAACATACCTATTTCTAAACATTCATCAATCTCACTCAAATCAAACCCTAAAAACATACCTATTTCTAAATATTCGTCAATCTCACTCAAATCAAATCTTAAAAACGAATCTATACACATTACTACTCTTACATTACACATATCTATTGCAAATCCAACCTAAAACCGAGCCAAATTGAACTAATTTCATCTAGAGTTTCAAATCTTGCCCACGAAATGTACCTCAAATAATCCATATCTATTGGAAAAAAATCAAGGGAGGGGAGGGAGTTCACCTTGCTTGCTCGGTTTGGAAGCAAAATCGCGAGAAAAATCGATGGATTTGAGTAGATTTGGAGGGGGAAGAGAGGGGCGGCGGCGGCTGCTCTCTGTTTCGAATGGATGAGTGAGGGGGCCGGGGCCACGCTCGGGCTTAAGTCCCAGAGCACGGCGCCATGCTCGGGCTTAAGTCCCAGAGCACGGCGCCACGGCCGTTAGCGCCGTTGTTGCACAGCACAGTGCCATGTGCTTTGGCGCCGTGCTGTGCCACCGTGGCTCCTACGTGGCCACGCACGGCGTCAAAGCATATGGCGCCATGTTATGTACCCTGGGCGCCATATCCTTTGGCGCCGTGGTAAGGGTCTATTTTTACAAATCTTTTCTCTAGGGGTCTATATGTTAAAACTTTCAAATTTTAGGCTAAAAAGCAAAAAATTTACCCCAAGGGGCATACGCCGTACGCAGGTAATAAGGATTTGCTGATGCGAAATTATTTGAGATGTTGCAGTGGGACCCTTTCCTTTGTAGCTAGTTATTGTGCAATCTTGATTATTTCTTTGTCTTGCAAGAAAGAGGGCTGTGTTCAACGATGAGAGCGACGGGAAGCCTTGGCATATGATGTGTCTTTTCTTTTTGGTTGCGGCTTGTGGCTTTTGGATTGTTTGTGTGAGATATTACAGAGTGACACAAACTCACGTGCGGTTTTTGGCGATATAAATGAAGTCGGTAAAGTATGTGCTACAATTAACTAGTAAATCCTATCTTGAAAAGATATTTCCTTTAAAAGCTAGTTATTATAGAAAAGCCGAAAAACAGCTTTTAGAAGCTAAAAAGAACACGACCGATATCTGATTTCCTGCAACTCCAGTAACAAGTGAATGCCATCCTAATGTTTATATACCCTTTTTTTTGGAGACGGTTTACGTTTGACTTTGTGCGTCCCCTTTTGCCGGTGGATTACGTAGTATCACTAGCACTATTTGTCCGTGAAATTTGCCTTTCCAAATGAGCTGGGGTTTAATTTTGCTAAGCATGCAAGATTTGTACAGTTGGGGTTCTCTTCTCATGACAAATCACGACTGATGTTGACCGTGGCAGCACGATGCTCCGTTTGCTTGTCTTTGACTAGTTTGTTAATGTCGTCTGGGGCTATACGACTGATTAGACTTCCTTTTCTAATGTGAAAATGATCGGATTGCTAGGCAGGATCATTTGAGGCATGAAACTGCAATAATAAAGTCGCACGTACATGTCCGTTCACAGTGCTTCCATTCCAGTCAAAGTTGCCCCTTTCAATTCAACCGAACCGTATCAGGTGTAACACACTTTTCATCTATCCAAACCTACCAATGTTGTATATATAGCTGGCAAATAAAAACCTGCCTCGATGATAACAAATATCACTTGACACACGAGAAAAAAGGGTTAAAATAAACACAGGCAATTCTCAAACTATTAACTCCCAATCCAGTTAACCCGACACAAGACTTTAATAACTGGATATATATATCGTCCGTAAATGTCATCTAGAGTGTGTACTACGCACAAATCCCAAAACACGGCGGGAAAAAAGAATGATAATGAGAGACAAAAATATTTCTCAAGCCCAGACACCCTAAAAAGGGGGCAATCAGAAACACCACTGTCCCAAACTTCCAATCCAGTGGGCTCGCTCGTCACATTTGCGCGCGAGATGTACCTTTAAAAAACTATCTGCCATCTTATTGCGGCGGTTCCGGCGCTTCATCATCGAACTCGTTCATGTGGTCCAAAAGATAGTTTGCAGCTAGCTGCTCATTCTTGTTGCACGCAAAGAAAACCTCTAGAACCAGGTCGCGATCAAAGCCCATTTGTTCAAGCTGCATATACACAAACATAATGTGACGATATTACAAGCGTGGAGCTGTGAATAAAGCAACGGGTAACAGGAAATCAGTTATTCATCCCTGTGCTATGCAGTGTGCACAGAATGTGGAGGCTGACAAGCGGGGAGGGAGGCATTCATTGCTTACACGTTGTATGGCTTCATTCTCCTCGGGTGTGACTGCTACTGTTTGAGGCACTCCGGCAGCAAACTGATCTAGCAAATTCCTGGTTCAGGGTATCAACAGTGTCAAGCACAAGACACAAACATTGCCAGACAAACATTAGCATAAGAAGTTGCTACGATTTCATACCCTTCAGGGACCTCTGCAGGTTCATTTATTAAACGCAGGAACTCAGCCTGGTTTTCCTGAATCAGTTGCAAAATCTGTGGATTTTGTTTCCCCAGTTCTTGAAGCAAAGGCTGCAGTTTAAGGAACTGTGTGTCAATGGAGATGCCACAAGAAGTAGACAGCTAGAAGGAAATGATAAAAAGGATCATGAAAAATACCTGCAAAATTTGAGGGTTAGCCTGCACCAAAGAAAGCAAGCCACGGAACTGTGGGTTGTTTCGCAAAACATCAAGATTTCCACCACCAGCATTCACAGAAGCATTTGGAAGGACCTGCAGATCAAATTAGAGAGAAGTCAGATCTAAATTATAATATTGCGCTGAGATAGAGAGAGAGAGAGAGGGAGAACCTGAGGAAACAGGTCCAGGGGGTTAGCATTGGGTCCAGATGATGGAATTGCAGGTTGAGCTGATTGTGAAGCCTGAACTGGATCAGCCGGTTGGCCACTGGCAGGAAGTGCTTGAACTGCAACAGGGGCCTCTGCCTGCTCGGGAATCCCCTATATCAAAAGACAAAATAACATTAGAGTAGACAAAATAACATTAGAGTAGACACCAACAGAAACGTTACATGCTAAAATTGTGCCCGAACAACAGCTAAAGTTTGGTAGATATAAGTTCAAAAGAGAGAGGGTACAGTCATTGCTTAATATATGGGTCCCCCCGTGGTCAATAATCCCAGAGAAAAGCCTGAAATCACACATATATATAGTATAGCTTACAACTAACTAATACCTCCCATCAGTAAATTTGCTAGTTGTAATTCACTATTTGTTTTGTAGGTCTCCACAAACTAAGAACTCATCCAGGAAGTCCAAGCAACTGCGAAGGAAAAATCAATTGAAGAAGAAGAAGAAAGCTGTGGTTCTTACAGAATACAAATACTCAACAGCCCGCTCCGGGTTGTTGTATGCAGCCCGTAGAGCACGCACAACAATGTCCCGGTCCCATGCTCCTCCACCCATTTCAAGAATTGATTGAACTGTTCCTTCCAAATTGCTGCCAGCAACAAGGTTTGACGCAGCTTGACCATAAGGATCCTCTTCAGTGCTGTTCAAATCACAATATAGAGAGTATCATCAAATGGCATTTCATTTCTTGCCAAGCAAGAGTGTCAAGTAAAGACAGGAACTCAACAGGGGGGAATTGATCAGATTTCTAACTAAAAAAGAAACATGTAGGGACTCACGATGCAGCAGCAGTGGGAGCTGCGATGGCTGTTGCAGCTGGAACAGGCTCAGTCACAGGCAGGCTGCTTCAATAAACATAAAAAAAGGATACTATTAGCTAGCTACTAACCAAAAGACCTTTTAGCATCTACGACTATCAGAAAAATATTGAACAAGCTCATAATTTGAACTTAGCCAGACTAAGAACGGTTAGAAGAAAAGAAGCAGACTAGCATATCTTTCATAAGTTACAAATGAAGGTGCAGATCAAAAATATCCCAGTAACAGAGTAGTGACCAAGTATACCATTATTTTGACTCTAAAATACAGCTATTATTAGAGAAAATAAATTTGAAATTTGAGAAAAGTGAATCCTTGTGCATAATAAGAATTCATTTTTTTAGTCTGGCCAACATGAATGGATACTTACACAGGTGCTGGTGCAGCTGGTGGTTGGGTTGCAGGGGCAGCAGGTATCACCCGATTGACTGAGGGCTGCAAGAGATACATATTAACTCGAACTGGACAGCAAAAGAAATTTGGGAAAATATACAGAAGTAAACACAACGTGCAACAACAAAATTGGAAATGAAATTGCCAATTCTACTAGGCAACAACCACAAGCACATGAAAACATTGTGCAAGCTCATGTCAGATATCATAACATGTATAAGTCTTGACTTATCAATAGGTTTTTCCTCCATTAGTTGGCCTGGACATTATGTATCTAGCAAACAATATTATCAAAACTACAATCATGCAAGCAAAATATATAGGAAAGTAAGCAAATTTCAATTCGACCTTAATTGTACTTCCCTCTTAAACGAGATGATAAAGCTACCATTAATATGTGGAATAAGACCTAGAACACTTGCTTTATTGTTTGGTAATCTTCTAAGAGATCGCAGAAAGCACTAATAAAATATGGGGGAAATACAATGAGAGACAAAAATATGTGAAACATGTTTATTCCATAGCTCTATCTCACCTGATTAGTGGGCTCCTTGGCAGTACTTGAAGCAGCATTTGATGATCCCTTCTGCAAAAAGGTTTTGTCCAAGTTGTAGTTAAGAAATGTTACATTGCATGCATTTCAAGTCTTCTAACTTTTCTAATACATGCATCATATATCAGAAGGCAACATGATCATCTTCATTGCTACACCAAGCATTTCTTGTATATTAAGTGATCACAAAATTTTCAGCTCTATACTATACTACAAGAATATGAACACTTAGCATACCTTAGACAGCATTATAACAATGAAGTTGTTCTCCAAAACTTTGTTCTCTTCAAGTGTTGTGTCGTTCTTAAGAACATTCCCTTGATGAATGAGCATCTGTTGGTCAGCTGGGTAGACATTCTGTCCTTGTGTAGTCTCAATAAGCTTTTTAACATCGGCGACCTGCACAAAACAATTGCAGTCAAATACAATTTCGTATTCATTTTTACTATATAGGAATCTGGGTTCAAGTGCCAAGAAAACATCACTAGACTACAAACCATCAAAGAGTGTAGCCAATTAATAAGACATATGAGGATTCCAGTCACAGATTGCAATGTAAATTAACGAAGCTCAAAGACGACCATCTAACCATAATTAATGCAAATCAGCAAGCAATATTGGCAACAATAATGCCCTATTCATCTATGGTAACAGAAGTAGCATTCATCATGTGCATATTAATATATTCCGAACTAGTTGAATCTATCTGCATACCCAACCAAATATGGATAGATGAGCATTTGTTTCCTTCCCTAATCATCACACCACAGAGAAAATAAATCATACGAGCTTTTTAGCTCAAAACTCTATAATTAAAGGTAAAACAGCTTAGCTAGTGTGACAACCCTAGTCCTAATCTTAGATTCAAATAACACTGCCAAACGATGATACCATTATCATCCCACATCTTATTCATATAACATTCCCATGAAGGAACCTGTTAACACGAGATATACCTGTACAACGATACCAGAGCACATCAACTTAATGTTCTGCCCATTCCGATGGTCATTTATTACAGCCTACCCATGCACGCACTGTAAAACTGAACATGTACCATAATCCACCCACCACAAACCGATTACAGATATGTGTTGATATCCCATCCTACACTGAACCAACAAGCAGTTGGCGCGCATTCCACGAGAGTGGCATCGCTCCCCCAGTGTCAGACGCAACCACGCCATCAGGACAGAATCCAACTCAGCGACAGCTCCCCAGAACAGAACCCAACCCCACTCGCGACGCAACCAACAGGATCCACACCAACCTCGCGGGCAAGGGCAAGCACGAACCACGCCTCATACAGCGAATCTACCCCCGCAACCTCACGCTCCAATCCCCCCAAAAAATACCAGCAGACTCGCAGCACTCTGACCCGAACCCCGCAACCCTAAGCAAGCTCCACCGGCTGTTACAGCGCTAAGAGCCATACCCCGCGCCCAATCTAATCCAACCCGACTCAACCACGCGACTGCCGCGGCAGCTAAAAACCACCGCGGAAAAGAGTAGATTCGCTCGGAGCCGCACAGATCAGGAGGAGGCGGCGGCGGCGCACCTTGCTGGTGGGCTCCACCTCGATCTCGAAGCTGGAGCCCTTGAGGGTTTTGACGGAGACCTTCATCGCGCCGCCGCCCGCCGCGCCGTCTCCCCCGCGCAGCCTTCGGCGTCGAGTCGAGCTCGAGGGTTCGGAGAACCGCTGGGAAGGGGAAAGAAGAAGGGAAGAGCGAAGCGTCTTGTGGTGTAGTAATAATATAAGGGGGCGATGTGAGAAGATATCTTTTTTTCCCTGTTTCTGTGGTACTTTTGGGGCCTGATCCCTCCAAGTTGCAGCTATTTGTGCAAACGTCTCCGTTTAGGTATTCTTGTAGGAGAAGCTCCGTAAGACTGTATTCCAAACTGCGGCGGTTCTCAGAAACCTGAAACCATTTGAAACATATTTGTTTCTTAACATGATCTTTTCTCTTTTATTCTCCTTTTTCTTTTTGCTATTTTTCTTTGTATTATTTGAAGAGATATAACAATATTTTTATTTTCCTACTTTTTCTTTATTTGAATATCTAAAAAAACTAACCGCTATAACAATATCATTTTAGCTAAAAGTCACGTCACTTTTGAACAAGGCCTAAAACTTTTAGAAGCCCAATGTAAAGTGAGTTTGTAGTATTTTGTGCAAAGTGTATTTGGAGAATGAAAATATTCTAAGAAAGCAGTTTTTCATCTATAAACATTTGAAGCAGAAAAGGCAAGCTAGGCTCCGCTTAGTTGGGCTTATGGCTGAAGGCATTTGGCTTATTTTTCACTGTAGAAGCTGAAAAGTACTGTAACGGCTGAAAGAAGCTAACGAGAGTTGAAATAGACTGAAAC
Organism: Dendrocalamus latiflorus; assembly: GCA_017311315.1. Taxonomy (NCBI): domain Eukaryota; kingdom Viridiplantae; phylum Streptophyta; class Magnoliopsida; order Poales; family Poaceae; genus Dendrocalamus; species Dendrocalamus latiflorus. The sequence continues at coordinate 10,268,127 of CM029623.1, forward strand.
AAGAGGTACAAACAATGTGCATTTGATAATGAAGTTCAAATGGAAGCTAGCTCATACGAGTGGTGAATATAGCTTTATGCCACTAACGATGCTGCTATTCAATCACGTGTCATGTCCATCAGTGCAGCATCAGTGCCCTGCGGATCACTAGGCGGGATGAACACGGGCAGTGCGGAAGGTCCCGTGGGCTAGCTGGTTGGGGCCACCCTCGCAGGCAACTCGCGGTCGATGATAAATTTGTGCAACGTCATGCAAGCTTAATGATCGCGCTTTGCCTACGACCCTTATACTTAGGGATCTTGTTGAATATACGCCATTTGCCTTTGCACATGCCAAACGCGCGCTCGACGATGTTCCGCAGTTGTGAGTGCCGGTAGTTGAAGAGCTCCTGTGTCCCCACCAGGATCCTCCAATTATCGAACGTAGAAAGATAATACCACATGTTGCGATATAGAGCCAGGTACCCCAACCGGTTGGGATACTCGGAGTCGACAAGATAGAACTTGCCTACAATGAAAAATATCGATTAGTACAAGCCTTGCAATGCATGGCGGAATGCAAATGTAAAGAGCTGTATTACCTTCTGAGGAATGTGGGAAGCAGTCACCGTACTTTGCCATGGTCTATTGTAGGATCTGAGCATCATGCACCGAGCTCGGCCAACCGGTACACACAAATGTAAACCGGCAATTGAAGTCGCAAATGGCAAGGATGTTTTGGCTAGTGTATCCATACCTATTGAAATGGCGTGCCCTCTCGTCATTAGAAACAACGACTTTTACGTGCGTGTCGTCAATAGCCCCTATGCAATTGTTGAAGTGGGGATAAAATCTCTGTTGCACGAGCTTCGGATGCAATGTCTGGTACATCGGATCGGAAGGTGCAATTATGTGACCAACAAGAGCCACCACATTCTACAACACATTGTTGAACTTCTTGCAAATGGTACTCGCGGAGTGCTCAAAGCGGTTCATTCCTTGCCTTTGAGATTGGGGCGCCCGAGGGCCAATGCTTCTGTCAAACAAACTTCCCTACGTGACTGCAAGCCATAATCCGCAATAAGTCTATCGTGAAGTGCCTCGAAAACATTGGTCCTCATCCTAAATATGTTGCAGCAATACTCCTCATCGGCAAGTTGTTGAAAAACTCACTGCCAACCAGTTAGTACCGTCACTCTTGGGACAGGCAAGCTCATGTCATCCTCACCGTCATAGGCGTAAACCACGGTAAGGGCCACGGCTGGGATGAACAAGGGCCACCCATTGCCAATGCTCTGCATTTGGTCCTTAGGATCTTGTAGGCCACTGCTAGCTTCTTCCTCTGCATAGGCCTCCTCAGAACTACTGCTCTCTACCATCACTGCAAATATTGAGAAATTGAGATGCACAACACTGACAGCACAACATGCATGTTAGCAAGTTCCATGATAGGCACAACATAATTAAAACACTACCAACATAATCTAAACAGTACCAACATAATTTAAACACTACCAACATAATTTAAACACTACCAACAAATTGAGGCTGCATGTCCAGCTCAACAAATTGAGATTGTAACAACACAGATTACGCAAGTGAATACGCACTCAGCTCACTGCTAACGAACTGAACGAACTAACTAACAGACTCTGTCCTCACAGGTCTCCTCTCCTCTCCCATGTACGTGACACTCGAGCCGGACACATGGTTGGACGGCATGAGACTCCTCTCACACAGGTCCACTAGTCGCTTCATCTGGACTTCATGGTTGACGTGCTTACTTGGCGGACTGCTGCTCGGGTGCGCTGGTGCACGGCATGGCCTCTTGCTCCCAGAAGAGCCCATTGCTGCACCGCTGCTAGTGGTCTGAATTGGGGTATGCATACTGCCGGCATCTCCTCCTTGGCTTTCCGTGAGGTGCTCGGTGTCTGTCAGGACCCAGATCTTACAATCTGGATTTCTCTGTGATTCCACCGCACTATTCCCTGGATCAGTAGATAGTGCTCACAGATTACAGTTCTGAATATCAAAGTACATATCATGCGGAAGCATAAATATAATAGAAGACTTACTCATGGGCCGATTAGGCCGAAATCATTAAAATTGCAGCAGCGGAAGAACGAAGCACGCAAGTGGGACCTTCAGGACATGCCCACAGGCAGCCAACTGGAGGTGCGCGACCTAGCCCTTGCCATCTTCATCTTCTTTGCCATCATGTCCAATTGTGTCACTGAAAGATCAAGCTCCGTTTAAGTTGGTTTTGGTATTAATGACAAATGCCATTATGAGATTTTGATATAAATAACAAATATTTTTATAATGTTTTGGTGATAATGACAAATGTATATATGAGACTAATATGCTTGTTTAAGTTTATTTATGTTTAGTCTCATTTGGATGGAAATATGAAATCAAAGAGGTATGCATTCAAAATCACTTTCTCATATGCTAATGCATTCCTTAGATCCAAAATATAGATTGAACTCCTCAAATAGTTCAAATGAATATGTGCATATGTTTTTCTTCATATAGATTTGTATGCACACATTTAGGGGGAGCTCTCTCTCTCTCTCTATGTTTTGGAGTTTCACTAGTATTGATCCATGTTTTCTTTTATACATACATTGGGATCAAACTAGGAGCATGCATTCATTGAAAATCTTTTTTAAAACCAAAATTGTGCTCTGTCTGGAAGAGCGGTAGTACCGCAGTTTTGAACGTTGGAACTACCGGAGAGCGGTAGTTCCGCGCCCAAATGCGGTAATACCGACAAGCGGAAGATCCGGTTTTGGAGCGGATCAATTTTTCCAGAGAGCACCCTCGGTCCATCCTAGAATCTTGCGGGAACGGAAGTACCGGCTAGTTGAACGCCGGAACTACCGCAGAGAGCGGTAGTACCGCATCTTTGAGCGGTACTTCCGGATCCCGGAAGATCCGGAGGAAGAGCGGATCAACATTTCCAGAACGCTCCCTTCGGATGGAGTCCGCATTTTCCTGGAGCGGAAGTACCGGTGATTTTAACGCCGGAACTACCGCAGGTTGCGGTAGTTCCGCTTCTCAGAGCGGTACTTCCGGAACCCGGAAGCTCCGGAGGTAGAGCGGAGCTTTTTTTCCAGAGAGCGCCAAGTTTGGTTCCGGCTCAAGCGGAACTACCGCGCCGACTTCGCGAAACTACCGTAGAGCGGTAGTACCGGAAGTTACAACGGCAGTAGTACCGCACTTTGAATTCAAATGATTTTATATCCAATTTATTATCTCATTATTTGTTGAGATTGTCATGAATTACCAAAAAGGGAAGATTGTTGAATTTAGTCCCCCCATTATGTGTTAATGGTGAAGTTTGGTAATTGATGACAATTATTTTGTAGACTAACGGTTTCCATGAGTTGGATGAATAGGTTAGGTTCCACAAATGAAGATGACTTGGATGATTTCGTGTGTTGAATATCATCAAGTTAAGATTGAGATGAAGATAGCTTCATGAGTTGAAGGCTATCAAAGAAGAAAAAGATGTGTCATGAGTTGATGGATGATGATCATGTGTTGATCAAGTCAAGGAAGACCATCATGTGTTGATGGAGTTGATGAGAGGGATGCATCATGAGTTGATGCATATCGAGATGATGACCCAAGGCAAAGGTATGACTAGCTAGGGCTAAGGATGTGTTCCTAGTCTTTTACCGGTCTCGGTGGTTGGTTGAAAGACCGGATTGCTATTATAGGTTGCCGTACTATTAAGAGGGGTCATGTCTAGTAGTTTGAGTCTCATCATGTGTTGATAGCTCAACCTCACTTGCTCTAGCTCATCTTGGCATGAGGCTTGCATTTGCGAATGTGTTTTGCAAATGGTTGAAGCTCATGTGGCGAATCCTTGTAACATGTGACTATACTTTGCAAATGTGTTTTGCAAAAGGTTGAAGTCCGTGTACCTACTCCTTGTGGTATGATCTAAGTTTTCAAATGTGTTTTGCAAAAGTTGAAGATCATGCATTATCCCTTGGCATGGTCTAAAATTGTTTATTGCTATCTCCTTTGACATTAGACCATGGTAGTGACTCTTGGGATATCTTTTGATTTCTGCATTGATCTAATGTGTTTAAGATCATGCAAATAGATGGGTTGTGTAGCCCTTTGAATAAGCTTTCCATAGAGTCCAAGATCACTCAATTCCGACATCGGAGTCAAAAGTTATGACCGTTTTTCTGAGTATTGTCTGTGCTCAGGGCCGTCTCCAGAAATTTGGGGCCCCAGAGCGAATTGCAAAATGAGGCCCACAATTTTTAAAAAATATTGGTCTAATATAACTAAGGCATACTATCGCACAATCATGTAAGATGTAACTTCAATATGTATTACTCCATACAAAATTTGAAAATATATCAAATATTAAGACCAAAAAAATATAGTACTGACCTCATGTTCTACTAAAAAGCATCATACGTCTTGTATTTCTTGAAATGAAATCTCCAATTATATCTTCATAATTAACCAGCCTCTACTCCAAAGTCCAACCACAGTATATACGTTAATTTCCTACGTGCGATTGTGCGAAAACAGTTTCTACTTTCTAGCTAGTTACGTACGTACCGGAGGTCTCCTGGGAAGTCTGCGCCAGGACTTGCGCTCGCTTGCGTCGCCCGTGTCGCCGAAGGACGGGAACGCGCCGGCCACGGTGACGAAGGCGTCGTATGAACCACTGATGCTAGCGGCACCACCGTCGTCAGTTCGTCACCACATCAGCGGCCGCAGAATTGAAGAAACCCTAGCAGGCACGCCATGCGGCATGCGCATCGGCAGGAGCCGCAGGAGTCAGGACCGGGACCGGCTGTAGCCTGTACATAATACGTATACATATTGGTTTGGGGGCCCTGTGCCATCGCTCAGCTGGCACGCCCTCGTCAACGGGCCTGTCTGTGCTGAAAAACCGAGAGCGGTAGTACCGCATTTTATAACTGCGGTAGTACCGCAAATGACTGACTAACGGCTATTTTTCTAGCCGTTATGATGGAGAGCGGTAGTACCGCACCTATAACGGCGGTAGTACCGCAGAATCCTGTTTTTGACTCCAACGGCTAGTTTTGAGGTGTAGGCTATAAATACTCCATTGTGGCCGGTTGGGGTAAGGTCTTTGGCACTCCATTTCACTCTTTTGAGCTAGTGTGAGACTCTCCACTCAATTGTGCATGTGTTGCACTTTGTGAGAGAGGAGAGGTGACCTCGAGTGCATGTGTTGCATCTAGAGGAGGACTTTGTGTCTGGATTGAGCTTGTGCATTCGTTGCACGTGGTGAGAGTCAAATGAGAGACTTGACTTGTTACTCTTGGAGTTTGCCGACTCCTAGACGGTGTGGGAGGCGTCATGCCCGGTGATCTTCTCGAAGAAGCTTGTGAGAAGACCCGGCGTGTGTGAAGGTTGGAGCTCACCTACCCGGAGCGGGGAAGAGCTACCACTAGTGGATTTGAGGTAGAAGGCTTAATTCGTGGAGCCGGTCCAATTCGTTTGGGCTAACCTCAACGTGGATTAGGGGAGACCGGCAAGTCTCCGAACACCACGGTAAAAAGAGAACGTGTCATTTGTGGTTTGCTTTCTTGTGCTCTTTTTACATTCAAGCAATTTACATTCATAGAATTAAATTGATTGCTTGTCAACCTAGGATTGCAAATCTTGACCTAGGATAGAAGTGTTGGTGCACTTAGGCGAATTTATTTGTTCTAGGCGTTATTTGAGCTAAACCAACTTGAATCTAGCTTCCGCATTGTATACTTGGTTTAGGCAAATAGAAAAGGTCTTTAATTGTTAATATTAACTTGAAGAAAATTTTTAGACCGCCTATTCACCCCCCCTCTAGTCGGCCTCCTCGACCTTACAGTCACTGAGGCGTAGTGATCTGATTCCTAATTCTGGATTTGTTGTAAAAGCGAGTGTGAGCACACTAACCACCGTGCTCCGCGAGCCAATACACAGGATGCAAATAAATAGTATGCATGGCTTATCAAAGGAGATGCTCGGGTTATTTTATTTGCCAAAAATCGCTTTTACTAGTATTATTGTTATTAAATCATAGTGTTATTAATTCTACCTAAACTCCACACGGCGATTGCCATAATTGACTTAATCCACCAAAGACACACTATCCTTACTGATTGTTGTCTAAGACTCCAAACAGCGAGTGGCATCATTACTTAATCCACCGAATATTCTCTTTCCAAATTGATTGCTGTCTAAGACTCCAAACTGTGAGTGACATCATTTAATTATTCCATCGATCATACACTTTCTATATTGATTGCTGTCTAAAACTTCAAACAGTGGATAACATCAATTATACAATCCACCAATATCTTTTGTATACCAAATTCCTAACAATCCAATCCTTTTGTTATTGAACCACAACCATAATTTGCTCTTCCAATCATCAACCTTATTTTCCATTATCTATCCCTAATTAACTCACTAGTATACCTCCACCAAAATATCATTGATCAAGCCTACGATTCACTAGTAATCATCCACCAAGAATATCATTATCAAGCCTACGATTCACTAGTAATCATCCACCAAGAATATCATTACCAAGTTTATACTCCAATAATTGTTATCATACCTCCAATTTCCCAATAAATCAATTCATCCATCTAGTAATTGATCCAGGCCTATTAATCCAATTATCGCCAACAACTCCCAAGAATTAATCCAGCAATTACCTTTGCACTCCTTAAATCTCCAAACTTATTTAAATCATCTATCTAGTCTATATAGTCATTTAGGCTCCACCAATTTATTTCTCCCAGAGTCCACACTATCGTTTCCTATTTATGATTGACATGAATCCACCAAAATCTTTATGTGTTTACAACAAACATCCATTTCCTTTACTCACGACACTATTTATTCCTACCACATTTTATTTTGTAAGAATAGATGTGTCATTATTTGAAATACAATACATGAAATTTCCTGAGACCTAGCAGTTTTGAACAAAAACATAATGTGTATGAAAATAAAATAATAATAGCGATCCAGATTCCATCCACCGTTACATGGCATCCGCACCATATGCTAACACTTCAGCGTTATAACCGCTTACCTTACCACTGGGACAACACCCAGGACAACTCAAATCAGGGCTTTCCACTGCCCATCACTTTTCCATTCCCACCCACAAAGTTTTTGAAATAGAACTATATCTAGTTAAGTTCCCATGTCCGCCCTTGACCGTGGGCACGGCTATTCGAATAGTTTTGACTCTGCAGAGTTTGTACACTTTCACCACAAGAAACAATCAACTCGTTGCCCCACACGATTCCTTAGTCATGTGGTTGAGCAGACCATCACAGTGACTTTTCAAAGTACCTAGTCCCTTTTGTCATCTCACCTTATGGAAAACTGTCCACTTGCGGTGGGTCCCATCTATGCACGGGATGTTCCCCACGGTTACTAGCGTTATTCGGGCTCCACTCTCCTCAGCGCTAGTACGACTGGGAAACTTCACCCTCCACTCGATGTCCCTTTAGGCCTTCTCTTGCCCTTGCGTATCCACTTCTATCCACTACCAGTGAGATGAGTCCGGGAATTTCGATAAATTTACTTAGCCAAGTTGCACTTTGCAGACTTGTGGTTACACTGTTTTACACAAAAGGTCATGACAAGATTCAGTCCTTATGAGTACCTGAGGGGTTCTACCACACTCCACAATTTTGTGCTTCCACTGCACCACATACCAGCCCCCAAACCATCCGCTCATATATTTAAGCAAGTTGGGATTTTTGGGAGCATAAAATAGTCATGTCAAAATATACCAGTCATTCCCACCATGACTGTCCAAACCAGTTTCTCATTATTAAAAATGATAATGATGCTTGGGGCATTTCAGCGCCCCTGGTATCTATGCTGTTCTAAGCATGGCGTATAATTAGGGACTTATTTTCAAAAGGTTACCATTATAACTTTGCTAGGGCGACAAGGTTCATATGTTCAAATACTTCAAAGGAGGTGTAATATTATTCAAGGTAAACAATGTGCATATAACTAGAATCTTAAATTAAACATGTATTTGCATATAAAATAACAGCATGCAATTTTATAATTTAAACCAAAGTAATTTGCAGAAAATGTAGGTTCAACATGATCAAAGTATTGACTCGCCTGGCGCGGTTTACCGCGGTCTTGAGATCACACGATGCTTTCTCTTGAGCTTCTATTCTTTATCTTTACTCTGCTTTGACCACGCTTGATCCGTGAATTCTTCGGGACTCCAGTTTCTAATTACATGATAGACGACTGAATCCAAATAAAAGCAAATAACTCAAAAGATCCAAATAAATCCGAATAAACTCAATTTAGTTCTATTATTAGTTAATGGGTGATTCAGTGATTTGAGGCAAGGTTGGTAAGAGCATATGATAACTTGATCTTTTTATTACGAACTTCCTCTACTATTTTTATATTTATTAAGGAAGTTCCATGAGTTAGGTTGAATCTATGAATTGTTGTATTTTGTCGAGTGTTAATATTTAGGGCACACATTATATACGCGAGGTATAAAATCTTTAGCTTACCAACTTAGTCTTAGAGTCTGAGTTTACAGCATCCTGTGGTGTAATATTTTATGTACCTCCTTTTATCGCTAGGCTAAGTTTAATTTTGAATTAGGGTCTATTTATACGGGTCCTAGCTGGTTATATACATTTAGGTTCAGTATCATTATTCGTTTAAAACTAACATTAAACTTATTTAATGTCACTTTTATTATCTTGCCTTTACTTTAGCTACCATTAGGCTTATCTTTATCCCTAATTTTAGTTTAAACTTGGTTATCAGGGCAAAGCTTGGTATGTAGCATTTTATGCGACCCTGACTACTCGTGTTATTGGTTACACATTCAATTTAGGGTATTTATATGTGTATGAGATTATTTTGAATCCTGATGTCCTAGGGCTATTATTTTAAAATATGTCACTGAGGCTTGCTTAATGGTGGCATGATAAACATTGGGCATATGGTTATGTTTTAACTACGCGGGGGCTAGTTTTACCATCTTACTATCATGCAAGGATGTATAATGCATTTTCTACAAAATTTCTATTAGCTAAATTGTCATTTCATGGATATTTGGACCTAGACTACTTCCCTTCTAAATTGCTCACTATGCGGATTAACAATTAAACTCTCAAAATAAAGATTAAAGAACATGAGTTACTAGCATATAATAGCTAATCCATAATTAAATCTCTAATGATCTCACTTCGCACAAGGCTTTATTCCATCTCTATAATGAATCCCTTATCTTTTATTTTAAATTTATGTTAATTACCTACTTTTTTCTTAATTATTTCTAAAGTTCATTCATTTGTATACTATGAAATCTTTAACTGAAGTTTCAATCATTTAGGTATTAGTGAGCTAATACTAACTTCTTCTCTTAATCAGTGAATCACTCTTATGCATATAAACTTTACATTCTGGTACATATATAAATTTGACCTTAATTAATTATCTTAGCTTCCTGGAATCATTTCTTAATTATCTTCCATTGGAAATGGCTAAAGGAAATAAATTGCAAAAGAAGGAAAGGGCGGAGTGTGGATTCGAACTCGAGACTTCAGCGGGGGTGCGCTAGGCATCAGGCGCTGGTGACCACCCGGGCGGCCGCTCACTTGCGATCTAGAGGGGGAGGCAAAGCAAAAGAAATAAGCCACGGCATGGGGCAAAACAGGGGAGCTCGGAGTGGCTCATGACCGACGGCGTCGCCGGCGAGGGGCCACCGGGAAGGAACCGGAGATGACCAAAACGGGTTCTTGGGGCGTCGTAGGGTCCGAGGGAGGAGCTGGTACGGGCCTAGGGGCTTCGAGGCGGGCCGGCGGCGTGGGGCGGGGTCGGGTGGCAGTGGCGTGCGGTGCCGGAAGCTCACAAGCTGTGGCGTCTCCGGCCAACGGTGCGGGGGGGGGGGTATCGCCGAACTCCATGGTCGCCCAAGCCGCAAGGAATTGGCCCGCGGTGGTCGCAATTGGCCGGATTCGGGTTCACCGGAGCTAGAGGGGAAGGGAACAGCCGGCGGTCGGTGGGGCCCTAGAGGCCGATTCCCGGCGGTTGGAGGAAGAGGGGAAGGGGGCGAGGTGATTGGGGGCGGGCCTTCCCTCTTATGGAGGCGGAGCCGACCGGGCGACGGAAAGGGACCGGGCGGCGGAGAAGGTGATGCCGGTCCTTGCCCGGGCGCGGGGCTCAGCGCGAGGAGGCGTGGGGCTCGGCGCGCGAGGGCAGCTTTCGGCGCGTGCGGAGCTACAGCTTTGCGCCGCGTGATGGGATGGAGCTGGGCAAAGCTTCGGCGCAGTACAGAGGAAAAAGGGGCGACGCGGACAGCTCTCGGCCACAGAAGGGGAAGAAGGAGAAGCTGGCGCGGGCGGGGGAGAGAGAAGGGGAGTGCGGGCGGGAGCGGGGCCCAGCGGGCAGAGGGGGTGTGCGCTGGAGCGGGCTGGGCCGCTTCGGCCGGGGGAGGAAGCGGGGAAAGGGTGAGGTAGGTGGGGGTTGGGCCGGGCTGACCTCTTTTTTTTGTTTCTCTTTATTTCATTGCTATTTATTTCATATTTACATATATATATATATACAAGTATATATGTATATATATATTTTTTTCTTTATGTCTATTTTTGGTATACACATACATATACACCCTTGCATATGGCTATATATTTATTTTTGTTGCCCCTTTGAAATCCTTTGGTAAAAATGAAATTTATATATTTTAATTTAAATCTCTCCCTTCTTATACTGGATCATCTTTTCAAATTCATATTTGAAATTTTATCTTTTCTATTATTTGCACATTTCCTTTTTAGGGTATTACTAATGTTTATTTCTTTTTGAGCTTCTTAAATTTTTGGAACCTCCCAAATTTCCAGAAAAATGCCATAAAAATCCAAATTCAAACCGAATATATTGCAAAACCATTCAAGAAATTCATATTTTAAATTTCAGATTTCAGGATGTTACAGTGTCCAGGTCGATGTCATCCTGTCATCCACACCCTGCACGAATGCACACTCGCTCGTAGTGGTGGTGTTGCTAAAGACACCTTCTAGTAGGTCCTAGTTAATTGTAATACATACTGTACTGACTTCATTTATATCGAAAAAACCGCACGTGAGTTTCTGTTACTCTGTATTCTATCGTACAAATAACCCAAAACCCAAAAGCCGCAACCAAAAACCAAAAGCCGCAGCAAAAAAGAACAGCCCTAAATGTCCCTTTGAGCCACCAACCATAGCCTTCACATATGTTGCATCCATTACAAAAGAAAGACAAACCAGAGTTTTTTAATACCTAGTCCGGATTAGTATATGTTCACGTTCAGATATCATGGCAGTTATTCGCTGGCTTTAAGAGTTCCGATACTCAAGCTCCTTTGATAGACCCTGCCCCTTTGCAGTCAGCTCTTGCCTCAAAGACTGTAGTTTACCTGCTTCAGATCGTAGCTGCAAAGCATCTTGCCTAAGGGGTTCCAAGGAGCATAGCTCAGCTTCCAACTTCAGATTCCTCTGAGTCAGCTCCCTCGATTCAAGTTCTTTCTCTGCACGGAGCTTACGTATAGCCTGACTTGAGGCATGGAGATCTTCTTTCATACGAGGCATTGCTTGCCTGAGACCAACAATTTCATCCGCCAGATGCTGGTTGTCATCACATATTCTGCGCATCCCACCACGACGGCTAGACAGTTCCTCCTCCAAGCGACGCGGAGAGATGGGCCTTGGTCGTGCAAGTGGAGGAGGGGGGCCATCACGAAATCCTCGAGGTTCATCATAGTATTGGCAAACCATGCGGTGTCTTCCTGCCATTTATAGGCCCTAATCAAGAGTAACCAGAATTTGGACAAGAGAGTAAGAATAATAAACATCACACAGGGATGTGGTATGGCTTATTAGATAAATTACACAGAAATATAAATATTAAAATCTAAGACTTCGTTAAACTTTGTTAGCAAAACCATTGTCCATGTGAAGTTTTGCTTTCCAGAACAGGTTCTCTATATATCTTCACAGACTTCAGAGACAACAACAACAATGCCTTTTAATCCCAAATAAATTAGGATAGGCTAGGAATGAAACATTCTCAAGATCAAAGAAATAAGAGACTTGAAAAAACCTACAATGCTAAAACGCTGCAGGGGCTGTCGACGCCTGCTGACGGCAAGGGGGAGGGGCGGTGAGCAAGGCGGGGACGTCGGTGTGGCGGGTAGGGGGCAGGGGGGTGGGGGTACCTGGAGGCGGTGGGCCATCTGACGCGGCTCAACCCACAGGATGCCTAACTATCCATCACCGAGGGCTGCAGCGGCAATGACCGCTACATCGCCTTCCACTCCCTAAATGCTAGCCTCGGCTTCCAGGCGCTCCTCCCCCCTCACATTCCTTGGTCTTGGATGGTAATGAAGTACGCTCTCCAACTTTCAATCTCCATGTCCCTCCCAAAAACCTACTAAAACCCCATACAAGAAACTTCTTGTCTTGGATTTTTTAACGCATTTAGTTAGTCGAATGCGATTCAGATTTGTGAGATTGGAAGCTTAATCTTCATTGCTGAGTTTTTTCTTGAGAATTTTTGAAGGGGAGGACAAAATTAGTTTAGTTTACGTATTTGTTTTTCGGATTGTAGCAGGTTAGGACTTCTTACATGTTTGCGAAAAAAATCTTGTTTGGTGGTGAGAAATTTGTTTGTAAAGGTAAAAGCAGAACACTAGTAAAAATGTTCAAAGATAAACAGAATATCTAAGTTTAAGAAATATTACAAATCTAAGGACGGAAGATTTGGATATTTCAATCTCCAGTGTTGCTTGGATGCTGAAAATTGGCTCCTTTCTTCAGAAGGTGGACATTTTTTGTTTCCTTGCTTGATGTGGAAGTGTGGTCTAGACTCTTTTGCTAATTTGCCGGTGTGAGAATGAAAATCATGTCATTGTTAGGTAATAACCTGCTTACCTGTGTTTTCTCAGTAAAAACATGTGTTTGCATGTGTTTTGCTACCCTTTGTCACTACTGCTTGTGTTTTCTCGGTATAAACATCAGAAGACCCTTCTTTCAACTCTACCTTCATTCTCTGTGCCCAGCTTGCCGTTCAGTTCAAGCTGTGAGGTTACCTGACCAGTAAATCTGATCACACATTCGAATCTTTCAGTATCCAAACACCTCTGTCAGAAGACAAAATTCCTGGTCGTCATATGATTATATGATACTAAGGAGTTGACCATTTTACATTTAAGGTTTATTGCTGAATGCTCAGTAACACTGGACACCATATTGTCAAAGACAATGCTCAGTTGCACTAACCCCCTCCTAACTCAGGTTCCACAACGAGGAGGTGAAAAGTAAAATTTCTGTTTCAAAAAACATAACATGGAGAGTTGGAGACATTGGAGCAAGTTTGCTGAAAGTGGCACACGGACTGATGGACAGCATGCTCTTCTCAGTTTTATCAGCTAACATACATCAACAGTTGTCTGCACCTACATATTTCTTGCAAGTTTTGCAATATGGACGAAAGTACTCTTAAATACATCATGTGTCAAATGCCTGACTTTATTTTCCAAGTCATGCATACAGGATGAAGGATTGCTTGGACAGTCTTCCAATTCTTAAAAGGAGCATGTCAATTATTCTGTGTTTGAGCCATTGGGTCTACTTGAACATCTATTTCTTTGATCCTTTTCAACAGATGAAGCACTTGGGCAGTTTTATAAAAAATGGATGTAGGGAAACTTGTATTATTTTGTTTGAGAATTTAGAATTTGTGTTATCAATTATTTGAGATCTATTGTAACAAACGGGACTTGGCTAGTAACTGATAAAACTAATCCAAAAGATCTCCAGAATTTGAACTCTACTGGTTTATGTTTGGTTTACAACCGCACACACGCGTGCGCATTTGTGTGTATACACACACACACATACATATACACACATATACATACATATACACACACGTACATATACATACGCACCCATACATACATATACACACACACATACACATACATACATACATACATACATACATACATACATACATACATACATACATACATACATACATACATACATACATACATACATACATACATACATACATACATGGGAAGTGCAATCACGGTGCACTCCAACTAAAAAGTCACAAAAAATTCTTAAAATAATTCTACAAGTACTTCATGGTTTATTCTATCTATGTATAAAATTTCAAGTTCAAACTCATTCTATGTTAAGAGTAACAAAAAAGAGAAAAATTTGACAAATTTTAAGTCTCAAATTTGATTTCGAATTTGATAGATTTTTCTCTTTTTTGTTACTCTTACCATAGAATGAATTTGAACTTGAAATTTTATACATAGCTAGACCAAGTTCAGAAGTACATATGGAAATATTTTTAGAATTTTTCGCGACTTTTCTTAGTTGGAGTGCACTGTGATTGCACCGTAAACTTGAGTGCACAGCATATGTTCCCTACATACATAGATGTATGTATACGTACATACGTACGTACATACATATATATACTAGTTGAGTGCCCGTGCATTGCTACGGAACAAAAACATTCAACAGACATGAAAATGTAGGGGAAACACATATCTGACAGTTCATAAAATATTAATAATGGAAATATTTGATGATGGACCATTTTTAAGAAACGAAAAAACATTGTTGTGGCCTCACAATTTTTTTATTAAAAGAAGATAGAGGTAAGTCATCACTTCAGTATATTCATCCTAACTCTTTTAACATGTATGCCTTGCTCTAAAAATGCCAATTCACGGCATACTCTAGAGGAAACAAAACAAATATAGATAGCAACAACAGCAGCAGTAAAAGAGTCAATGGAACTGGGGGTGCTCAGCATATTATGATACAAAAAACCATCATATCATCATCATACGTAGCGATATTCGCTTAATAGGAAGCTGTCATTGCCAATACTGAGATTCTGAGTACTTGAGTGTATGTGTATATACATGCATGTGTGAGTGCAGTATATTGCCTCCCACATAAACCAATGGAGAGAGAGATGTTGTCCTTGTAAAAGTACTCAAATTTGATAGAATCATCATAGCAGCCTCCAGTTCCTGTGTGTGTGCACATATGAACGTATGAATAGACGTATTGTTTCCTAGTAGACCGATGGGAATCGCATCAAGAAACAAAAAATTTGTGGTAGCCTAGGCAACGACCACTGGCTGCGATCACAGTCTTCGACCACTCGTCACGACCATAGTCTTCGACCACTGGCTACGACCACAGCACCTCGACTGTATCTCTGACCACACAGATCTTTTAGCACCGAGGTCGACTGTAGCTACGACCACTGGCTTCGACCATAGGCTACAACCATAGAATATGACCATAGGATATGACTACAGTGTTCGACCACTGGCTACGACTACAGGCTAGGACCACAAGCTACGACCACTGGCTACGACCACGCGCTACGACCACCGTGTTTGACCACGAGCTACGACCACTGACTACGATCACAGGCTACAACCACTATCTTCGACCATTCGCTACAACCACTGGCTACGATAGCGCGTCCACGATCAGCGCGAACTCCTGCGACGGCGTCCCGATGTACAGCCTCATCATGTATAACTAACCAACATGACAACAAGTACAAACCTCCCTGTCTTAGATCCAATAGAGCAACAAAACAACGAGAGGGAGGGTTGAGCTGTACTGACCCGTTGGTGAGGAGATCATCATGAAGGTGCATGCGGGCATTAGGGCGTGCGCCGTCGCCGATCCTGCACCAGGCTGAGACGAGCCGATTAGCGTTGGGGTAGGAGAGCATGAGTGGGAGCACCAGCGGTGGCCACTGTAGTGGCGGCGAGGAGGCGGAAGACAATGGTAGTGAGGGCCGGGAGTGAGCCGAGCCCACGACTCCAACGGCGACTCACCGTGGTCGCGCCGCGCGGGGAATGGGAAGGTGGAGCCATGGAGGCCGTTGTACCAAGGGGAGGGCTCTAGCAGCGACTCGCCATGGTTGCGCTTCTTGCGGTGACGCGGTGCCATCGTGGAAGTATCACTCGGCGGGGAGTGGTCGCGTCAGAGAGAGAGAGGGGGGATTGGGATTTCGGGGGAAAGAGTAACGCGTCTGAGAGGGAGGGGAGTTGTGATGGGGGAGGTTACCAGTCGTGGGGAGCAGTTGAGGAGCCGCGTACGATGGAAAGGGAGATCGTGAGATCCAACAGCTATGGAGAATCGAGGAAGAACGGACGACTATTGAGAGTTAAGGGAGAATGAACCTACTACCACCAACTCAAACTTTTAAGGAGTAAAGATATTTACTAATCAGTGGTTACACATGTCATAAGCATATGCCCCTAACTGACCCAATCAGCCAACCGCTCCACCATCCCACCCCATGATCAGTACTAATGTTTATTAATTATGATAAAGTTACTATCATGTGTATATCAAGTTATCATTTGTAATGCATGGAGTTACTATCATTTTGCTAGAAATTATTAATATATTCATGAGAAAAATATAGAACAATTAATAAACTTGTGATGTAAGACTATGTCAGATTTTAGGTGGTATAAAGATACATTCTTGACAAAATTATACATACTGCCTGATCCTAATTAAGATTTTTGGAAAGAAAAATATATATCTGAGTTACCTCCTTTATTTGCCGAAAAGGTTAAGAAATTCTTTAAGAAAAGGAGAAGATAATATAAATTATCAATACTTAGATATAGACAAAATCGCCCAAAAGATACAGTTAGTAGGCACTGAACTGTGTAATGACCTTAAAATTAAAGATCAACTTAAAAAAACAAAAGGTCATTGAGAAAAAGGAATTGGGAGATTTTTGCTATCAATTTGAATTTCAAGATCCACATGAAAGTAGCAATAAAACAAAATATGTCAAACGACTTAGAAGAAGTCATGATACCAACAGGAAAGAAGTATATTATATTAAGAGAAAACGTCATAGAATACCTCTTAAGAAAGAAAACAAACCAAGAGAAATTGTATACTAAAAATGTGGACTAAAAGGTCATATAGTAAGCAAGTATTTTAGATCTAAAGTCAAAAAGAAATCCAAGCCTTGCTAGAGTCAGAGTCTGAAAATATCAAAGAAAGTTTAGGAGAAATCCTAAATCACATTGACAATGAATCTAACTCTGAAAATGAAGATAAATCAGAAATAAATCATTGTGAAAATAGTGAATGCTCTTGTTGTGTGCAAGATGTCTATAAGGATACCTCTGATGAAAATATTCTAGTCCTCGCACACCTAGAATAATTTGTATTAGACACCTTTGATATGATGCAAAATCGAAAAGAAAAAAGAAGTTATCTTAAAAAAATTCCTATCATGAATCAAAACTAACAAAGATAAGTTAGTACAAAATATTGAAAATACAAAGTATTTCTCTATAGATGAAGTCTTCCAAAGAGTAGAGAATCATAAAAAGTGAACAAACAACTAGATCTAAATGATTTCTTTCAAGAACAAAACTACATAAAAGACGAACTACGAGAACTAAAAAGGGGAGTTCAAATCTTAGAAATCAAGGAAAAAGTAGAAATTCAAAGTGAATCTGAAGAAGCAATAATTCCATAAAATAATCAAGGAGTTGTGAGCTCTATAGAAGCATATTTTAAACAAAAAAATGCTATGTAGAAGTCTCATACAAATTTATCGATGGGTTTCACTTCAAATACAAAACTTTAATTGACTCAGGAGCATATGTGAATTGTATTCAAGAAGAAATTATCAATGAGATACCTACTAAAAAAGTTTTAGCAAAAATTCATACTAGCTCGTGAACCTAATCTTGGGCTTGACAAGGGGAGGTTTCTTGCACATGCTCTTATTCTTATACTTGAGCATAAGGAGGGGCTATGGTTGGCACTGGAGACCCTTTCCTTAGGTCACAGGGCTTATGAATCGCAGACCGTGCTCCATGGAAGTGCGTCTTCTTCATGATAAGAGCCATGATATAGGGAGTATAGTAAATACGCTTAACCCTATCATTCTTAGACAATGCTATTTCTCTTATGATCAAGTCGACAACATCAAACTTGCGTCCTTGCATGATGTAATCAAGGATATTCCAAGCATGCCCGTGAATAGCATCGAAGTTTCTGCTCTTTGGGAAGGTGTGATTGATGACATGGTTGACCAAACTCAGCAAAGGAATGAGACCCACAGGCTTCCCGGGTGTATATCTTACATTCTCATCATAGAAGATACACCATATCGGGTTCTGAAGTGCTCCACAAGAATAAACATTTTCATATGAGCTCGAGTAGGTCCTAACAACTTGCTCAAAATCACCTTTAGTAGCTTCCACTCTTTGTGTTCCTGTCATCCATACCAAATAGTCACAATCTAGGGAGACGTAGGGCCTGTTTGATAGAGCTCTAGATTCTTATTTTTTAGCTTCTGCTCCAGATTATCTAAGAATCCACGTTTCTGAGAACTTGGAGCAACCTCTAAAAAGTGTTTGGCTAGTAGGTTAACTCCAGAAACATAAGAGGAGGGATTGGAGGTAAATTGCCCATGCTACCCCTAGTTATAACACTTCATCTATGTCCTTGTCTACCTTCTATTTGTTGACACGATGCTTCATGTTTCCGTGTATTTACATATAGTTTCATTCTAATTCGTATATCTACAGGGGGAGCTCCCACTGAAGACTTGTCATGAACTCCTAATGGTCAGCATGGACATTGAGAACAACTGTTTATTGATAATTTAGCATGTTTAGCTGGTATTACTTGCATCTATAGCTGTAGTCATATATAACATTCAGGCACATCAAAATTATCTTTAGCATCCATACATCCACACATCACATGGGATCCAAATATTACATGAACCAACTCATGCAAAAGTAATTTGCCAAAATATTTCACACATTAGGGAGTTGCTTGCATAGTGCATTCCAAATCTCAAAACCTCACATCACCTCACAAGATGGACCAATGCAAAACACACCGGTAAACAAACAAAAGAGATCTTGAAGCAAGAGACTGTATTTTTGTTCAGCCATTGATAGTTGGCACCATCTACTGAGATATGAGATTTCGGAACAGGACATCCTAGAAACCTAAAAGGGAGGAATACATGATTTTGTCCGAAAGACTGACCTAATTACTGTTGTATATAACCTAGCTATTTGTAAATTAATAAGTTTTTTTGGTAATATTAATAAACCCACGGATCTGTACATTTGTAATCAGAAAGATGTCATATGTCTAATGACAAACCATTCATCAGCAAAATGGCATGGAATGATAGCAGCTAGTGCATTACAGTCTTCATCCAAGAGAGAACCATAACAAAGACACAATGAAGTTGCCAAAACATCGATGGTAAGAACCCCTTCATTCTATATCCAGTTTCAATGAATTCATCATGCCCACATTCAATCCAAACCACAACTCTTAACTGGAGAGAAATATTTGACACGTCCATCAAATCCACTTGCAGCTACATCACCACAATAACAAGCATTTACCACAATAATCAACATTTACCTCAACTCATACATACATAATGTAGCAAACTGGCTTTTCGTGATCAACACAGGAAACTACAGTGGTTCTGCACAAAAGAGCTTTCATTCTGCAAATTACTTCATTAACAAAGATCAATTTGACTAGCAACAAGATGACAAAGGGACCTATTTGCATCTTCGTATTTGCTTTGCAAGAATACAAAGATCATATAGCCAATTAAGCCACATTGGATAGTTGACACTTCATGATATGACAATTAAATAAAAGGATTAACAAATAGTAATAACCATGGGTCGGTGGCAGGATGAAGAAAACAGGGCCATGGTCAATGCCAGAGCCAGGGGCAACAGATGTAGACCTGCCTGGCATCGGCAGGAAGACCATCATTGGAGGAACGTATGATGGTGGCAAATGGATGGAGTTGAGCATGTCGACAAACCATTTACGCTACTTCTACTTGGGCTCAAGGAGTCCTATCAGCTGCTCAACCTTGGCGTGGATCCACAACGGGATGAGCCACCACTAGATCCCAGCGCGAGGTAGAGCAGATGGAGGCGGTCGTACTTGAGGATGAGGTGCTGCAAATCCTCATCATTGGTGATAGAGATGAGTGCATCGAGGTTCTCGCCCAAGAGTTGGAACTTGACACAAAGGTCCCCTGGGGCGCCAGTGAGTGCGACGAGGTGAGGGATGGATCTTGGGATCTGGGGGCAGCCGAGCGGGTGGGGGAGGTGCACCGGCCGTGGGAGGTGGGAGCAATAGGGAAGACAGTGGTGGGTGGTGAGCAATGGGATGACGCTGGCAGAAGTTGAGAGAGGGGGAGGGACGACACCCTCAGGTAGTAGAGATGGGGAGGGGAGGCTAAGGGAGGGAAAAGGTGATGCGGATATTACTTCCTTGATACACACAACACTCATCCACA
Source organism: Dendrocalamus latiflorus (assembly GCA_017311315.1). Lineage (NCBI taxonomy): Eukaryota > Viridiplantae > Streptophyta > Magnoliopsida > Poales > Poaceae > Dendrocalamus > Dendrocalamus latiflorus. The sequence goes on from CM029623.1 coordinate 10,288,541, forward strand.
GGACACTAGACAATGAACTATGACGAGGGCACGTGCACAACAGTTGAATTATCAGGTGAGCTTGTACCTAGGGTTGTTTAATTCAGCTTCTGAGAATGGGTTGTTGCTTGATGCATGTGATGTGTTGTGCTTAGAAACATGGGCAAGGACCAAGGAGAGGCACATGGAGTTACGGACAAGCTTGGTATGAACATTGGAGGTCACCACATCACTTTGAGGATATGGCAACTAAGAATGAAAGATGGACATGTTCTAGAATCCAGTTCGACCTCCAAAGACAATGTTGACTTCAAACGGCCATAGAAGATGCATACAGAGTCCAATAAGGTGATCTTAGACTTGTTGGAAAGTTTATTGTGTCCTCTTTCCAATGGTTCTCATCCCACCTCAAAACTCTACCTAAGCATATCGTAATCCATAAACAAGTCTAAATTAGTTCCAAACCTGGGCCTCAGACCTTGTATCAGTTTGAGTCTAACTAGGAAGTTATAGTGGGATGTTCCTCCACCCTTATGGACATGCTTCCCACATCCCTAGCCCCTCAAAAACTGATAGGGATGCCACTTTTACGGTTTAGACTTGTTTAGATTAATTTTTATTTAGAAAATATTAGTTGTGTACTTATGTCAACTAGACCAACTATGGCGACTTCAGGCATCTCTATTGTTCAATGAAACTTCGTATTTCATTCTCAAATTTAGATCACACTTATTTATTTCTGGCTTGATTCTTGATTGCTTGTAGGAAAGATCATCCATGTTGGGCACGGTTGGTAACGACAAGGGTGTGGTGTAGTGATTGCAGGACGGACTTGGTCGTTTCAATCAAGTAGCCTCATCGTCAATGTCATATCAAACAATCGTGGTGGAGCAATGGGGGGAAGGAGCGATGGCGTGGGAGCGAAGGGGGCAGAGCGGCGGCGTAGGGGTGGAGCAGTGGAGCATGGGGGTGGCGGCGGAGTAGGGGGCATCGCGAGAGCAGGAAAGCATTAGAGCGGCGCCGATGGATATATTACGGGCGTGAGGGCGGCGCCAATGGATTGCAGACATGATGCGGCGGCGTGGGGGCGGAGCAGTGGAGCATGGGGGCGGTGGAGTAGGGGGCATCGCGGTAGCGGGGGAGCATTGGGGCGGCGCCAATGGATATATTGCAGGCGTGAGGGGCGGCGTCGATGGATTGCGGGCGTGATGCAGGGGTGTGATTTCCAAGGGGTGGATGGGCACGGTGTGCGGTGGGATTGGCAAGACTAACCTGCAATCGTAGACGTTGAATGAACTGAATAAACGGTGTAGATATTTAAATGGTATGGCCAACTTGTAATGTCAGCCATTGGATTATATAGATCTAATGATCAGTAGAGGAAAGTATTAACTTGGTTGGATGATAAATGATTTAATCAAACTGGTACTCTTTATATTAGTATAGAAGTTTGCCAACATACGTAAAATAGGTGCTCGATTTTCACCTAATGATAATTACAGGGAGATGGTAAGTGTGTTGAGCTTATACGAATTTATGTAACTTACAAATTTCACCTACACTAACAACGCATCTCTAGAAGTTTCAATCCAACGGTGCAAACAACAAAACTTTGAAATTCCATACATTTATAAGCATATGTGAAAATTGAATCATGCGATTCTTCAGCGCGCACACATAAATGGGAGATACAAAGATTGGATATCACATTATTAAAATCATCGTGTTAGAATGTCAAGTGCCTATTGTAAATGAATAGTCCCATCATCCATGAAATAGTTTTTTTGTTGAATTTGACACAATGCATACATTTAAAAAAACATTAGAATTTTTGGACCAATTTATAACATGGTGATTCCACGCTCACCAAATGAGGCTATATTTACAATTTTATAGTGTATATAACCAATTTTTAAATTAATGTGGTACAATAAGGCAATTAAATAAAATTTTGCTAAACAAGTGTAGACAAAAAAAAGCAATCCCCTACCCCAGCCTCTTGAGGTGAAAATGGATCGGATAGTGCTCAAACCATATTCGTATCCATATTTTTTCTCAGATTCAGATACGAATTGGACAAACATTGGATACGAATATGGACCAGACAAATGTCAGATACGAATTTGGATCGGATTATACTCAGAATTAGATCAGATTCTACTATTTTCATATTTCAATAATTTTTTTTGTGGCCTCTCTTGTTTAAAACATGGCACCAAATTATTTAATATTTTAAATTGATAAATAACTGACTTAGTGACTCTAATATGTAACTATGCATTAAATATTAATAGTAATAAATAAATCATTCATCTCAAGTATTTGTATAATACAGGTTTTGAGGATAGCTCTATATCCTATGGCGCCATAAAGTTAACAAATCAATATCAGTTTTATAGTAATATTTATGCCCCATTTTCTTTGGTTTATCACATAATCATTGATCATTACTGTCATTTTGTCGTTAATCCTAACTAATTCTAGATATATTGCAAATAAAATAGTTATAAACATATCAAATTTAACTAAAAAGAGCATGCAAAAAGCTTTATTAGGTAATATGCCAAAATAAAAAAAATATGAAATGCCAAATTAAAGCTCACCATGATGATGGGCTCATCGAGATGATCAAAATGTATATATAATATGCCTAATTTAGAGGTCAAATACAAAAGATACGTATTAGTAAGTTGCTGCTATTATATCTACTGAATCTGAATCTTCGGATCCGAATCCGAGATAACTCATACCAGATCCACATCCACATCTGAATATTAGGTATCCAAATCCAATATATCTGGATCTGTCTTGTATCCGAATTTGAATATTAACTATTTAGTTCTAACATATCTAAATTCGGTAGCTAGATATCTCTACTGTTATATAAGAGTAGTTGGTAGTCGTCAGTGCGTTCTCCTCTCCCATCTCTACAACCATCCGATTTGATCTGGACCATTCGTCTCTCTCCTACTCTCTCTCTTTCTCATATACAACCGCTTACCCCCTTCACTTTCCCCATCTCCTCGTGCATTCCGGCCACCCTTCTCTCTCTGTTGCTTGCTCTCCAATATTTGATGTGTGAAGTTGGCTAGGCAGTAAATTTTACCTCACTATTTTTATGACTTTATTGCAAAGCACATGTCTCTAAATAATCTGAGCAATATCTAAATGGATTTATTCATCATATACCCTCCTCATAGATGGAAATTCAGGATTTACCCTCCTGACCCACGTGTCAGTGACTTATGATGACCCCACATGTCATTTAGGTAGGAGAGTAAATTCTGAAATCCCTAATTCAAAAGAGGGTATATGATAAAGATCCCCTATCTAAATCTGATTTCACCCCTATAAGCCTCCACCTCCTCCAGGGACCAGGGGCAATCCCGTCCACCCAAACCGGATTCGTGTCCATACGGCCATACCCACCAAGAGAGAGCGAGCGAGAGGGAAAAAGGGTCTTGGTCTTCTCCCACCCCCCGCAGGCGGCGAAGTAAAACAAGGAAAGGGGCTGATAGAAAATTCGGGAGCGGCGGCGACGGTGAGGCGGCTCGCGGCGGAGGCGACGGAAGCAGCAGCTGCAGGGAGGCGCCGCCGATCGATCGGTCGCGTGCCCAGCCTACCCCCCGTCGCGCGGGCGGGGTCAAAAGGGGGAAAAAGCCGCGGGGGGAATTTCTTCGCACCGCGGCGCACGCAAGGAATCCAGCTAGGTGGAAGGGGAGGGAGCGGATGGGACGGAAGGGTTCGGATTCCAGTTGAGCCCTGGGCACGCGCAGGAGCGGAGAGAGAGCCGGAGGTGGCGGCGCTGGGTTTGATGAGGAAGGCTGGAGCAAAAGGTATACGCAACCCTAGATCTTAGAAAATCTGAGTAGTATCTCTGCCTGGTGCTTTGCTGGCTCCCGCCGCCGCCGCGGCGTCCGGATTAGGGGGGTTTTAACCGGTGGGCTTGGTTCTGGTGGCGGCCGCCGCCACGGAGATCGCCCTGTGGTTCGCCGGTTCCGTCATGTGTTGGGGATGGAGGACAGGTTCTCGCCCGTCGGTCGTCAGATCTGCTTTGTCTGAGGGATTTGGACTCCGGGCCGCGGAGTTTGTCTCAGGTCAATCTACAGGCTTGTAGCTGTTGTTCATCGTTTCTGTGCATCTGCCGGAAAGAGTTGCTCGTCGGAAATTCTTCCAGCCTCAAGATCTGCCTGTATTCCTGGGGATTAATTGTTTCGGAAGAAGAAGAATCGGTGCTCTATCTGGGGCGGAGGCCGATAGCCGAGGGAAGAGGGCAGTTGACTTGACTTGTGGATGCTGCTGTTTTGTTGCCTGGGGACTCAGTCCTGGCAGGAGACACTTACTTTTGGCCTAGCTTCTGGTGTTCCATATGTGCAGCAAGACAGAAGTGCTTGTTTGTTACCGTCGGGTTGGAAGTTTGAAGTTTTTTTTCTTAATCTGCTACTGAAGTCGGGCCAGGAATTCAAAGTTTGTTCTTAATTTTCTTACTGAAAGGGGTCAAGGTAGTGGCTGCTGATGGGTGCCCGGGGGTTGTGGCATGACTGCAGAAGCATCGTTTAGTTCTTAACTCTCGCTTATGTGCATGCTATGTGGACTGTGATGCTATTATTCTTCAAACAGTACATCCTAAGCTTTGGTGGTGTGGTGCTCAACAGAACCTTCTGTTGTTTTTGTTTTCCAGAGGATTTTGAGGGATCTATTGGATCTGAGGGTGCGGTTGATGTGAATCGATCTCCTGTTTCCGCTGCAACAACAGGAAGACAATCTGATTTGATGGTATGCACATGATTTGCCATTCGCTAACACTTTGGTTTGTGTCTTTCTTACACTATTTGCCAAGCTAAAAGCTTGTCGTTGGGTTCAGTTTGTTAAGCGTTGGTGTTGTACCTCATCTTTGATTTTTAACTTCTGCTGTTACGGATTTTATGACTAGTTTGGTTCTCTTGGCAGATTCAATTGTGTACCTGTACTGGAAGGTCGCCATCATCGTCACTTCGTAATCTTAATAGCACAGATAATTCGATGACCTGCAAAGGCTGTGGTGGTGAATCAACAGCTGACAGAGGCGGGCCATCGTGTAGCAGCAAGCTTAACACCATGGGCTTGGAGCTCCCAAGACCTATAGATCCTGAGGTGAGATGGAGGACTGTAAACAGAAGGCAAAGAGCTGCAAGAAGAGCAAGGACATCTTTTTCTGGAGAAGACAGAATGAAGGATGAAATTAGATCTTTCTATGCATGTGGCAATGCCATAAGTCAAGAGACGGCACAAGCAGACGCTCCAGTCTCAGAATCTGAGAAGGTTCTTATTTTCGTCCTCTAGAGTACGATGAAATAAGAGTCAACAGTCAATACAATTCATGAATGCCAATTTTCTGAACTGTTTAATTTTATGTCTGCAGCTTGGAGTATCTATTCTTGGTCGGCGCTTTAGTGACCCCACGGAAAATGTTCCAATTAAAAAGAGAAGATTTCATATGGAATGTTCTCCATCACCTCCACCCACTCCGTTGCTAGTGGATCCGTATGAAAAAATATTGAGCAGATCCTGTGGAGGCATCTCAGCAAATGGAAAGCGTCGCAAGGTTAAAATGCTAGGTGAGTGCTGGGAGGAAAAGAAAGGGCCTTTTGATGCTGATGATTTTTCTGGTATATCAATACTGGCTGCTGCGGCCTGTGAGAGTGAGATGGATGGTGACATATTAAACAGTGAATGCTCGAAGTCAGCCCACTCTCTTGAAGAAAGGAAGCCGGAGGCTATTACGGGCTGTTCTGAGTTGAGTTTCCTACATGAAATCAAGGAGGATAAGTTAAATATTCCGGATGCTTCACATTGCAAATCGGACAGGCCTCTGGAGTCATCTGAATCTGCTCCTGATTTGAAACCCTTGTTTCCCACTGCATTAAACAGCTCAGAAAATCTTGTTGAATCTGCATCTGCTTCCGAGGCCAATCATGCGCTTTATTCTGCATTGAGCAGTGCAAACAAAACAGATAATTCTTCATCTGCTTCCGATGCGAAGTCTTCAGGTGTTACCATGTCAAACAACTCAAGTAATCCAGATAAATCTGTGGGCTGCTTGCAAGATACAGTATTGCAAACCAAGTGTTCCAATGACACTCGTGATTCTAGGTTGCACTGGGATCTTAATGTTGCAATGGAAGCATGGGACACTAATTGTGGTGATGATGATGATGATGATATGGTTGGTCCTGATCCTGTAGCTTCTGCTCTAAGCAATTGTAATAATGCTGAAAATGAGATGAACAAACAACAGGCATGTCAGAATCTTTTAAACTCATCAGTTGCTGGTGACATATCTGATCTTTCTTGTGACAAAATTCATGTGGTTGATGCACCACAAGATGCTAGGACAAAGGGTGAAAACATTTTTCCAGGTGATAGTTCGTCTCATCCTTTGTGCAGTCGGTCTCATCAAAACTTGCAGGTATTGGAATCTGAATCTCTAGATGGGAATGATTCATCTGCAGAAACAAAGGATTTGCCCGATCAGCAGAAGAGCAGTTATGTTTCCAAAGTGGAGTCACACCTAGGATCTAATCCAGATTGCAGTGCTTTGGCTCCTATCACGGAGCATGTTGCTTTGACTGCAGATGTGGAGAAGCTTGATGTTTCACATGCCTCACCACTTGATTGTGAAGGTTTGTTTCACTGGGCTTCTGGGGATGGTCATGGTGAAGGTAATTCAATCCAAACAAGTGAACTGGGCTCCAAAGTGAAGCCTTTGGCAACTCGATTGGTTTCCGAGGAAAGCACAAACCTTGCAACAGTAACTGTTTTCAATAAAAGTTTTACTGACCTTGGCTGGAGTGATAATAAACTTGGGCAAGCTTATCAACAAAGCGTATCTGAATTTAAGAACCAGGAGCTTTTGGGTGTTGATTCGGGAACTAGTGATATCAACCAGTTAATTAATAACAATGCTGAACATCGCACCGATGTATTGGGTCTCACCAAGAGAGCTGCAGATGCAGACAATGATTTGGACCTCCCTGATCCTCATCCAGAGAACAACCCAGGTTCTTCTGATTGTGACGTGGCCCATGGGCATGACGGAGATGGTGTGAGTGCAACGATTAATGCTAAAAATTGTGCAATCACTTGTGCCAACAGTAGCAGTGCAGAAACATATTACATTACCAGTGATGCCCCTCAGGCTCCCAGCCCCAATTCAGAATGCACCAAACCAGTAGTTACTGACATGGACACTATTGTGGATTCTCAATCTGCAGCACAGAGCTACCCAAATGGTTATAAAAATGAGCTTGGGAAGGTTGCATCAAATAATTGTCTAGAGCATTGCTATGAAACAGATGCATCTCATATTAGCAAAGATCTTGCTGGGACCGGAAAAGTGGATGTTGAGGAGGATGATTCTCAATATGAGGATGGGGAACTTAGGGAATCTGGTGATCGCTATTGGGCAGATGACGGGTATGAAGTTAAATGTGCCAATTATCGGGTATCAGATTACAAGGACGAAGAAGGTGCCCCTGACATTCCTCCTCTCCCTGTTGGCTCTATTTCAAAGAATATGGGCTTTCCAGTTGCTGATTACAATGAAACACAATCCAGGAAGAAAGAGGGTGATGTATCACTGGTCTCATCAAAGCGTTCATGGTCAACTAACTACTTAGATGATGGATCGGGAATGATGGGTGCTGGTGAAAAGGCTCGTAGTGTTCATTTACGGTTAAAAGGTGAGACTCGGATGTATGAGATGAACCCAGGCTGTATAATAGCTGGATCTGTTGCAACAGTCAACCAGTCTGAAAGGGGCAGTGATTGTTTAGGGGATGATCTATTAAGTATCAGAACGAAGTCCACAGGGTGGGATATGTTGCCTGATGATCAGAGGCACTCTCGACATGATTCAAGGGACGAAGTTGATTCTTCTAACCGGTGTGTTTTGAGCTCATTAGACGCAGCTGGAGGTGGTGAATCGTTTCGACAAATGGTGTTATCGAATAGAGATGTGCAACCACCTGTGGATCGACCAAGATCATTTGACAGACCCCACAGAAATGAGCTGTGCAGGTAATTTCAGTGACTTTCTTTAGATATCATCTTACAGGTAATTCAATTTATGATAACTTAAATGTCATGATCCTAACTAATAACCATGATCCCCCTTCTTTTATCCAGATCTGATGATGGTTACGGCTCAGGCTCAAAAGCTGAAAGGACCATTGATTCTCATAGACTACATGGGAGTGGTGGAGCATCACGGCATATTCAAGCGAGCAACCGAGGGGAGCAGTGGGTGGAAAATTCAAATAATTCTCGCTCTACCCGGCGTAGATCACCTGATTATTATAATTATGGCCCGCCTGGTCCAAGAAATGCTGCGGAAGCTGCTGTCGCAAAGATGGAGAGCAATGGCTTTGTTGTTGCACGTGATGGCACTTTGGTAAGAGCTTCTGATGCAGCAAATGCTGGCAACATGGCAAGAAGGATGAGAAAGACTTTAAGTGGCTCATACCCCCCTTTGTCCGGACAGAGTTCTCCAATTGACAGAGATGGAGCTTGCGGGTTGTCCAGAGGTCCTGCACATGCTAGGGAAGTATCTCCAGAACGACGCTTTGGCGCTAGTGGTAACCTGTCTGGTCGATATGGTCCTGAGATGGATAAAGATCGTACTTCTGATGGAAATATGAGTTCAATTCGTTGCTCACTGTCCAGTAGACAACGGAGGTTCTCACCGCATAGAGCCTCACTTAACCTTTCACGTGCTCACAGCAGATCTCCTTCTGGATCAAGGTCTCGATCCCCACATGCTTGGACATCACCTAGGAACAGAAGGGAAATTATGGCAAATGGAGGTGCAAGTTTGCGGAGACATAGTAGATCTTCGTCTAATTACATGACTGAAGTTAGAATTGGTCGAATGACTTCACCTCAAAGACAACCTGGATTTGATGATCGGGTTATGCGTTATAGCCCTCCATCAAGAAATCGCACTTACTCGCAACATGCTTCAACATGGGTTGATGGAAGGAACTGCTCAACAGCAGATCTTTCTGATCATAAGAAATGGTATTCAAGGAGGAGCCCAGCTCTGAGAATTACGTCAAGGAATGACAGGTTTGATGTAATGGATTCCCAAGGACGGCCAAGGTCTGGAGAATTGTACCGCCCGACACAGGGAAGGCTTCCTTATGGCTTTGAAAGGGGAAGGGGAAATAAGCACGATGGGAATGATGATGATCAAAGGGAATACGCTGATAGATATGAAACTCATTCTGTCAAGCCATATGACCGGAATGGTTCTGTGAAGCAGTTCAAAAACCATACCGGAGATAAACTTCGTCCGCGTATTTCTGCTCCGAGATCACCAGAACTCCAAAGAAGGGGGAGCCCTCGGAGATTTGACAGGGGCTTTGAGAGGCAGCTGGATTCAGATTTGCCTCGTGGAACTAAAGAAGATAATAAACATCCCTTCAGATATGATTGAACTGGAAGGATATTGCTGCAGATCCATGCCAGAATTCAATCACTGCTATTTGACAAAGGGCTATCTTGCGTTCTACTTCTGCTACATGTGTTCAAGCCTCAGAAGCGCTGAAATCATTCACTTCTTGGAATGGAAATGCAGATTAACTTCACAATTTTCCTGTTTTCATTTGTAAATATTTATATTGGTAGTAGAATCACAGTCACTGCTTTTAGCTTTATGGCTGTTCGTTTTTATTTCTTATATTTTCTTAACTGTTCTCCCTTATTGCACTCTTTTTTAATGGGCATTATCCCTGTATGAGGTCCATTTAAACATGATCAATCAATTAATTTTGAGCTGAACCATCGGGGTATCTCTTTTGTTTCTGCATTTCATCTAGCATTTTGTATTATCCAAGTGTCTATGGTCTACGTGGTTAAGTGGTTCACGTGTCCTGGTGATGGTGTTTAATACATATTTGGCTCCCAGCGTCCAGATCTGCGGAGTGTTCAGATGGGACCATTTGAACCTCTGTACTTGAGTGTATGATGTCCTTGCGGTGAATATTCTTTTTCCCTCTAATTAATATTTTCCTTCTTGGTACAAAACTTTACTTCGACATTCTTTTTTCAGGACAAAGGTTGGAATAGTGTCCTTGCACGTGCGAAGGGATGCTGGGGTATTGCTCGCACTCCCGGTTTATTCCATCTTCTGAGTATATTTAGGAATGGCTGCTTACTGGTGCAAACTTCAACTTTCTACTGCACATGAAGCATACCATTTTCTATATTAAAGGGACATAGCTCCAATTCTATAGAAATAAAGGGAACATTAGCCTACCATTGCTGTTGGTATTACTGTTATTTCTGTGATCCAGTGGCAGTGTTCTACAAAGCACTAGGCGCTAGGCAGGCGGCAGCATGGCTCCTAGTGCGTAGGGCACCTATGCTGGCGCTTATCAAACAGTGTTGAATGGCAAATTCATGTACCAATGAAACACATGGATGCATACGGTAATGTGGGAATTTTGCTAGTACTAGTGACGATACTTTATTTATCAATGAAAGATAGGAAACACATGGATGATAATGTGGGAATTTTGCTAGTACTAGTGAGGACACTTTATTTATCAATGAAAGATAGGAAACAAATGGATGAAGTTTTACTTTGCCTTACACACGTGATAGGTGGGAATGAGATTAAGTAGAGCCAGTTGCTTCTGCCCCCTTAGACTCGTCTAGACTCACCTAGGACCCACCTAGGCACTCTGGCCATCCAGCTGGCCGATTATGGCCAAATTGCAGCAGCTAGGTGGCGCCAAGCGCCTAGGCCACTTTTTAGAACACTGTCCGATGGTTATGAATTTAGATTTGTCAATGGTTCCAGCCTGGTTGGGTTTGTGTGGGGTCAGGTCCTGAGCCCTGGCATGGTCCCATTTAATCGGACACAACACAAACACAGTATGATTGTTAAACTAGTCAAGAAATGCTGACATGAATATGTCAGCATAACTATTAAATGGTTTTACATTACACAACACAATTGCAAGTCCACATGACATGGATGGCACAATGCAAACATAAATGGGTCGATGTTGATGTGTGCTGTTAGTTTAGGGAAAATGTAAATAAAGTTATCTAAAAATCTGAATAAAACATTGTTTGATAGGTTTTAATTTGTTTGCCAGTATGCCTTGTTTTATTAATCGTGTCAACCATATCAAGTAGTTAAACCTGACCCGTCCATCAAAATATTAAGTGTCTTGTTATGCTGATCACACCCATAAGAATCGTGTTGTGTCCGTGTCCTATTATCATGTCATGTTTAATTTTGACAGCTCTATATGAAATGCCATCAGATGTTGGTTCATTGTCTTACCTTGCCACAGAAGGGCAAACATTCTTATATTCAATCATTGCTAAATTTGTTGGGTGGTTGTCACATTCTCTTTATTGTGAACTCCGTATTATTTTAACAGCAACAGTGAAAAGGAAGAAGTTGTTGCATGCTGTAGTAGTATGTGAATATGTGATTAGCTTGGTTGGGCCTACCTAGTATAGTATGTGAATATGTGATTTATTTGGCAAACATATGGATTATTAGGTGTGATTAGTGCATGTTCTGTTATCGTGTACAAACATGACTACAAATGATGATCTCAAATATTAGCATGTGAAGATCAGTGTGTTGCTGATTCAGACATTTAGTATTATACGTTTGCTCCAATGCTGCACTCCTGAATCCATTGCATGAAATAGTTGATTTTTCTGGTGTGTGGCAGCCTGCAGATGGTGACATCCTCTGGAACTCGTGGCCTTGGTTTGCCTTATTGCAAGATGGAGGCCCTTGCATTTGGTCGTGTGCAGGATAAAATGAAACTTGCAAGTAAGCTTCCATGCTCTTGGCACCAGAGGTTCTGAGGATTGTTTAGTCAAAGCTGAGATGGATCGTATGCTGACATTTGCTTCAGTTGAGTATCAGTGACTCAATCCATTACATGGTAGCAGCATTTTGTGGTACCAAGTTGCATTCTTGGATTGATAAAGGCAGCGAAAATGGGGGAGAAGAGAAGAAAATGAGCGCTCTTTTTCTTCATAAGATGATGTGGGGTTATTGTTTGCCGTACTAAGTGTCAAGACTGTCTCTCTTTTGCATGACTTGTCATGAAAGAAAGTCTCGGTTCTAGAAGATTAATAATCTCTAGAAGTTTCATGGTTTCTTCAGCTCCCAAACTAGAAAGTAGGATGACTTGCATTTCCATGACAAAACTAAATATGTTATGCGTTTTAACCACTTTCTATCTATTTTTATATAATTTCCCTCCTAGTTTTCTGACTTAAATTTGAGTGTCGGCTAGATATTCTAGTTGCTGTACCTTTTGGATGCTAACTCAAACCACATAATGTAATGTCCAGAAAACTCCAGGCTTTCTTACATGCGTTGGAATTCAATAAAAATAGTGGAAATGAAAGAAAAATCTCTTAATTCTTGAGTGCCTTCCATAGATAGTAAGCCGCTCTGTTAGTTTCTGGTGGCCAGCAGGTGATGCATAAGAATTCCTGCTTTCCTGTAAAAAAAAAGGAGTTCGATTTTTTACTGTTATTTCCTGGGTTTGTCCAATTGCGTAGTATTATCATCGAGCATATTAGAGCATAAGAAAATTTCTAGGGAACACAAGGTCACAAATGCTCCTATTGCAACCCATCATAATGGGCTGAATTATCTAGAGAACTTATAAGCTACTATTCAAATGAATAGACTTTTTTTAGCCGAAATTTTGCACGATCCTTATAAACCCTCTGTTATCACACAACCGCAATTCATTGTCCTCAAATAAGATGTTTTCTTGTTCTCTAGGATGTACTTTCATTGCTATCTGGATTAAATGTTGCATTAAGAGAAAATAGTTCTACTTTCCTTCTTTTGTCTCTGTATTGAGTCAAGAGATGCGATGACTGCACATCTTCTTATTGCCAATGTTGTTTTAAATGACCTAGACGCAAGGGAGTTTAGATTGTTATAATAAGTAAGGTGGCCCAAGTATGTTTTAGGCTTTTAGGTAACGATAAATGGTATCAAACTGGTAGCGTCATTTGCATTTTTTCTGGGTTGAGGCTCAGTGATTGATGCTTTCATCAGTGTGGTTGACAGTACAAGTTTGCAACTTTACATGGTAGTATATATTAGTCAGGACATAAAACAACTTTTTTTTAGATCTTAAACAAGTCAACAGGAAATTACTTTGGTTACTTTTGTCACTATTTCTCACTCTAATTTAGCTCATGTTGCAGGCGTTCTTGGATGAAGTTTTCCTTGAAACTGAACAAAACATAACCGGAATTACATAGCCAGATAACATTGGTGTGAGCCTGTGATCAGCGTTTGAGAAATCCATGATGGCAAACCTTGTAAAGATGTATCATAGCAATGCCTATAAATAAATGATTCATGCTTTTGCTTTGGGTTTGTGAAGGCTGATAACAGAGTTCGTTGTATCCTGAAAGCTTCTTGCAGTTAACAGCCATAGTTTGGCTGGATGTCGAATTTCAGGGATGGAGTAGAGTCCATAAATAGCAATTTGGCGATGCTCCAAGCTGTGTTGAATGAGCCAAAGAACGGTGATCAAAGATGCGCATCTCCAGTTCTGTTTGCTGTACCAATTTTTTTCTTCGCGTTGAACAATAGGCGTTGACATTTGCCTTGCATATATACATATAAGTTGTCCTATCCATGGATGAACGTAGAGGTTGGACACCGAAATTGAGCAGCAATGACACTAGAATTGTTCGTTTTACATATGTTTGCCCTTTTTCACCGGGAGAGCTACGAGTTTATTTCACCTTGAATTTTTTCCATTTTAGCTTATGAAAGCTTGGCATAAGAAGGTGAACTTCTGCAACGTGGATTCCACGCATCAATTCCCTCGGTCACTATTGCAAACCACCATATCTCCTTTTATATTTTTATTCTTGATATTCTAGTCTCACATTATGATCTGACGTGGTCTTACATTATGATCTGACGTATCTTGGTTGCAAGATCAAAGTGCTGCAAATAAAGTGGCGCTGGCTCAATTTGTGGGACATGTCTCGCAATTTTCCTCCTATTCTGTTTCAGAAACCTCATAAAGCTTGCTGAAGCGCATCAACATGCCATCTTGAAGCAGACCAAGCTGAGAATGTCCTGAACCTCTCGCAAATCTACGCGTTTCGCAAGCTTCTGGAGGACAAATGCAAGAGTTGTGAACTTGGGAAGCCGCTCATGGACCATCTGAATTGTAAAAGATGTCAGAAAAGCGCGTATGGATTGCACGAATCAGGTCTCTGTGTGCCTAGAGCAAAGATTCTCAAATCCATTTTGCGTACTATTAGATTGCATCTGATTACCTATATGGAATCTTAGCCAGCTCATTTTATCTTAGCTAGAAGCAGACTGGCAAAAATATTTTATTGCTGTTAAGTTAGCACCCTCGTTTGCTCCTGAATTTGGTCAATTGATTTCTTGCTGATAACGCGTAGAAACTTGTATGATATTCCTGTCCATAAATATAGGTTACCGTTGATTCTGTGCGGTCAAGCTTTGACCATTAATATATATTAAAGTATATATATTGACTACATGAAAATAATACCATTGGATTTGTCTTGTAAAATACTTTTATAATATATATTTTTTTTTATCATTTTTGTTAGTATATTATGATAATAAATTAAGTTAAAATCTTGCATTAGAGACCATTCAAAATCAAAAACAACTTACATTTGTAAATGGAGGGAGTATAATATAATTCTCCCCCCTGATTGTGAATAGCCTCACGGGACTGGGAGTCCGTAAGTACAAATGTGTTCAATTGCATTCGGCTTTTTTTTCTTTTTGAGATGCGTGTTCAGTTAAATTTGTTATACTCAAATCATTTTCTCTACGCAATTAAACAACGGAGACTGCCACAGCCTTGCTGTTGCTTTCCAAAGATCATTTGCGAAGATCCAGGCTGTTGATGAAATCTAAATTTTTTGTTTTTGTTTTCTAATGCAACAGAACACCGACATTTTGTTTGAGAGCGACTCTGATTGTCCAGCTAATTTTTACGACGTTCCTGCTTGTTTATAATTTTAGCATACTTTGGACATTATAGATTACCATGGTCCGTCTGGTTCATGCTGGTATCCAGGCGTCATTGCCACTGGAATCTCTCAGAAAACGAGGGAAATTTCCGCATAAAGATACATTGAAAAGTGATTTAACAACTCAAGATATATACTCCATATCTGCGTCATAAAAGATACATTGAAAAGTGATTTAACTACTCAAGATATATACTCCATATCTGTGTCATGGAAATATAAGCCATGGCATCCTAACTTTCTTGTTTATGAGACGAAGAAGCTTAAGAAACTTTAAGAAATTAATAAGCCTGTAAAACGAGGCTTTTCAGTATGTTCAGCTGAATGCATTGTGTGTCAAGAAAAGACTTAAAAATGACAAGTGACAAGGTGCACTGTACATTCCACACAAATGAGATTCAGAGGCCAAATGCATCTGTTTGGCTTGAGATTTAAGCCTCGACTGAAATCGAAGAAGTTCATAGTCCAATGAATCTTGAAATCTCAACCATGTCTCAGGTGCATGCCATTCAAGAAACTAAACAAGCCCTTTTTGGCCTTTGACCTCTCTGGAGTTTTGTGATACATGATATTCAGGATGTATCTTCTCTGAAGCCACCCTTCGTAGTTTTCCACATTTCTTTTTTGCAAGTGGCAACGAGTGGAGGCAAATAGCTGGTGAAACAAATGCTCCCGCCTGTATTTTCTTTTTTTCTTTTGTTTTCGGCAGTAATGTTCCCTATTAGAGACTTTATTACAGATACTCATCTATGGTGAAAGTGAATATAATAAATGAAAGTCAGAAGGGTGAATGATTTCTTTAAAATCCCTGGTATTATTAACTCAATGTAGCGGAAACGCAAACAATCTTACCAAAGTTAAGAGCCGATTTGACCGCTAGGTCACCAGTCTGATCGAGATCTACCGATCTGACCACTCGGGACATGGCAGTTTGACCGCTCGCTGAGGCAGATAAACAAAACATCATTGCACATGATCAAAGAAAAATGTTAACTTATAAACTACTAATCCAAATACAGGGAAACATGATACAAGTCCTCCCTAGAATGTCAAAAACTTATTTCAATTATAGATCATGAAGATCAATGTTAAAGTCTTGACCTTTATCCAAAACAAATCAGGCAAAAGAGGGAAACCTTCATCTACTCTTGCTCGTGAGTCTTTAATGATCTAGATAACCTTAGATGGATTCTCACATATCATAGCAAGTTAGATCACAACACGAACTAAAACTAATCACCCTCAAGATACAAACTCTAAAATCACCTCTCTAGAAGAAAACCAGGCAAACATAAGGACTCTCCCTAGATAGATAGGATCTGATCTCTAACAGATATCTCCACTTCTTACGCAACCTTGGCATCAGGAAAGATCAAGAAAAGATGAAATCCAAACAAGAAAGCCAAGCAAGTTAAAGCATAAAGAGAAATCCTTGGCACAACTCACTAGGATGAACTTTGGATATTCATTTCACTTGAAAAGGAATGATTTACAGCTACTCTCTCATGAAAGGCAGAGCTCTAACCCTAGAGTACACACACAAAGTTTTCAACACAAGAAAACCCTAATCTCTCTCCCCAATACTTTCATTTCTTTTATCTCAACATACATAAGGGTTTATATAGTGGAGATTCCTCATCTCACACTTAACTTTAGCAACCAGCACACTATTAGTGGACACATCCACTTATAAATGGGAAAATCCAGTAATTCACACACAAACGGGTTTTATACTAGCACACTTGCACATTTTTCAAAACGTGATTTCTACATAGTTCTAATAGCCTGATATAATGCTCCATCCTCCAAAACGTGACCTAAACGACTTAGGCCATTACCACGGTTTTGTAAACCACCACTCTACCTGGTATTAGATAATTTTCTCAATTGCCACCCACCGAACTCCAAGTGCTTTTCCTCGAAACAACCACCACACGGAGATGTGATGCCCATTGACTTATCACCAAAATCGTATGCCTCTTCTAGAGAACTGTCACCACTTGAAACGCTCTAGGTCTTATGGTACACCACACCACAACATAGTCTATGATGCCTAGTTACTTTCCACCAAGGTCGTATGCCCTGCTATGAGGACCGTCACCACTTGAAATGCACAAGTCTAATTGGCACACTATGTGTAGATATTTGCCTCCTCACGATTCTTATCTTTCTCTTGTGCTTCTTTGCTTGAGATGATGCTCTATCTGGATTTATACAATATGACATGGCCTCTGGGGCTCCTCTCCTAGCCTCGGTCTTGTTGTTAACCACAATAATCATGAAGCTCCCTGCACATCAAAGACCAAGTAAATTTTCTGAGCACAAATGACACGTTCTTGACTCTCATTAGTAAAACAACACATGCATTGACTCACGTTGTGACACACTACCAGATGCATGAACTCTCGCATGACTCACATTGTCAAAAACCAACTTAGACTCACTCCAAGACCAGAGGCTAGTTTGACCGCCAACCAACGATCAATCAAACTGCCACAACCAACTTAACTCCCGGTAACAGGGGACAAGTCAGACCGCTATGCAAGGCCGATCAAACTGCTCGCCTATCATATTGCAAGCCGGTCAGACCATTATCTCCTAGATAGCGAAATTCGAGAGCAAATGATATACAATCAAACTCAATCTTCGACACCAAAACGTAAGCATGGAGTGACCTCCACATGTTCTCACACACTCAAAAAGAAGTTTTTGTTTAGGGGATTGACTAGGACATATACTGAAAGAATAAGTTGTTTTTAGTTCTGAATTCCAACAAAATTTTCTTGGAGTGAACATTTAACCTCAAAATTAGAGCAACAAGTTATTGTGATCAGATATTGAATTGATCGTGTAGCACAATTGAAAAATCACTAATATTTCCTTCTTCTGCAGCTGTGAACTGTGATCACTGAACTTATCAGATCTTTGTACCCCACTTACTCTTTGCTTATCATGGCTTTGCCATATGCCCAACTAAAATACCTTTGTCTTAAACAATATGGTTCAGTATTGAAGATATGCAAATTCTTTTCACTTAGTGGCAAGATTGATTACCACACCAATTGTACTTAACTAATGCAACTATCTTAACTATATCGGTACCAATTTGTCACTTTATACCAAAGCACACTCACTCACTCTCCTCCCCCATTGACACACCACAAACTAATCTTGTTTTCACCAATATGGCCTCTCCTTTTTTGTCAAAAACAAGTCAAACACCTTTCTCCAGCTTGTTAATCTTTATAATTGCACAAGCAACCATAAGAAGGCACAAAAGGCACTCACATGAACACCAAAGCGGTTAGAGCTTGTGCCCACACAAAGGAAGGTCCTAAATTCAATTCAGACTCTCAATTTTCTTATCTATGTCAAGTGAGGGCCTTGCATTGGCGCCTTTGCTATGTGTGTTGGAGTGTTGTATTGCTAACAGAACATATACTATTAGTTATCTCTAAAAACAAAAGAAAAAAAGGAGGTGTCTAGACAAAATTTGAGCGTTTCTTTGTTTAAAAGTATTCTAATTTTGAGCTATTAGATCCAGATCTAATGGATCTCATCTCCCCCCTCAACCATATGAATTCCTCCCTCCCTCTCCCATCCCTTTAAACCCTAGCTACCACCACCACCCCGTCGTCGCCGCCACACAATACGCTGCCTCCCAACCACCTTGTTGGCACCATCTCCGACACTAGAGAGACCCTTTGGCTTCCCCCTCTGCTGCCCCGCCCTCCCCAAGCTTCTTCTTCCCTGGTGACGGCTATGGCCTCCCGTCACCCTGACCAGCTTATACGGTGCCACCCTCCTCAGTCCTCCTCCACCTCTGCCGCCGCCACCCTTCTTCCCCTCCTCCACCGCCTTAGCCCTTCTTCCTCTCCTCTGACGTCCTTGTTGATGCAGGAGGCGATGGGTGGTGGTGCATTCGGAGCATCCCCTTAATATAACAAAAAGAATGGGGGCATTCGGCGAGGGCAGTGGCCACCGATTGCGCCAGAGTGTGGTGGGAGGTGCTGGCGGCTACCAGCTTCACTGAAGAGTAGTGCGTGGCGCGGGAGGTGCTGGCGGCCACCAGCTTCACTGAAGAGTAGTGCGTGGCTTCGTCGGCGCCAGTGAAGATGCCACTTGAACCCTAAACCCTAACTCATCGGAATCGTTGCCATAGACAAAACTAGAGTGCAAATCTTGAGGCAAATCGGAAGGATGGAAATTTAAGTACTTTCAAGCAAGAAAACACCTGAGTACTCCTTAACAATTTCAAAAAGAGAGAGATTAGTAGGAAAAGGTGAAACGAAGTAACAACTAACCAACCTACAAAAGAAGAGAATTAACAAAACAAGGCATGGTTAATTACTCATTGGGATGTGCCCCCTCCATGGTGTGTTTATATATAGGCATGGTGCCTAATGCAGGCTGGCATTGCACTTGCAAACAAAAAACAAAGCCAAATATCTGTCCAAAATGGCATTGGACATAGTCGCAGTCCTTGTTGCATTGCCACTCTTGTTCTTGCTGGCCAAGGCCATATGGATCACCGTCTCCTGCTACTACCTCACGCCGGCGAGGATCCGGAGGATCTTGGCCAGGCAAGGCGTCCACGGGCCCCCGCCGCGTCTCCTCGTCGGGAACCTCCGCGACGTCTCCGCCCTCGTCGCCGAGGCCACCGCGTGCGACATGGACTCCCTCAGCCACGACATCGTCGGCCGCCTCCTGCCACACTACGTCCTCTGGTCGAAGACGTATGGTGAGTATTGGGTAGTGTCCGTTGCATTGCCGGCCGGCGTGCGATGCGAGGCTGACCGGAGGAATTTACTCTTGGCGTTTGCGTTTTGCAGGGAGGCTGTTCGTGTACTGGTACGGGAGCGAGCCGCGGCTGTGCGTGACAGACGCCGGCATGGTGCGGGAGCTGCTGTCGTCGAAGCACGCACACGTCACCGGCAAGTCGTGGCTGCAGCGGCAGGGCGCCAAGCACTTCATCGGCCGCGGCGTGCTCATGGCCAACGGCGCCACCTGGTACCACCAGCGCCACGTCGTCGCCCCGGCCTTCATGGCTAACAAGCTCAAGGTACGTACGTGCAACCACGACGCCGCGTCGTCGTCGTCGTCGTCACCGTCTCCGGCGGCCGTACCACCATCAGTGTCAGTTCTTGAACTCCCGGCTTGGCGTGTTGATGTGACGGCAGGGCAGGGTGGGGCACATGGTGGAGTGCACCCGGCAGACGGTGCGGACGCTGCGGGAGGCGGTGGCGAGGGGCGGGAACGAGGTGGAGATCGGCGCGCACATGGCGAGGCTCGCCGGCGACGTCATCGCGAGCACCGAGTTCGACACGAGCTACGAGACCGGCAAGCGCATCTTCCACCTCATCGAGGAGCTGCAGCGGCTCACCGCCCGCTCCAGCCGCTACCTCTGGGTCCCCGGCAGCCAGTGAGTCAAATCATTACCGCAAAGATTGCTCCGCTCCCCGTACAAACAACATTCAAAAAAGTAGGAGCACATGTTCCATTATTAGAAGGTTCGCTGACAATGAGAGCCCTGTTGCACGCTCAAAATGTGCCACTGGGTTCTTCCTGTCAGTGAACTTAATTATATGTGTGTGTTTTTTTATAAATGTTTGTGTGTAAGTATGTTATATTCTATAATAATATTTTGTATTATTGATTATCGAATTCATTTTTACCTATGATTTAAAATACAATATTCTTTTCAGGTATTTTCCTAGCAAGTATAGGAGGGGAGTAAAGCGGCTGAACGGGGAGCTGGAGCAAGTGCTGAAGGAGTCCATCCAGCGAAGCCGCGAGATCGACGAGGAGGGCCGGATGCCGTCAGCAGCAGCGTGCGGCCGGGGGCTCCTCGGGATGCTGCTGGCCGAGATGGAGAAGAAGAAGAAGAAGTCCGGCCACGGCGAGCTGGGGTACGACGCCCAGATGATGATCGACGAGTGCAAGACCTTCTTCTTCGCCGGCCACGAGACGTCGGCGTTGCTCCTCACCTGGGCCATCATGCTGCTAGCCACGCACCCGGCGTGGCAGGAGAAGGCCCGCGCCGAGGTCGCCCACGTCTGCGGCGACGCCCCGCCCACCGCCGACCACCTCCCCAAGCTCACCATCGTAAGCCATTGATTCCCGCGAACCATGCATTCCACACAATGTCCCATGTCACCTGCGGTGAAGTGTTTAACCGCGCGTTTCGTACGTGCATGAGCAGCTGCAGATGGTGATCAACGAGACGCTGCGTATGTACCCGCCGGCGACGCTGCTGCCGCGGATGGCTTTCGAGGACATCACGCTCGGCGGCGAACTGCTCGTTCCGAGGGGCGCATCGGTGTGGATCCCCGTGCTGGCCATCCACCACGACGAGGCCGTGTGGGGCGCGGACGCGCACGAGTTCAGGCCTGACCGTTTCGCGCCCGGGCGCGCACGGCCGGGGGCGGGGCGGTTCCTGCCGTTCGCGGCCGGGCCGCGCAACTGCGTCGGGCAGGCGTACGCCATGGTCGAGGCCAAGGTCGTGCTGGCCATGCTGCTCGCGAGCTTCCGCTTCGGCATCTCCGACGAGTACCGCCACGCGCCGGTGAACGTGCTCACGCTCCGGCCGCGCTACGGCGTGCCCGTGCGCCTGCTGCCGCTGCGCCCGTAGGCCGTCCTGGGTTTTGGCTGACTACTTGCATGGCATTATATCCACTGCCAGTGTCAATCTTGGTTCTTCGCAATTTTGGTGTCATTTTTTCTTCTTTTGTGTGCTTGACTAGAGAGAGAATTTTGTGCTTCAATTCGGGACGGATGGTCTGACATGTAGAGGCAACCTAATATTTGGAGTTGAAAATTTTCAGTGTTTTTATGCTTTCCTCTCTAGCAAAAATAGTACTAATCTCAAAATAAATAAAGAGATAAGTAATATTTGTCCATCATTGATTTTGCTTTAAAAATTGTACAAATTACTATCGACGAAAGCATAGCAGCACCTCCTATATGTTTGATGTTCAGTGGCCATGTAAAATGTTGAGTAGGGAGAATAAAGCAAATCACATTCGAACGGTTCAAATTGTTTAACTTCAAATTTTAAAGGAATAAGTCTATTATTTAACCCTCTCATCTATTATGTTTGTCTGAAAATTAACTTTTAACTATGAAATCAGATAATCAACCCTCTTCAATTGTCAAAATTAGGCAATTTGTCCCATTAGACCATTCCAATCCGGTTTTGCACCAACTTAGTATCGACATGGATGATGGATCCGAACTGGCAATATAATATCCCTGCCCACATGTCATACTCAAAATGCCCTCTTCTGCCTCCTCTCTCTCTCTCCCCTCCTCCTAGCCTCCTGACCGTCACGTTGAGGCCGATGGCCATGTGCGCGGTGAGTAGTGGCACAAACACCGGTGAGCGAACGTCGTCCACAGGGCGGAGCTTGAACCGGTGGAGCACAGCGCTGGCAATGAACTTCATCTGCACGAAGGCCATCTCCTTGCCGTCACCCGCGCCGTGGGGCCTTACCACCGCAACCACACACGGAGCCTTGCAGTGGCAAGTCAAAGAGCAGAGAGATCTTGTTTGCAGTGACGGTCTGGTAGTGGCTCCGCAGGGCCATCCTCATTGCCGGAGCATGACATGGCTGCAAGCATTGTGGGCATAGGACGCGCTCACGCCCTACCTGTAGTGACTGCCGCTCTACGCCACCGTCCGCAACTGTCACCAGCAGACGACACCGTCCCCAATGCGAGGTGAGCACCAAATTAAATTGGAGGGGATGGTTGGAATCACCACCCAATATCCAACTTTGATCAACAAAATATCCAAACTTGCAAGCGGTGGTGGATTGGGGGGGGGGGGGGTTGGCGTGGATAGATCTGACGAAGCGCGGTGAGAGACAGAGGATGGTTGCGGCTCAGATGGATGGCGATGGTTCCCATTGAGGCCCAAATGGTCGGTGCTCACGGTGACCAATGGCAAGCTGAGCCTAGCCTAGCTCGGGCCCGAGAGAGAGAGAGAGAGAGAGAGAGAGAGAGAGAGAGAGAGAGAGAGAGAGAGAGAGAGAGAGGAGGAGGAGGAAGAAGAAGGGTCCACGTATGACATGTGGGCCAAACCAGGGGTGGGTTTGATACTGCTTAAGATGAATTTATGTTAGTACTATCTATAGTAACTAGCTTTTAAACGGTGTGTTTTTAAAGCAAAATTAATAGAAAGATTATAGTAAAAAGGGTTTTGTTAAACATCATCCGGATGTTTTCATCCTAACTATCATCCAGATTTAGAACTGTTAGATTAGAGATCCAATGGCCATAAATTCTCCCCCTTCCCCCTTGAATTCTGCCCCTCCCCTTAAAAAAATCTCTCCCCTTCAAGGGACCCTTGATCTCTAATCCAAGGGCCACAAATTTAGATGATACTTAGAAAGAAAACATCCGGGTGATGCCTAGACACTCGAGTTTAGCTGTACCGGTCAAAATCGTATGTGACTATTTTCTTAAACGTACTACCTCTCACGAATAGCCAAAATTTAAATATTTAAACCATAAATTATCAGCCAAAAAAAATCCACCCCTGAGTTCTTGTTATTTTTGAGCTAATTGAGCCTTGACGACTCAACTGGACGCCACTAGCAAAATTTGGATACATGATGCAGTCAACCAAAGCTACGGCGGTTTAAGGCAAAAGGGATGATTTACACTGGTTTTGATAAGTTGAAGATGTTAATCACCTAGTTTTGTAACTAAGAGTTGTCTTTTAGATAAACGCAATAGTTCAAAAAGAGTTCAAATGAATTTATTCTAATTTTGAACGGGCTTTCAAATGGACAGGTTACAGTCAACTTCCAGCCTAACTAGGAAAATTTCTATTGTATAGCGGCGACACAGTCCACTTTGTGTAACGCGCGAATGAGGTGGTGGCATATGGCAAAGTACTGTAGCAGCTATTTTAAAAATATTTTTTCGTACGACTAGTACTGTAGCAAGAAGTAAAATATTTTTTTTGCACGGGCTACAGTACTACTACAGTGTTCTTGCCATGTGTCGCCACCTTATTCGCTCTTACACAAACTTAACTGTGTCACCGGTATACAATAAAAATTTTCCCTAACTAGACAGGCGGGAGCCGTCACATACGGCATGCTGTCTCTTCAACCCTACGTGGGCGCCTGTGGCGCCTTGACACCTCGTCCAGCCTTCTCTTGTGCCGCCGCCGGAGCTGCCATCGGGGCTATTGCCCTGCCGTCCCTACCGCCGTCCACCACTTCTACCCAGGGGCGATGGCGTCACCGCCGCCTTGCTGCACGACTGCCGTCCACCCTAGCTAGCTACCTCCCGTGATCTGATCTGATCTGATCTTAAGCTCTCACGGATGTATATGCAGCAGCTGTACGGCACTATAGCGAACTAAGCACTGAACCTGAGTGCCTCCATAAGTGGGCAATAATTAACCCGCATCACGAGCCCTTGTCCTCCGGGCTAATCGAGCATCACGGTCGCCTGAGCTGAGCCGCGGTTTTGCTCACATAGCTTAATTAGCTGCCCAGGATTGGCCACAACGTTAGACTTTTTTCGAAACCGACACACTGTTACACTTCACAAGCTGCTGTTTGGCACTAGGTGCCTGCCCGGCCATGTTGTGATAATCTTTTCGCTTTGGGCTGGCGATTGGAAGCCTCTATTTTTTATCAGAAAAAGAAGCACCCCGTTTGGCATGCGCCTATGTGCACGTGGCATGAAGAATCCATCGACGGATTGCATGTCTGGTCATGCTGATTGAAGGATATCAACAACATGGTGGGAGAAACTATGCCTTAGGTCAGTGGTGGGTTCGGATGTTTTGAATTCATTGGTCCTGAGTTCGATCCCTAGATCAAACAAAGGATTTTCTTTTTGTCCCCTCGGGCTAGGTCCCTAAAAGGGAGAGTACACGTACACATGCCTATGCTCCGTGAGATGTGGGTCTTCGCTCTAGTTAGACATGCTTTGGATGCATCCACGTGTGTGAGTTGAGGCGTACGTATGGAGTGTGTGCGTGAGTGTGCGTGCTTCCTCTGTTGTACTCTAAATTAAGACCAACCCTTGCTAGATTGAGCTAGTTATATAGTGTGTATAAAGATTTTTGTTAAGTTCTTTTTGAATTATAGCTTTCCTCGAACAAATAAACAAAATGGCTTCTTCGTCGTCTTTTTAAAGCAATTTATCGGAACAATTTTTTTAAAATAGTTTATTGGCTTAATGATGCTTGATTCGTTAGCACAAATACTCGTACTAGGACAAAAAAAAATCATAATTTACACATAGAAAGAGCCCACCTTTTGTCGTCTTTCGCCCCTTGAAAATAATGCATCTGAATATATACACGTACGTACTTTGGAGCGCTAGCCAGCTAGCTAGCCAAGGTTTCTTTTAGCACGTGAGGAACAAAAAGATTCCCTGCAGCTTATGAGATAGGGTATTTGAGGTCCAAATGAAAAGAGGCACGACCTAGCTAGCTTAAAGGGTATAATATAAGAGATTTTCTCCGGCGCTTGGAATAAGTTACTTTTTAGAGCAACTTCAGCAGTAACCCTCAAAACAGGGCCCCTACTTTTTATTTGAGGGCTCTTCCTACTTTTGAGGGCTCTGTTTTTTGGGCTATACTCTAGCAGGAGCTCTTAAAACAGGACCCTCAAATTCATTCTTAGAAGGGATGACACATAGGACCCACCCTCATCCTCATCCTACTTTTGAGGGCCGAGGGGCAAAAAAACTCATTCCAGCAGGGCCCCTACTTGAGCCCTCAAAAGTAGGGGCTCCCTCCAGACCCCACAGGAATGAGGGCTCGAGGGGGGATTTGAGGGACCCCTACTTTTGAGGGCTCAAGTAGGGGCCTTGCTGGAGTGAGTTTTTTTGCCTCTCGGCCCTCAAAAATAGGATGAGGGCTCAAGTAGGGGCCATGCTGGAGTTGCTCTTAGGTAGTTTCTTTAGAAAAACGTCGACTGTTGATTTGTACATGTCTAACTTAGGAAGAGGAATTTTTGTAAACATAGGTAATTTTTAAAGGAAATATTCCATTAAATACCACTTAACACATTTCACTAGGGAATAAACTTTCCTAAATCACTATTCGTGGGCCCACTGTTGGGATGGAGTTGATGATCAATGTATGGAAGGGCCACGTTGCATTGTAAGGTAAACTATGTATGACATAATATAATTGGTAACTATAGCATATGTGACATATCTTGGATGTTGTTTACATGGAAACGAAAAATCCTCCTCTCCACATTTTCCTCCAACCGTGTGTTCAATCGCGGATTTGTCGGGATCCAAAGTCTTGAATTATGTCGTTGTCCTGCCTATCTAAGGAATGGAATAAGAAACTGAAAAGGAAGAAATTACGAGAATACCAACGAGGATTCTTGACCGGATCAATATTTTTCTATGAAAAACATGTCCATATTAACGACCCACTTAACATATTGGTTATATTTACAATCACGATTTAAAAGAAACCTTATCCCTCTAGTGACAAATTGATCGGAAGCCAATAACGACCGGTTATGACCAAGAGACAACCGGTCATATGATTCTATAAACCCCGACCAAAGACATGGTAGTTTCCCACGTGATGAACATAAGAATGGTTATTGGCACATCTGGCAACTTATGATGGTTGACTAAGGGACACGACGGTTAGTCAAGTACACACGTTTCAAAACTGAATAAAGATACATGTGTGAGGACAAAAGGGGTTTTTAGCAGCATTAACTGTCACCCCTTAGATAGGTATAAATAGGATATAGCCTGCGTGCCCTAGAACACATTGAACTCACTTCCTGTAACATTCTTTCTATCTACGGTAATAAAGTCTCTATTTGATTGTGCATGCTTATTTTATTTTTCCATAAATTTGATAGGGGACCTTAGGACCCGATAAACGACGAATACTCCATTTGACTCTCAGGGTAAGTGTTTATGTGACCAACCAAAACAAAAACAAAAAAATTCTAGCTATATACTGAAGGTGGAGAAGCTGATGATAAATCCGGTGTAGGGCCTGTAGGCATTTCAACCGACTTTGCAAAGCCAACACGGAAGAGGCAAAATCAATCTCCAGTGATCATGACCGAGTTAACCATGAAGCGCAAACTTGGCATTTCTAATACTCCAGCTCATCCACAAGCATCTACGGCTGCTGTCGCATGGGCAAAACCTTGAAGGGTATTGATAAACATCATCCGGATGTTTTCTTCTTAACTATCATCCAAATTTGTGATCATTGGATTAAAGATTCAATGGCCATAAATTCTCCCCCACCCCTTCCAAAAAAATCTCCCTCTCCTCTAAAAAAAATCTCCCCCTCCAAAATAAGAGGCCGTTGGATATCTAATCCAACGGTCTCAAATCTGGATGATAGTTAGGAAGAAAACATCCGGGTGATACCTATACAACCTAATTGCCTAAAAGATCTTCTCATTATTCATGGTGTCCGACGCCAAACCCTTTGTACTATAGATTGTTGTAATCAATTAACTGTACTTGCTGAAAAAACTATGCAAATTACTCATACACCATGTAATTGCTGTCGATTAGTCAATCAAGAATTAGGCCATGCAAAAAAAATTAAATTTGCAAATGGACAATCACCAGGGTTTGCACAATTAGATGGACATGCGCTTTTACCAGATTACCCTTATCCTTTTGGTTTGACAAGGATACCAAAATATTTATCTAACCTTCCACCTAATCTTTAAGTTAATACCTGACTCACAATTTAATTAAGTGCCTTTGCATAGGTACATTTGATTGTCGATGGTTAGAGCATCTCCAAGAGTGCTCATATAATTGATCCCCTATAGTCTTAAATAGGAGCTATCCTAAACTCCAACTCTCCCTAAAATCTATGAATTTTACAGCAGTTCCCCTATATCTCCATCTCCTAAAATTTTAAACTTGCCATGTCATCAATTTGGCCCACTTGCAGGTAACAGAATTCTTGTTGGTTGAAGATTTGGAGACAAAGCTGGGCAGTCAGAGGAGGGAACTGGAGATGTCGATGAACTGGCTCAACAGTTGGGGTATCTGAGTTCTACTATCCCAAAGTAGAGTTGTATTCATAATAGTTCAACCAACAAATACTTCTGCTTCAGTACACACACATCATCTTGAACAATCTGGTACATTTTGTATTCAATGATACAAATCTGGTAATATCGCTGATGTAGTGACATTCTGTTCTATTCATCTTGCTCATATCTGCAGGAGTGAGGATTAGAGTAGTGATTGGATCTTTGCCAACAGGACTGACAACCGGTAATGCGGATTTTCTTTGTAATTATTCTGATTTATGTTTTTGCCACCGTCTGCTTTGTTGTGTTGCCCATTTCTTCCCTGTTACTACTTTCTGAAGCTTTGTTGGTTGCTTCTTAACCAAATCCAGGTGACCTGTGGAAATACGACTATATGAGGTGTTCATGCTGGTGCCTGGAAATGAGAACAATTGCATAGCTGACATCAGACAGCTCTCAACAATTCATCACAAGTGCAATGGTTTCTCACAGATTGACGATTCATCAAATGTGGAGTTGATAAGCAAGATGTGTAGCAGTTCATACTGACAAGCAAGATACTTTGATGACAGAGACAAGTTCAGGATTTTAATGCAAACTAAGAAGAATGAAAAAATAAATTAAGCAACTAATTTGTACTACGTCTAGCGATGATCTCATCCCGAAGGAGCCTATAGTACTGCTGCTGCTGGACATCCATGCCGCTAATATCCACTGTCATAATCCGCTCTTCCTCTAGTGTTCTCTTGAAGTTGAACTCTTGTTTCTTAAGCGCAAACCATTCTTGTTCTAGTGCATGTGCTTGTGCATATCTCTCCTCTTTCTTGCGCTCTTTCTCATCATCAGCGCCTTTCTTCTTAGACCACAAATATTCTTACACCTCGATGTACACATGACCTCCTCCTTGACGTGCTGCTTCTTTTGCCCTCTTCCTTCCCATTGGCCTCTTTGGGACATGGCATGTTTGACTTCCAGAATCGCTATCATTAGGATTAGTAGGAGTACAATCTGTGGGACTTGAATCAATGGTAGCCTTCTGCTTTTTATGCGAGTAATTTTGAGCTGACAATTGTTTTTGCTTTGCAATCCACTTTGGCTGATGTTCCAACATATTCCAACAATGCAGGAATTGAAATTTCTATGTTTAGGATCTTGGGCCTTGAACAAAACTTTTGCCTGCACAATCTGCACAATTCAACAGATGAAAAAATGTGTTTGTACAACCAGATAAAAAAACGAGAGCATATAGGTGTTGGCGTTACCTTGTCTTGGGCTGTCACACCGCTTTGCCTTCTTCCCTCAATCTGGGCTACACATCCAGTAAACTTATTAACATTATCTTGAATGACACCCCAACGATGCGTGAGAGAATTTGCGTTGCGATCTGAGGAGAAGTCCTTGTTCGAGTGGAAGTACTCGTGTATTCGATTCCAATATGTCGATCTATTTTGATTGTTGTCTTGAATAGGATCCATACTCATATTGAGCCATGCTGACACCAATAGTTCATCTTCCTTCATGCTGAAATTCTGTGTTCTTTTTTTGGCTAGTTGTCACACTGGGAGTAACTTCCACAATTTGCTCTTCAGGATTGCTACCCAGTCCATCCCAAAGCAATGGATTGCTCCCATCATTCAACAAATTAGTAAAATATCCATCTCCTTCCATATGCCCTGTAAGAGATTAGTACAGTCCATTATCTCAAAAGAGATCAGTACAGTGCTATTATAACTCAATTCTGAATTTTCTACACTGTACAATGCTGTTAATAAAACTATAAGTTGTTTTTCATCAAATCATTGTAATGTTTTGCCATGTATCACCATGTGGTCCATTGCCTAGTCTTGAGTAGTGGCTGTATTGCAGAGATTAACATGTTCAAGTACGAAGAGAAAAATCTGGACAATATTCTTATCAACTGAACCCTCAATAGTTCATCTATAGGTGCATTTCTAATCAAATATTTCTACGCAGCCATAATCTGATTTAAACATCAACACAGGACAAACCAACACAGCTAGCTATTGCCTTGGCACACTGACTAATTAACATTGCGATAGCTTGTTTCCTGCAATTTCTAGCCAAACACATCCAATCAACAAACATTAAACAAGGGGTAAAGATATGACCTTTTCCAGCCGATCTTGTATGTCTGGCAGCGCTTCTATGCCCTGCAAAATCCAACGTTGTTACTAAACAAACAAAGAAAGCAAGAACGGCAAACCAAAAGAAGTCGGTGGAACCATGTGTCGATGGTGGTCGCCGGAGGATGGGGGGCGGCGTCACGGACGATGGGGGCGGCGTCGGACGACGGGGTAGGCGCAGGCGATGCGGGAGGACGAGGACGACGGGGGCGGCGTCGCACGACGGGAGCGGCTGTAAGATCGAGTAGGCCGACTAGAGGGGGGGGGTGAATAGGCGGTTTTAAAATTTTCGTCTAATTTTAATTGACAATTTTAAACTTAATGAATTGACTAGAGCAAGTCGACAATGGTACACCTAAACAACCTAGAAAGGCTCAAGATAACACTAGCACAAGTAATTGACCAATAGCAAAATCAAGTAGTCTAGGTCTAAGGTTGCTACTCTAACTAAACAAGCAATCAATTAATATGAATTAAGAACGTTGCTTGAATAAAAGTAAATACAAGAGAGCAAACCACAATTTGACACAATTACTTTTTACCGTGGTGATCGGAGACTTGCGGGTCTCCCCTAGTCCACGTTGAGGTAAGCCCGAACAAATCGGACCGGCTCCACGAATTGAGCCTAATCACCTCGATCACTAGCGGTAGCCCTTTCCCTCTCCGGGTAGGCGAGCTCCGAGCCTTCACAATCCTCCGGGCCTTCTCACAATCTTCTTGAGAAGATCACCGGAACCTCCGCCAAGCCGTCTAGGTGCCGGCAAGCACCAAGAGAAATGAACCACAGTGGCTTGATCACACACAAGTGCCAATTGGATCAATCTAGAATGCAATGCACTTGAATTGGGCTCAACTACCTCTATTGAATGCACAAGAGTGAAAGAGAGGTGTGAGAAGTTGCTCTAGGCTCAAAGATGTTCAATATGGGTTCAACAACAGCTACAAGTTCTGGTGGGGATGTATTTATACCCCCACCAACCTCAAATAGCCGTTGCAATAAACAATTCTGAATTTTCAGGAAAACCGGAACTACCGCCGTTATATGGGCGGTACTACCGGATTTCCACCGTCGCAACAGAACGGCTATGTCAGGCGGTCAGAAGTAACCGTTGAACAATGAGTGCGGTACTACCGCCATTAAAATTGCGGTACTTCCGGAAAACCAGAACTTCCGCTTCTTGCCCCGGTACTTCCGATTTTAGCGCGGTTAACTCCAACTCAGGGCGCTCTCTGGAAATGAAGTTCCGCTCTTAAGTCCGAAACTACCGGCCTGCGGTAGTTCCGCAGTTCAAACCGCGGTACTTCCGTTTTCCGAGAGGCTAAGTTTAACTCCGGGCGCTCTCTGGAATTTAAGTTCCGCTCGGGACCCCGGAACTTCCGCACATGCGGTAGTTCCGCAGTTGAACTTGCGGTACTTCCGATTTCCGAGAGACTAACTCAACCTCCGGGCGCTCTCTGGAATAAACGATCCGCTTAGAAACCCGGTACTTCCGGCCATGCGGTAGTTCCGCCCGTAGAACGGTACTACCGGATTTTCTGACAAAGCACAGTTTTGATTGAATTTTAATTTCTAAGTGCATGCATGATCCTAGATTGATCCATAGGGCATATTAGCATATGATCAAGCAAATCACCATGATCCCTCTTAATAGTACGGCGTCTATCCTATAATCCGATCTTCCAACCTATCTCTAAGACCGGTAAAAATAAAATAGCCCTAAACTATTTACCTTGTCGCCCTTGAGATCTTTGAATCTTCAACATCTTTTTATGTACCTTCTTCTTTGCCCTTGAGACTAATTTTGCAAACAATCAATACACAAATTAGTCCCATGATCACATAATGTCATTAATTACCAAAACTAATATTTTTAGGGGCCTAGATGCTTTCAATCTCCCCCTTTTTGGTAATTGATGACAACATGAGCAAGTTTGGAGAAGAATTAAGGTTGGATATACTTCTTGTTAGCAAGTTGTATATCACATTTTTATTTAGAAATTTTGGCAATTAAGAACATGGGGAATTCTTGCAATCTAGAAACTAATGAGAAAGGGCTCCCCCTAAACATGTGCATCAAGTTTTATGAAGATTTGCATGAATTCTATTGATAAAAACAAATTGAGCAAGCATGATCACAATCATAATATTAAAGCACACTATCAAAATTCAAAGATACGCATAGACAAGTAAATAGCATTGCAATTAGGGCATAAGATCCAAACATAGTTCATTACAATGCATAGGAAATTAAAATACTAAACATCATCCATCACATGGTTCATTACACCATATTTTATTACATAGCCAAATAGATAGATAAAAGACTTAAACTTCTTCTCCTTGCTTCATTCTCCCCCTTTGGCATCGAAGTACCAAAAAGAAGAGCTAATTCTGAGCTGCACGAAGAGAAGGAGAACTGCGGCGACGAGTGCGGCGAGAGGAGTGAGTCGGAGCCACAACACGCTCAAGAGATGAGACGCGATCCCTGAGAGAAGAAACAGATGTGATCAAGGTGGCAACCTGTCCCGAAGTCTCAATCTGGCGCTCCTCAAGCCTGAGAATGGCGGAGTAGATCTGGGACAGTGTCACATCACCTTCGCCCTGGGGAGGAGGAGGATCAGCGGCTGCCTGAGGCTGATGCTGACCACGAGGACGAGCAGGAGCAGGAATAGGGGCCTCTGCACGAGGCTTGTACGGCTTGTGCACAGTGCAAAGAGCTCCTCTGTACCCGGTCGTGCGAACGATCAGGGCCATAATGAATGGTGCAAAGTTAATTCTCTTCTGCCTGTCATTCTTATTTGCATCAATGCCCGAACAATGAGATCCACCACGTCAAACTTCTCACCATGCATGATGTAGTCAATCACATTCCATGCGTGTCCACGGATAGCGTCATAATTTCCACTCTTTGGAAGAATGGTGTGGTTGATGATCCTGTTGACAAGACTAGGAATGGGCAGCAGTCCAATTATCGTCCCTGGCACTCGATCAGCTGCCTGGTCATAGTAATCAGTATACGCAGCAATGGGAAGTGCCGGTCTACTGAACACCTTCTCATAAGAGCTGGATTCGGTACCAAGTGCTAGCTCGAACTCATGCTTGGTGCACTCAATAACCTGCGTTCCTGTCATCCAACTGAGATGCTCAAAATTAGGAGAGATATACAAAGTGGCGTAGAACTGCCGTATCATCTCCTCCATGTAGTTGCACTGGAACGCAACAAGATGATGAATTCCGGCTTGCTGAAAAAGCCGATATGCACCATTAAACTTGTCAATCTGTGACAAGTGATCCCAGTCAACAAATTTGTGTGCAGCAAACTTATGAGAAGGCCCATACATCTCATTATATACTTGCTCCTGAAACTTGGTATGGAACTTCGGGTTCTGAGAATTGCGAGGGCGGACATACTGACTGCGGCGACGCAAGATGGCATAGTCATCACTGGTGATCTTTGAAAGGTCTATTTCTTCATCTGCAATTGCCGCAGGCATCTCCTCATCCGAAGCCTCATACCCCTCACTCTCATGAGAGGCCTCGGACCCGCTCTCATGGGAGCCCTCTGACTCACTCTCGGAGTTGGAGGCGGGGCCCTTTCCCCTATCCTCATGCTCTGGCTCAGCAAGGGCGGGAGTCGAGGAGGAGGATTGGCCTGCAGTTCCCCCAAAGGTCTTGTGAGAGACATTCTTCATCCTCGGCATCTTCAAAGATAGATTAAGATAATCAAGGTGTGAGATATGATAAGTGAGAATTAGGTTCGAACTTGAAAGTAATAAGTTTCTGATGTTCCAGAAAAAAAACAGAAGTACCGGCGGCAAAACTGCGGTACTACCGGGAAAACGGTAGTTCCGGCATGTTAAATGCGGAACTTCCGGTGCCCCGGTAGTTCCGGCCGCTCGACCGGTAGTTCCGATTTTTCTGGGCATTTCTAGGGCATGTTAAAACTTGAATCTTTTGGGGTATTTCTTGGATTGAATCCAAAGCATGTATGTAAAGACATCATAGTACCCCAAATACATTACTTTGCCCAAAGAAATTTTAGTAGAAATCACGACATTTCAAATTTAACCTAATCTAAACCCTAGGTTCCTTAGAGCAAGATAACAGAGTGGAGAATCTCGATTACCTTGAGGGATTGGAGAGGAACCCTAGGAGTGCAGAAGATCTCCCAAAAACAAAAAAAATTCTCCTCGGATTTGCAGATCGGAAGAAGAGGATGTGCTTTGGGAGAGAGAGAGGAAGAAAAGAAGAGGAGGAGGGAGGCCGCTGCGGTTTGGGAGAGGAGAAGAGAGAGAGATAAGTGGATGAAGGAATAAATGGGGAGAGATAACCGGCAGGCAGTTACAATGCATTAACTCCCGCAGAAAACGGAAGTTCCGCGATTTACACATCGGTAGTTCCGTTTCCACAGAAATTCCGGAAGTACCGTAGAAACAACCGCGGTAGTTCCGATTTTTCTGACAGGAGCGGAAGTACCGCAAAATGTACTGCGGTAGTTCCGGATTTTCTGGAACTTCTCAGGAATTGAACTTTAGAACTTGGAATTATGCAAATGATCCCTAGTTTTGCACTCAATAAAAGTCATTTAGGATCATTATGCATCAATTGAGCTATTGCTATATTTTGAAATTAGTTTTTATGAAAATAATCACATTTTTGATCAAAAGTAAGGAAAAATTCATTGAAATTCCACACAAGTGCATCAAATGAGCAGAAAAGAATAAAATTTGATTTCAAGCTACATTTTAGTAGTCTATGACATTTAATTCATTCCTCAATTTGCAAAAGCGGCTTTCATCTAATGGTTTGGTGAAAATGTCCGCTAATTGATCTTCGGTTCGGACGTGGCTAATTTCAATGTCTCCCTTGCTCACATGATCTCTCAAGAAATGGTGGCGTATATCTATATGCTTGGTTCTTGAGTGTTGAACGGGATTGTTGGATATTTTGATTGCACTATCATTATCACACAAAAGAGGCATTTTATCAAATTTAATCCCATAATCCAACAATGTTTGCCTCATCCAAAGCAATTGAGCACAACTACCCGCGGAAATATATTCGGCTTCGGCGGTTGAAAGGGCTACGGAATTTTGTTTCTTAGATGACCAACATACTAAAGACCTTCCTAGCAATTGGCAACTACCCGAGGTGCTTTTTCTATCCACTTTGCAACCCGCATAATCGGAATCCGAATATCCAATTAACTCAAATTTTGCACCTTTGGGAAACCAAAGCGCTATATTTGAGGAATGCTTTAAATATCTTAGAATCCTCTTTACGGCCACTAAATGGCACTCTTTTGGAGAAGCTTGAAAACGTGCACACATGCAAACACTAAACATAATATCGGGCCTAGATGCGGTAAGATAGAGTAAACTACCAATCATGGATCTATAAAGCTTTAAATCTACCGACTTACCTCCTTCGTTGAGGTCTAGATGCCCGTTTGTTGCCATGGGTGTCTTGATAGGTTTTGCTTCTTCCATCCAAATTTCTCGAGTAGATCTTTAACATACTTCATTTGACTTATAAATGTCCCATCTTTAAGTTGCTTGATTTGAAGTACAAGGAAGTAGCTTAGCTCACCAATCATCGACATCTCAAATTCCCTAGACATCATCTCACCAAATTCTTTGCAAAAGTCTTGATTAGTAGAACCAAATATAATATCATCAACATAGATTTGACATACAAAGAAATTATCTTCAATAATTTTTGTAAATAGAGTTGTATCTACTTTACCAATTTTAAAGCCTTTTGACACAAGAAAGTTGCGAAGGCGTTCATACCAAGCTCTAGGAGCTTGTTTTAAACCATAAAGCGCCTTGGAAAGCTTATAAACATGATTAGGGTTTTTAGCATCTTCAAAACCCGGGGGTTGTTCTACATATACTAATTCGGAAATTGTTCCATTTAGAAATGCACTTTTGACATCCATTTGAAACAATTTAATATCAAAGCATGATGCAAAAGCAAGCAAAATTCTAATTGATTCAAGTCTAGCAACGGGTGCAAAAGTCTCATCATAATCTAAGCCCTCGACTTGAGTATAACCTTGAGCTACTAACCTTGCTTTATTTCTTACCACAATTCCGTTCTCATCTTGTTTGTTCCGGAAGACCCATTTTGTGCCAATAACATTGTGCTCCTTGGGTCTCTCCACCAAAGTCCAAACGTCATTTTGAGCAAAATTATTCAACTCTTCATGCATAGCATTTATCCAATCCGGGTCATCTAAAGCTTCTTCTACACGCTTAGGTTCAAGTGAAGATACAAAAGAATAGTGTTCACAAAATGAAGCTACTCTAGAGCGAGTTTGAACACCCTTACTCACGTCACCCAATATTTGATCTATTGGATGATCCTTGGCTATTGCATTGTGAATCTTGAAGGTATTTAGAGGTTGATTCTTTTCTTCATCTTCTATAACTTGAACGTCGTTTGTTGTAGATGAAGAGGGAGGCTCCACTTGTCTTGATGAGCTTGGTGACATTTGATCTTCCTTTGGCCTAATGTCTCCAATTTGCATATTCTCCATTGCTTTTCGAAGACCTTCATCTCCTACATCATCCAAGTTCTCATGCTCTTCTTGAGAGCCGTTAGTTTCATCAAATTGGACATCACAAGATTCTTCTACTAACCCCGAATTTTTATTAAAGACCCTATAAGCTTTGCTATTTGAAGAATATCCTAAAAGAAAGCCTTCATTACACCGACTTTGAAATTTAGAGAGCCGAACACCTTTTCTTAGAATATAGCATTTGCAACCAAATACCCTAAAGTAAGAGATGTTTGGTTTTCTTCCAACGAGAAGCTCATAGGAAGTCTTTTTCAAAAGTCGATGCAAATAGAGGCGATTTATGGCATGACATGCGGTGTTAATAGCTTCCACCCAAAACTTATCGGAAGTATTATATTCATCAAGCATTGTCTTAGCCATTTCTATTAATGTGCGATTTTTCCTCTCTACAACTCCATTTTGCTCCGGAATGTAGGTTGTGGAAAGCTCGTGCTTTATTCCAAGTTCATCACAAAAATCTTCAACTTTTGTATTCTTGAACTCGGAACCATTGTCACTTCTAATTTTCTTTATTTTAAAATCAAATTCATTTTGGACCCTTTTTGAAAAACTTTTGAAAATCC
Organism: Dendrocalamus latiflorus; assembly: GCA_017311315.1. NCBI lineage: Eukaryota > Viridiplantae > Streptophyta > Magnoliopsida > Poales > Poaceae > Dendrocalamus > Dendrocalamus latiflorus. The sequence goes on from CM029623.1 coordinate 10,325,911, forward strand.
CGGAGGTTTCACTTTTGTCATTTAAGAAGAAGACCCATGTATATTTAGAGTAATCATCCACAATGACTAAACAAAAGCTATTACCTCCAATGCTCTTATAGGTTGTTGGCCTGAACAAATCCATATGTAAGAGCTCTAATGGCCTAGAAGTTGACATGATACTTTTGGAAGGGTGAGAATTAGCGACTTGTTTTCCGGCTTGACAAGCACTACAAAGTCGATTTTTCTCAAACTTCACATCCTTCAAGCCAACCACTAAGTCATGCTTAAAAAGCTTTTTGAGTTGAACCATTCCCACATGACCTAGCCTTCTATGCCACAACCAACCCAAAGAAGTTTTTGCAATTAAACAAGTTTTTAAACAAGACTCACTTGAAGAAAAATCTACCAAATAGAGATTTCCAAATCTAAAGCCTTTAAAAACAAGTTCATTATTGTTTTCTTTTGAGATAACAACATTTTCTTTTGAGAATAAGCATGTTAAACCAAGATCACATAATTGAGCAACGGAAAGTAAATTAAAATTTAATATTTCAACAAGTGACACATTAGAAATTGAAAGGTTGTTGAGATAGCAATTTTACCCAAACCCAATACCTTTCCTTTGCTATTATCTCCAAATGTGATCTTGTCATTGCTTCCACTCTCAAAGTTAGTGAACATTTTCCGGTCTCCGGTCATGTGTTGAGTGCAACCGCTATCCAACACCCAATGCCTTCCACCGGTTTTATAGTTCACCTACAAAAGAAATCAAGTTCTTTTAGGTACCCAAATTTGTTTGGGTCCTTGGAGGTTAGTGACCAAGGCTTTGGGTACCCAAATGGATTTCTTTTTAGCACCCAAAATCGAGGTGCCAATGAAGTGAGCAATTACATTTCCATTCTTAGATTTCTTAAGCATATAGCAAGAATCATATAGACCAATGAAATGCATGTTATTCTTAGAACAATTATTTTGAGTATGTCCAACACATCGGCATTTTGTGCAAAACTTACCATTCTCCTTTACAAACCTTGGAGGCTTGTATACCGACTTCTTACCCTTTTTGGGGACATATCCAAGTCCCTCCTTGTTAAAGGAGCATCTTTGATTGCTTAGCAACTTATCAAGAGTTTCTTTTCCCTTATAAGCTCTTTCTAAGCTTTTGTTCAATTTTAGCACTTGTTCCTTTAAATTCTTGTTTTCATTAGTAAGCACATTATCATGAACAAGATTTAAAACATTTCCAGAGTCAACACTAGATGAACAAGGCATGGCAAGTAAATCATCACAACAAGTAGATATGCTAGACTTTGAAATTTCTATACTAGACATTTCATTCAATATATCACAAGTAACTCCAATGCTAGTACTAGATTTATGATTTTCTTGGAGACGTAAATCGTGAGCTTCCTTTAGCTCCTCATAAGAGTCTTTAAGAGAAATATGTTCTCTCTTCAAGACCTTAAACTTTGATTTTTTTTTCCAAGAAACTCATTCAATTCAACTAACATATTCATTAAATCATCATATGAAGGCTCATCATTATCAAGCAATTTTACCTTTTCTCCCTTAGCCATAAGGCATGTAGGAGTGGAGAATAGTGATGGAGCCTCCTTGATGGCAATGCCCACAAGCCCCTTCTTCTTGGGAGATTCGTCCTCGCTTGAGTCGGAGTCAGAATACTCCTCCTCGGAGTCCCACTCACCAATATGGGCTTCGTTCTTGCCATCTTTGTGAAGCTTCTTGAAGAGCTTCTTCTTGCCGTTGTAGTTCTTCTTCTTTGATGACTTCTCCTTGTCATCTTTCTTTGTAGGGCATTGAGAGGCAATGTGCCCCTTTTCATCACATTCATAGCAACGAATGTTGCTATACTTCTTGTTGGAGGAGGAATGTCCCTTCTTGTTCTTCTCATAGCTTGTACCTCGGTTTGGCCGTCTCCTCATGAACTTCTTCATTCTTCTCACTAGAAGTGCCAATTCTTCTTTGGAGTCCTCCTCATCATCATCGGATTCTTCACTTATTACCGCTTTAGCCTTGAAGGCGGTGATCTTCTTGTTCTTGGAGGAGGATTGCTCCAAAATCTCTTCCTTGTCCTTTTTGTAGAGCTCGTTGGTGATGAGGTTGTCCAACAATTGAGTTCGTGTCATTCTTGCCAACTCCGGTGAGTTGAGGAAGAGTGTTACCAACACTTCATATTTCTCCGGCAAGGCCCTAAGCATCTTTTGAACAATATCAAGATCGGAAAGGTTAGTTCCAAGACCCTTTAGCTCATTCACAATGTTGTTGAGTCTTGAGTACATCTCATTGATGTCTTCATGAGGCAACATTGTGAATGTTTCATATTTGATCCTAAGCCGATGCAATTTGGCCTCCTTGACCGTGGATGTCCCTTCGTGTATTTCCGAGAGGGTAGTCCAAATAGCGTGAGCTGTTTCAAGATTGCTCACTCTATTGAACTCATCCGCGTTCAAGGCTCCAAATAAAGCATTCATAGCTTGGGCGTCTAAATGAGAGTTACGCCCATCTTGTTCCGTTGGGTGATCCGGATCAAGAGCCATAACATAACTCTCATTTACGACTTTCCAAATATGAGGACTCATGGCCTTCAAATAAATAGACATTCTAATTTTCCAATAAGCATAGTTTGAGCCATCAAAGAAAGGTGCATTTCCTATTGCTATACCCTCACTAGCCATCCTTTTCTCTCTAGACGGTCAAGTCTAAAAAAGAGAGACCAAACTCTGATATCACTTGTAAGATCGAGTAGGCCGACTAGAGGGGGGTGAATAGGCGGTTTTAAAATTTTCGTCTAATTTTAATTGACAATTTTAAACTTAATGAATTGACTAGAGCAAGTCGACAATGGTACACCTAAACAATCTAGAAAGGCTCAAGATAACACTAGCACAAGTAATTGACCAATAGCAAAATCAAGTAGTCTAGGTCTAAGGTTGCTATTCTAACTAAACAAGCAATCAATTAATATGAATTAAGAACGTTGCTTGAATGAAAGTAAATACAAGAGAGCAAACCACAATTTGACATAATTACTTTTTACCGTGGTGATCGGACACTTGCGGGTCTCCCCTAGTCCACGTTGAGGTAAGCCCGAACAAATCGGACCGGCTCCACGAATTGAGCCTAATCACCTCGATCACTAGCGGTAGCCCTTTCCCTCTCCGGGTAGGCGAGCTCCGAGCCTTCACAATCCTCCGGGCCTTCTCACAATCTTCTTGAGAAGATCACCGGAACCTCCGCCAAGCCGTCTAGGTGCCGGCAAGCACCAAGAGAAATGAACCACAGCGGCTTGATCACACACAAGTGCCAATTGGATCAATCTAGAATGCAATGCACTTGAATTGGGCTCAACTACCTCTATTTAATGCACAAGAGTGAAAGAGAGGTGTGAGAAGTTGCTCTAGGCTCAAAGATGTTCAATATGGGTTCAACAACAACTACAAGTTCTGGTGGAGATGTATTTATACCCCCCACCAACCTCAAATAGCCGTTGCAATAAACAATTCTGAATTTTCAGGAAAACCGGAACTACCGCCGTTATATGGGCGATACTACCGGATTTCCGCCGTCGCAACAGAACGGCTATGTCAGGCGGTCAGAAGTAACCGTTGAATAATGAGTGTGGTACTACCGCCATTAAAATCGCGGTACTTCCGGAAAACCGGAACTTCCGCTTCTTGCCCCGGTACTTCCGATTTTAGCGCGGTTAACTCCAACTCAGGGCGCTCTCTGGAAATGAAGTTCCGCTCTTAAGTCCGGAACTACCGGCCTGTGGTAGTTCCGCAGTTCAAACCGCGGTACTTCCATTTTCCGAGAGGCTAAGTTTAACTCCGGGCGCTCTCTGGAATTTAAGTTCCGCTCGGGACCCTGGAACTTCCGCACATGCGGTAGTTCCGCAGTTGAACTTGCGGTACTTCCGATTTCCGAGAGACTAACTCAACCTCCGGGCGCTCTCTGGAATAAACGATCCGCTTAGAAACCCGGTACTTCCGGCCATGCGGTAGTTCCGCCCGTAGAACGGTACTACCGGATTTTCTGACAAAGCACAGTTTTGATTGAATTTTAATTTCTAAGTGCATGCATGATCCTAGATTGATCCATAGGGCATATTAGCATATGATCAAGCAAATCACCATGATCCCTCTTAATAGTACGGCGTCTATCCTATAATCCGATCTTCCAACCTATCTCCAAGACCGGTAAAAATAAAATAGCCCTAAACTATTTACCTTGTCGCCCTTGAGATCTTTGAATCTTCAACATCTTTTTATGTACCTTCTTCTTTGCCCTTGAGACTAATTTTGCAAACACTCAATACACAAATTAGTCCCATGATCACATAATGTCATTAATTACCAAAACTAATATTTTTAGGGGTCTAGATGCTTTCAGCGGCGCCGGAGGACGGGGGCGGCGCGGGCGATGTGGGAGGACAAGGACGACGGGAGCGGCGCCGGAGGACGGGGGAGGCGCGGACAATGTGGGAGGACGAGGACGACGGGGGCGGCGTCAGACGACGAGAGCGGCGCCGGAGGACGGGGGCGGCGCGGGCGATGTGGGAGGACGAGGACGACGGGAGCGGCGCTGGAGGACGGGGGAGGCGCTGGCGATGTGGGAGGACGAGGACGACGGGGGCGGCGCCAGATGATGGGGCTGGGGCAGCACGATTTTGGAGGGGGGAATGGAGGAGGAAGAAGAAAAGAGTTATCTCTTCGCAGGATAGTGGGAGAAAGGGAAGCGTGCGCGTGTAGCGGAAAAAATTACGCGCGAAGAAATTTAGGGGTGGTGGGAGTGCTCCTACTTTTGAGAGTTTTGAAGGATGATTTAGGGGCTCATTTAGGATAAGAGTTTATTTAGGGGTATTATTGGAGAACTATTTTTCTGTTAAATACCTAAATTTAAATTTAGGAGGCTGGTTAGGAGCACTCTTGGAGATGCTCTTAGATGACAACAAATAAACGGCTCGCTTACCTCCAAGCACCGGAGAAAAACTCATAATATAATAAAGGAAAAGAAGATTTTTCCCTTGAAGCATAGTATATATTATGGAAAAGCTGCTGAACAATAGGGAAGCTAGCCCCTTGATCTAGGCTATATAGTTAGACTGCATCCTAGGGTTCATGTAATTTCCAATGACGCAAAATATGGAAAATCTTAAGTTGCATGGTATCATGCTAGAGAATGTAACATTGTCCACTATTGTTGCCAAAGGAATCGAAGAGCCAATAGGCCAAGGTTCAAGCCCCACATTTTGCCCAAGATTGATGTGGTTAATCATGAACAACTGGAATATGAAATTCTTTAATATGGAGGAAGAGCTAGCTAGCTAGATTACGTTGCTACGGTCTATAATTATTGCCAATGGGAAAGAGGCAATGGGTCAAGGTACCCACATTTTACCTTAGATCAATGTGCATGGCTAACATGAGAAAAGTAGAATATCTGCGCTGGTCTGTTCATTTCGGCTTGAGTTTCTGGCTTTTGATTTATTTTTCATTATTTTTAAATTTCATCTTTTTTTTTGCTTTTTAGCTTTTTTGCCGGTTCTTTTTTTCATGTATTCATTTGCATTGTTCGTGATGGGCTAATCTGTTTTTTCTATTTTTAAATTTTTTAAATTTAATTACACCAAATAAGTCGCCATCAGTTACAGTATAATTTTAACCAACTACAGTACAATTTTAATCACAAACCGTATTTTTTTCAGTCGAACTGAGCGGCCTGAAAAAAAAGACTGCTGGTTCAAGGAAATGCAGCTTCAAATCGATAGGGTAGGACACGTACGTACACGCATGGCAGCTTACTTATTGAGTAATTGGTTGATTCAAAATTAATGGTGCACCTCATTATTTAACCAGTGAAGCACAAGTTTTCCCCATTTAAGCCCCAATCATTCATCTATCTCAATCGCCCACAAACATAATAAGCATGACAGTAATTCAACCGGTTGATTGTCCAACTGGTATAAAAGAAATGTGATATTATTTGAGGAGTTCGAGGTGTTCAAATGGTTTCACAAGAAAACGGAAGGTGCCCTTTGATAAAAAAAAAAAATTGCGTAGCGATTCATTCACAGTGGCGGACACAGGGGGCAAGCAGGGTCTGGTCCTTTCCAATATTTTTGGTTCTCTTAATTAGCTATTAAATATTTTAGTAATTATCTTGTAAAGTATTCATTTAGGCCCCTCATAAGTAAGTAAAGTTCGCTTTTGATTAAATTATTGACATCTATAATGTTCTTGGTAGGCATAGAGCCAGATTAGGGATGGCAATGGGCACAAATTACCTGCGTGTCCGTGGGTAGAAACCCGCTAGGGCGAGGATATGGATTTCAAGATGTGCCCATGGGTGTGGGTGAGGGTTTATAGTTGAACCCAATGGGTAATATCTGACGGGTACAAAAATCTCGTACTCGTGCCCGCTACACCCGCGTACCCGCTCCAAAGCCCTGACATGTGGGTCCCCTGTGCAACCAAGATTAGGGCTTCTGGCCTTCTGCAATTTTATTCCCCTCCCACCTACCGGCCTCCCTCACCACAGCCGCCAGTGCGCCACATACCTCCGCCCAACCCAAGCACCCAGCCCACCACCGAATCACCGATCCACCGCGCACCGCCATTGTGATCCATTTGGCTTGTTAGAATTTGATGTACTATTGTGATCCATTTGGCTTGTTAGTTGTTACTTTCCATTGTGTTTTGATTTGCATAATTGTTGATGCATGTTTCCTAGTTCCTACTGAGTAGTTAGCTATTTTGATGTCTGGCGGGTTGTGCCCGCGGGTGGCGGGTGCGGGTGCACATCTGTACCCGTCGAGGGTAATGGGTGCGGGCGTGGGTGTAGATTTGAGCTGGCGGGTGCGGGTTTCTAAACCCTCTACCCGCGAAAAATGTGCCCGTTGCCATCCCTAAGCCAGATTAAATTTATAGAAAGTTTTTTTTTGCATTGTTATGTTATATTTTTATGTGATTGCCACTTTCTTGGTAAAAACAATTGTCATCTGTTTAGTTCCCTTATGTCCGATGGCTCCGCCCCTGTTCATTCATGGCACTGTAAGTTCCAATTCAGCTAATGAATACAACAATTCTGCAACTACATTATCTGCTTAAACAACTTGTACTACTCCGGACTTATATTGAGGCCGGTGCACAATTTCACGGTGAAAAAAGATTTAAATCTACATCCATATTTATCTTTGCAAACTGATTTTCAATCAGATGCATATAGTTTCTTCTAAGAATCCACTTTTCAGAAAAGAAAAGCCATCAACACCAGTATCGAGAAAGCCAGAAAATGTTATCTTTGCCAACTGATTTTCAATCATATTTTTATATCTTCCTCTTCAAATTAATAACACAAACCTTTTTAGCAGTGCCTGCTTAACCCTGAATATATGCTAGCGATTAACTACAAGTACGAGTAGCGATGCCGATTTCTTTTCAGCTTTTTGCTTGAGATGCACGATGCTGCTTTTGGAGTGTACGAGTGGGTAGGCCACAGATAACGAACCTGTCAAGATGCCATGCGCACCATGCATGGTTTTGACGTACGCGTAGCCTTCCACTAACAATCAGCCTCTCACCTTCAGCTCTTAAGAAAAAAAAAATAAAGCACTAATAATCCGGCCTCTCTCTCTCCTGTAGCGTGTGTTAATTATAGGAAGAAATCATTTCTCTGTTGAACAAGTTATTATACATGCTTCCGCTCCATGGTCGCCTAATATTTGGTATAGCAAATTAATGTCGAATGTAGATAGATTCTTTTGGGCTGTGGATTATGACTTTAGGTTAAATTTTTGAATTTTAGCTGTTTGTAAGAGACAGTACGCAAAGAAAAAATAGCCGCATGTGATGTTAACCGGTACAGCTAAATTCAGTACACTTTTTACTACAATCTTTCTATTGACCCTACTTTAAAAAAAATACATCGTTTAAAAATTAATTACTATAGTATAAGTCATAAGCCACATGTCATAGGTGAAAAAGAAATAAGCCTATGTATATGAACCAGTAACGGCCCAATTCTTCCCTTACTACTGTATCAAAATATTACGATTGATTGGAAGCTCGCAAAAGTCAAAACTCAAGACGTCCGAAAAGCAGGAACCGATTCTGAAAATTCCTGATGCGCGTGGAGCCAGCTAAGTTATAATCCATCCGGGGGGAGTGACAATGCGAGATTGTGTCGCTCCGGCAAATCTTTGCAAATGGGCGAGTGGAGGATATATCCAGGCGGTTGTCTGACGAATTTTAATGTTGTCCAGCACAGAAAGGGCCGGCCGCCGGAGAAGCTGTACATGTGTATGGACAAAACTAGAACGAAAATAATCGAGATTCACTACTTTATCATATATAATTAAAATTTACTATTTTACCATATATAACAGCATATATAGTTTTCAAATAATAATGTACTAAATAGTAATATGTTCGATAATTTTTAGCATCAATACTTCAACATAACCAACGACAGCGTATGATGGTAAAAAAATAGTGATCGAAATGCTTATCAAAATGAAAAACCCCAATAATAACATTGATTAGTTGCATCAAGCTAAAGGAACTAAGAGCGAAACTACAGACAAAAGTTGGTCGACATTGGTAAAATATATAATTCGACTTTAATGACCTGTTCAAAGAGAACAAAATTACTAAGTTTTCAAGTAAAAAATGGTAGGATGATTAAATGTAAATTAATTAATTATCTTTTAGTATTTACGTTTTTTCATGTTCATAAAGTAACAAATCATAACATAATTAGTAATTTTCGTCAACTCTTATTTCTCCACTGCAAATAAGTATATCATTCATGAAATTACCACCAATTAATTAAAAAGTTAGTTGATATTTGTATATTTAATAGTTCAAAAATAATATAATAGAAAAATATATCCAATAACTTATTTACTTGACAATGCAATTAAATACTATAGATTTGCCTCTGATTTGCAACGAGCTAGGCTGGTGCAAGGTGACATGCTTTAGATCTTCAAATAGATACCGTGGGCTGTTGTGATCCTCCACCTTACGCGGGCTCAAGAGCTAGCTCGGCCTGCTGTAGTTGTTTTATGGACTGAGGGAAGCGGAGACTTCTCGTATACTACTGTTAACTACCGCGAATTTGGGCTGCTAATGCTTCCTTTATTGGATTTTAAGGAAATAACCGGATACACTGAGTTTAGTCTAGAAGGTTCACATATAGACTAAAAACATTCATTCGTACTAAAATTTTAAGATTCGGTATCCTATAACACCACAATCCGCTGGATGGTTCCGCCCGTGCCTGCATGCAATTGGCCAAGGCCTACCGTCATCGTACGGCCGGTGTAGCCGATCGGTTTCGTTTCTGCTCGACGCCGATCGCGACCCAGATATGATCCATCGATGGAGAATGACAGTACATGGTACGCACAATACATATATCTCATATTCTCATGGCACCTTTTTCCCTTTTAGTTTCATTTACGTCGAATCCAATTATCCAAAAATGCGACGATGTATACGCTCACCTCACCCGGTCGATGCATCTCCATCTTTTGTTATGTGTTGGATTTTTTTTTTTACAGTAGACCACTTCCTATGAGAGCCGTTGTTTTAGTTTGATCTGACAGCCCTATCCACTTCTTCGAGTGATTTTTAGATAAACTATGGTGATCATTTGGGCTTATTTTTGGTGACTTATAGTTGAAAAGCACTGTAGCTGATTAAAAAAACACTGTAGCTAACAGAGGCTTATTTAGCATAATTAAATTTAAAAAATTAAAAAATATGTTAGCCCATTACATATAGTACAAATAAATGCGGGAAAAAAGAACCGGCAAAAAAGCTCAACAAGAAGCCAAAAGTTCAGAAAAAGACGAAATTTATGAATAGTGAAAAATAAAGCCAGAAGCTAAAAGCTGAAGCCCAACCGATCACCGGCAGGAGATATAGAGCATGTTTGATTGGTGCCCTCAGCTTTATGCCTAGTAAAAAGTGATGCATAGAGGTAGCCTAGTATTTTGCTGATTTTTATTTGGCTAGGCAAGACTGAGAATGCAGTATTTGCTTGAAAGAATGTGACTGAGATTGATAGACGAAAATAGAGAGGTAGATCAAAGATAGGAACGTGGATCGAGTCGTTTGGGAGGGCAGCCTGCCAGGAGCTAGCTAGGTCGGCAACCAAGCGACGTCCCGGCGAGCTCCTGGCTGCGTCAGGCCAGGCGTGCGGCGGAGGGAGCGAACCAAACACATCCATAACAGCTAGCTTTCAGATGACCCATTGTTTTTTTTAAAAAGTCCGAGTGATCCACTTTCCATGGTGGGGAAGGATTTCCCCTTGGAAATGATTGTGGAGATGGAAAATTCGGTGACGGCTAAGTTTGATCAATATTTCTGCACTAGACGTGAGAAAATTGCCGGCTAGGTTTCCGAGCTAGGATATGTCCTATGTGCCCTATATATGAACCTACTAGGTAGGTCTACGCTTGGCTTCACTAGGATAACAAGCTCGAAATCGCAATCGTATCCGAGCAGTAAACCTAGTCTGAGCTGAGTTCATTTAGACTGATAACTTATGATTTATAGTTTAAATATTTAAATTCTGACTGTTCATGAGAGACAGTACATAAATGAAAATAGTCGTATACGGTTTTAACCAGTACAATTGAACTCGGTATACTTTTTACTATAATTTTTCTATTGACCACATCTTACAAAAACGAATCTTTTAAAAGCTAGTTACTGTATCCGATATAACCATAAGCCAAATTCAACTCTAAAAGAATCCGGCCACTAGGTCTATTTTTTAGGCTAGAAATCACTACCCGGACAACACGATAAGCACAAAATAACCAGGTGTCACACGGGCAGCTAGGAGTGATGACCAGAAAAAGAAATTACGATGGAACCGAAAATGGGTTAGAGATACTTAATAGTAGTATGCTGAGTTCCTGAGCCATCTACCTAGAGCCAAAAGCATTCTGTCTTCATTTTTTTCGAGAATACGCACAAGCTTTTTCCATCCAGAAAAGGCAGATTTTCTATAACATTTCACTTTCAGTTTCTTTCCCTTTTTCCTAAAGTTTTACTATGAAAATTAAAAGCCATTGGTCAGCTAGTTCTCAAGATATGTCTCTCTTGACTGGCCTGGACAAACTTGTTCCACAAGTTGCGAGCACATGAATGGATTCCTAGCTAGCATGTCATACAGTCAAAAATTAGGACGATATCAGTAGCTAATGTACATGTATCTACCTATCTAGTTTGCAGAGCAGATCGATCGTTTTCCTATGTTTCGGCCGCCAGCCAAACCTACAGGGACAAAGATTTTAGCTTGATAACTACGACACACATTTGGATCAGCTTGACCGGCCACTGGAACCCCTTATGATCTTGAATAATTCTGGACCGGTCATTTTCTTCAGAAAGGCAAAGTTAGTACGCAGCTTTTTTTTTTAGAAAATGGAAAAAATTCCGGCCTCTGCAATCGCACACAGTCAAGTCTTATAATGTTGTCAGCTAATATGCTGACCAAAATAAATAAAAAGAGTGTACTCAAATAGTTAGTACGTAGCTGCAGGCTCGAAGATAAACAATGGCAAAATCTTTCCAGTAAAATAAAACATCGAGGGGGCCGTACGTTATTCTACACGATTTACTGCATGTTGGATTGGCTTCCACATAAAAATCCAAAAACCACACGTTTTGTTATTGTTCAGATCAACCTTAATACATCATGCATGCTGACAGAAGGAACTGATTCACAAAGTTTGCAAAGTCACGTACGTTCTAGTGGGACAAGAGTTCTATAGCCCTGGGTTTAGTTTGAACCAGGTTCCCCAGTATATGCCTCCGCAATCTTGTGTGTGTGTGTGCGCAAGTTGGGAGCGCTCGAATTTGTGCGTTGTGGTGTACGTACGTCTGCTGTGGTGCGCGCTCGCATCCACCGTCGTTGTGCTTGCCTCATTAAAAGAAGTGTATGTCTATATAACATTCAACTGTTTTTGAGGATAAAAACAGTCAGATTGATCTGAGGCGTGTATGTCTATACAACATTAACTGTTTTTTAGATAAAAACAGTCAGAAATCCACAGAGTTAGTACAACGTTACTAAGTATAAAGCAGCATGGTTTTGGCGACTGCACGCATGGCTCGACCCTAAAATCAGTTATGAAAAAGCTGATCGAATTGCCTGGATCTTTAATTGGAGCGATCAATAATGAGAGGCGTCACCTACATCACGCCGGCCGTGTCATCGTCATTCAACACGCTCGAGCTAGCTGCAGATCCATGTAATACTCCTGCAATTGAACTCAAAAGCTAGGAGAGCGTATTGGCGGCCAAGCTAGTGGCGTACCAGCTAGCATCCATGCACGCAAGCTCATTGGACTAGGCAGCCTACCCGAGAGATGGAACTCGCCGACGTACGTACGTAAATACTATACTAATGAAACCTGCGAGTAAACTAAATCAAACAGAAAGCATTCGGGAGAAGATGGAATCAGAAAGAATTAACGCGGGAAAGGTGAAAGCGAGAGACGGAGAATTACGTCGGCAAAACAACGGAGAGAATCTGCGCGCGCTGAAGTGTAGCCGGCCGGGATCGATGTTTATCTGCTTAACCCCGTGGGCGTGGGCTTTGGCCGCCGCCGCCGCCGGTGGCGGCGGCGGCCGGTCGAGCCAACCGCGCGGCTCGGTTCTGCGCCTCCGACGTGCGTGCATTACGTGCGTACGTGCAGATGCGCTGCGCGCGTGCAAGCGCGCCATTGGTCTCGTGCGCGCGTGCTTTCTTTTGCTTTTGTTTATGCATCAATGGGGAGGAGCAGAGATCAACGACATGCATGCAGTTGCACTTGTTAATTCAGTCATTACAAGGTCGCCCCTGATTCGTCATCGTGAGTTGATGATATTTTTCTTGCCTTTGTATATCCTTTTTTTTGTTCGGGTGTCTGCCATATTGCCGGCTGGCCTGGCAGGCTTTGAGCGTCAATTCATGTTCATTTTCCTCCAAAATTCCCACACCATAGTCCCGTAATTCCCAACATAATCCATGTCCATTTTATTTTGCGTTCTCACTCCCCCTACTCGGAAATTTGATCGTCCAGAGCTTCTCTTTTCGTTCCCTTCGAAACGGGACAGCTACGTACGGCCTAGCTAGAGACCGGTGATCGACTGATCGTTGCTCGTTACACTAGCACGCGAATCGTGTATCGGCTCTAGACGTTGCACGTATTGTTAATTTCACGAGCGAAGAGCTCAGATAACATGGCAGCGGTCGAAAATTCGTCCGATCCCCGGATGACGGAGCGGCCCAAAACAAGCAGCTCTCACAGGCCTCGCGCCTGGAAGCCACCCGCCGGCGAACGCACCAGGGAACAAATTCGTGTCGGACGGACGGCCCACGCACGGGCTTTGCATGGTCGGCCGCGCGCGTGATTTCGGCGGGCCGACCTACCCCGCGCGTTACCGCCCGAGCTTTGCTCGCCGCGCGGCCCACGGGAGAGAAGGGAGAGAACGGCTGAACTTTCGGCCGGTGAGGCTGAGGCGGAGCACGCGGGGGTGTTGGCCGTGAGCTAGGCTAGGCCGAGTAAACTAGCTTTTAAATAGTATATTTTTAGATAAATCAATAAAAAAATTATAGTAACAAATATACTAAATTTAGCTGTATCTATCAAAATAGCATATGACTATTTTTCTATATATACTATCTCTCGTGAACAGTCAAAATTTAAATATTTAAACTATAAATCGTAAACCCAAAATAACCCACCTAGGTTCCCTCCATGGGACATGTTGTAAAACTATTGAGACAAGTGTTTGAAATGAACTATTGATGCTTTTTCATTATTGATTATGAGGACTGTACAATGCTTTATAGATGATGATAGGGGTAGAAGAAAGGTGTCTGTTTGGAACAGACATCTGTACATTGAGTAACTGTACATTGGGCATCTTTCAGTCTTGTAACTGATTTCTAACACTCCCCCTTGACCAATGTATCTTCATATGATCACCTTGATTCATCATCTTGAAAAACTCCTCCAAAACCCTGTAGGGAAAAATATGAGGAGAACTGATAGAGTGGATATGCCATGAAAAACTCCTTTAAACCCAATGGGAAAATTTTAAGGAGAAAATTGATATGGCATATATTTGATTATATCTCCTAAAAACCCCTGTGGGGAAAAGAGAGATATATTTATGATTACGTTGTTATATTGCCTCATTAAAAACCTTGATGAGAAACCTTAGAGGAAAAACTCATAAGGGGAAAAGAGTACAATATTTGTATTGAACGGGTTAAGTCTTAGGAGATTTCTCCCCCTGACATCTGCAAATCACGTAGTCTTCGCATACCAATTCCATGAACACATTTTTGGAATGTGGAGGTTGGTAATGACTTGGTGAATAAGTCTGCGAGATTATCACAAGACTTAGTTTGCAGAATATTTATTTCCCCACTCTCTTGCAATTCATGTGGGTAAAATAGTTTAGGAGCAATATGTTTTGTGATATTGCTTTTTATGTAACCCGTTTGCATTTGGACAACGCAAGCAGCATTATCTTCGTAGATAATGGTAGGTGATGCGATAGCACCTATACCACATGATTGTTGTATGTGGTTAATCATTCTGCGAAGCCATACACATTCACGTGATGCTTCATATAATGCAATTATTTCAGAATGATTAGTGGATGTAGCCACTAGTGTCTGTTTTGAAGACTTCCAAGAGATGGCTGTTCCACCATGTAAAAATGCAAAGCCTGTTTGAGATCTGGCATTATGGGGATCTGATAAATAGCCAGCATCAGTATATCCTATTAAATCCACATTTTTATTCTTCTGGAAGAATAGACCGAGATCTTAAGTGCCTTGAAGATATTTAAGGATATTCTTTACTCCTAACCAATGTCTTTTGGTTGGAGCAGCGCTATATCTAGCAAGTAGATTTACTGCAAATGCGATATCCGGCCGGGTGCAATTTGCAAGGTACATTAGCGCTCCGATGGCACTGAGATATGGAACATCGGGTCCCAATAGCTCTTCATTGTCATCTCGGGGTCTAAATGGATTTTTGTCCCTGTCGAGAGTTCGAACAACCATGGGGGTTTTCGATGGATATGCTTTGTCCATATTGAATTTCTCCAATATTTTCTGGACATAGGCTGATTGATGCATTATGATGCATGTATGAAGGTGCTCAAGTTGTATACCTAAGCAAAATTTGGTTTTACCCAAATCCTTCATTTCAATATTCCGTCATAAGATGATTACGTGCTTCATCTATATCCTGTGTGTTGAGGATCTTTTGATGAATACGCATGGACAATCATCATTGTTGGAGTATCCCTTTTTGGTTAGGAACTCACTTAGTCGGTTGTACCAAATTCTTCCCGACTGTTTAAATCCGTATAAAGACTTGTTTAATTTTACACAACACATATTGCGATTTGCGTTCGGATTCGGAATTGAAATTCCATTGGGAACTTTCATGTATATATCCGAATCAAATGACCCATAAAGATATGCGGTCACTACATCCATCAACTGAAAAGATAGATGATTTTGTACTGCCAATGAGATTAAGTATCGGAATGTTGTTCCACTCATTACTGGAGAATAAGTTTCATTGAAATCAATGACGGGTCTCTGCGTGAACCCTTGTGCTACAAGCCTTGCTTTGTATCTCACCACTTCATTGTTTTCATTCCGTTTGCGGACGAAAACCCATTTGAAACCGACAGGGAATACTTTGGGAGGTGTATGTATCACATTGGTGAATACATGTCTTTTCTTGAGCGAGGCTAACTCCTGAATTGCATCCTTCCATTGAATCCAGTCCGAGCACTGTTTGCACTCTGCCATGGTCTTAGTATCTGGATCATTTTGAAGGTTGTTTGCAATTGTTGTGGAGAAATAAATGTCGACAAATGTAGTCTTACGATCGTATGATTCTCCAGAATCAGTATAGTTTGTGGAAATTTCTTGGACCCCTGATGACTCAATGTTATTTCCCAAAACATTTGAGTCGGGGTATTCCGATGTCCCAGGATCAGATATTGAGTGCACTGTTGATCTGGGTACAAGGATCCTTTGGTGTCTATCAACTTGAGGTTGATCTGCATTTACATTTTTTTTTGTTTCCTTTGTCGCTTGTTAGAAGCTGTATCCGCCGTTTGTACCGTACTTCTCCCCCTCTTATTTTGAACTGGGAGTTGAGTGGTATTTTGCGGTACCTCCACTCTTTCAGGTACATTTCTGGCAGGATTATAGGATTTTGTGACACCCTTATAATCAGTAAATGCATCTGGCAGGTTATTTGCAATGTTTTGCAAATGAATGAGTTTCTGAACTTGAAGTTCAGTCTCTCTGGTACGTGGGTCTGAGGTAGGAATGCTTTGTACATTCCAATTAATTTCCTGGCATTCAGTTTGGTACTTGTTGTCTCCCCCTAATGCCGGGAAATGTTCCTCATTGAATATGCAATCAGCGTACCGGGCCGTAAACAGGTCCCCTGTGAGGGGCTCGAGGTATTTTATGATTGACGGAGATTTATACCCAACATAGATCCCAAGTTTCCTGTGCGGTCCCATTGAGGTACGCTGCGGTGGTGAGATCGGTACGTATGTAGCGCAACCGAACTTTCGCAGATGGGAAATATCTGATGGATTTCCACGTAGTAATTGTAGCGGGGAAGTGCTATGATAAGCAGTTGGACGCAATTGGAGTAAGTCAGCAGCGTGTAAAATTGCATGACCCCAACATGATGTTGGTAAGTTGCAATTCTATAGTAATGGTCTTGCAATGAGTTTGATTCTCTTGATAAGAGATTCGGCTAAACCATTTGGTGTATGGATATATGGAACAGAGTGTTGAACTTGTATACCAAGAGCCATACAATCGTCATTGAAGGCATGGTATGAAAATTCAGCAGCATTGTCCATTCGAATTGATTGAATTCGATATTCAGGGTAATATGCTCGTAATTGGATAATTTGACCAAGCAAATGCATGGTTTCGTGTGGATAAAAGACACACATGTGACCATCTAGTAGATGCGTCAATGAGAACCATGAAATACCTGAACGGTCCACACAATGGTTGTATAGGACCACATATATCTCCTTGAATGCGTTCAAGGAATTTAAGTGGTTCAGCTCTGATTTTAAGATAAGAGGGTCTTAAAATCAATTTTCCGGTGGCACATGAAGTACACACAAAATCTGAGGATTCCGGAAATTTTGTTTTGAAGTATGTATGACCAATTGAATTGCTAATAATTTTCCTCATCATTCCAATGCCTGGATGGCCAAGGCGATAATGCCATGTTTGGAATGTGTTAGTGTTTTAGAAAATTACTTAGTACGCAATATGTTAAACGGGTTTGATGTATGTATAGTACAATCCGGAGTTTAAAGATGGAATTTTCTCTAGTACTTGTTTGCCATATCCGTTATTTTTGGTTAAGAGGAGATATTCCTCTTTGTTGTCATTTTGGGTTTTAACATGGAAACCATTTTGACGGATATCTCTATAACTAAGTAGGGTACGTGTTGAATCGGGATACAAAAGTGCATCCTCAATTTCTAATTGTGTACCCATAGGGAGAGTGATAGAGGCGCGACCAGAGCCTACTATCGTTGCATCGCGTCCAGCGATTGTTAAAACATTTCCTTTCCTCCTAGTAAGAGTTAGGAAATATTTTGTGTCCCTATGTATAGAGTTTGTGGTACCACTATCCACAAGGCATAATTCCTCCTCCATTGGATTAACTCCAAAAATCTATATACACAAAGAAGAATTTAATGAAATTCTTATAGTAGTATATAGAATACATACAAACTTCATTTTCAATACCAAATATGTTCGATATGAACAGCATGGTTGAACTCTCCCACAGATTTAAAATCTGTATGCGGAGGTGGTTCCACTCATTGACAGCCTCCGGTAGGATGACTGCTTTCTGCTGTTCATACCGTGTTTGAAGAGCAAGCCACAGAGCGCGTGGGTCTTCTTCCATCAGATACTCAGCCTTGAGATCAAGATGGATGTGGTTCCTTATGATAAATAAGGCATTGTACTTGAGAGGCTCAACCAAAGGAGCTATGCCCTCTTGGAGGGCTGCAATTGCCTGGTACATTCCGCGCAACGATAGACTCACTTTGAGATCAATCGCCTATGTGGGGAAGTTGTGGCCGTCAAGAGCGAGAGCCTCAAACTCTTTAGCAGCCATTGTGCCTACCTATGTAGGACCACAGATTTGTTAAAATCTTTGGCAATGTTAAATAAGTAATGCGAAATGCAAGTAATCAAGGTAAACTTGACATACATAAAGGGACATTCTCCTATTGTGGAATAACATAGTTAATCACCAATGGTGTTAACTGTATTTAATTCATTTTTTCAACATTGGGTACGCACTTTGAGGATGATAATCCCACAGTAGTACTATGGTACTACCTGGTGTTTGGCAAATGTGAAAAAGAACCATGGTAATCACTTAGGTGTAGACCTTGAATAATTTATAATCAAATTGGGTACGCACGTTGAGAATGAAAATTCCACAGTAGTATTATGATACTACCTTGTGTATGGCCAATTTGAAAATAAATAAAGGCAGTCACCCAAAAGTGTAGACCAAATTGTTTCAAAACTTGATATTGGGTACACACGTTGAGGAATAAATCCCGCAGTAGTACTATGGTACTACCTTGTGTATGGCCAAAATCAAAGTTAAGAAACTTTGTGTTATTCCAAAACGAGAGAAAATCAACCTAAAGCATTTGCATAAAAAAAATATTAAGTGCTTGGTAAGCTATTTAAAAACTTACATAAAAAGTACACCATAAATAATTAATTTACATGAGGTAAATTAATGTGTATGGTAATGTTGTAATAAAATGCAAAATATGTGGAAAACAATATGAGTATTGTAATCCGAATGAATATATATCCAAATTAAATATAACATGAGGTTATATTTATAATACCGTATAAATCACAATATTGGTGGTGAACACCAATTTATTGTATGACATAGCGTACAAGCAAAGTGCCATAAATTGTGATTTTATGATATTTATGGTAGGTATAATATTTTGCAAAAAAAATTCCAAATTATTAAGTACAATGGTACTTACTAAATGGGAATTTTAAATTTTAAATTTGCAAAAGATAGCAAATTTAAATATGATCGCAATTCATGTTGTAAATAAATTGCAATAAAATAATCCTAAATATGTAAAAGTTATAGAAATGTGCATGCACATTTATTTGAACAATTACATAATTTTCAATTCCTGTAGGGACTGAAATGCTAATTTATTTCAGCATAAGGATTATACTGCAAAATATGTACAATAGGAATTTATTTTAACATGAAATTCTGCATTATCATGAAATGGAGGGGGGGTTTTGCAAATATGCGAAAACCTGGGCTAAAGCCCATTCGGCCATTTGGCCCATGTGGGGAGGTGGGAGATATTGGGCCAAAGCCCATTTAAGTGGCAGCCATATAAAAGGGAATGGGGGAGGTTAGGGTTCCCAAACCCTAACCCAAGCCGCCGGCCTGCCCATGGGGCGCCGCCGCCGCCGCCGGCCGACGGGCGCCACCGCCGCCGGCCGCCGCCGCCGCTGGCCGTGGGTGCCGCTTCCTCTCCCGCGACACCGCTCCGGGCGCCACCTCCTCCGGGCAAGCCGCCGCCGGCCGCGCCATGTGGGCGCCGCGGGGCTCGGGCGCCTCCTCGGGCCGCCGGGCATGCCGTCGCCGGCCACGGGCACCACCCTCCGCTTGCGGGCGTCAGCGCCGCCGGTTCTTCGGGCGCCGCCTCGGGAAGCCGCCTCGTGGGGAGCCGCCGCCGGCCGCAAGGGCCGCCCCGGGCGCCGCCTTCCACCCCCGGCTCGGGCACCGCCGGCCTTGGTGCGGCCTCCGACGCCGCCGGCCCGTGGTGCCGCTTCTCGCCTCGGGTCGGGCTGTGCCGCCACGCGCCGCCGCCGGCCATGGGCGCTGCCGCCTGGTGGGGAGCCGCGGGCGGTCGCCGGCCGCAAGGGCCGCCCCGGTCCGGGCGTCGCCGCCTCCAACCGGCCGGGCGCCGTCGCCGCCGGCCTGGCGCCGTCGCCACCTCGGACGTTGCCGCTCCACTCCGCTTTGCCGAGCGCCGGCCGTGCTGGCCGCCGGCCGCGAGCGCCGCCACGGGCGTGGCCACGTCGGCCTCTGGAGCCGCCTCGCCGTGGGCATCGCGCGCCTCCACGCCAGCCTCGTCGCGTCGCCGGCCGCTCCGGTCGCCGCGCCGGCCTCGCGCTCGGGATCCACCGCCTTGCCGCGCCGGCCGCCGGACCGCACCGAGCGGGCTTCGTCGGCCGCGCCGCCACCTCGGGCTCGGGCGCGCTGCCAGCCGCAGGCGCCGCACCGTCCGCCGGGCCGCGCCGAGCGCCGGCCGCGCTGGACCGTGGCTAGCCGGCCGCCTGCCGCTGCAGACTCATGCCCCTGGCCGTGCGCCGATCACACCGTGAAGAGGGTAAGCAAGGCACACGCAGTGTGCAGACATCCATGCGCGAATGTGTAATCGGCGTGGTTCTCACCTTGTCTTCTTGTCTCTGTTGTCTCTGTGTGGATGGATTGAGCGTGTGCTGATAACGTGTTGTAAAACTATTGAGACAAGTGTTTGAAATGAACTATTGATGCTTTTTCATTATTGATTATGAGGACTGTACAATGCTTTATAGATGATGATAGGGGTAGAAGAAAGGTGTCTGTTTGGAACAGACATCTGTACATTGAGTAACTGTACATAGGGCATCTTTAGTCTTGTAACTGATTTCTAACAGGACAATCGACACTAGCTCCCGCCGAATCGGCCAGAACGGGCGTCCGCACATGGCCGTCTTGTCGAGAATGCTACAGTTGGCGACACATTGCGCAGTGCCGTCCACGTGGGCCTCAGCCCAACTTGCGGTGCCTCGCTCCACTAGATGACGAATTTGCTGACGTCATCGCCATCCGGCTCACGATGCGGTTGAATTACTGACTCTTGTTATGGGATCTTTGAAAACAAAAACGCACCTGCCTATAGTTCGGCATCATTTTGTTGGACATTATGCCGAACGTTCAACTAATAGTTTTGGTCTGTTTCATTGATAGTTCTGAATTATTCTGCGAACATGCTTGATTTGTTTCACTAATAGTCTTAAATTCTTCCATAAGCACATTTAGTTTTCGTATGAACTATTGGATGGTTAGGAATTAAAATGCGGATGATTTTCGTTCTAACTATTAAAACATCCAACCCTAGACCAGATTTACTTCCCCTAATTAATTCTAAAAAGTACACAGTAGAATATGTAACGCCCCCGTTTCCAGGGGCGCGTACAGACACGGCATTCCGCAACTATTCACGCATGAACAGTTATGGAGTGTCGCGCAAGAGTATACCATTGCATGCTTACAACAAAAGTCCAGCATATATTTCACATACGGAATAACATCCAGTTTTGACAGCGGGGCGTGCAAGCCCAAAGTATAATTACATTACAAAAGTTCCAAGATCCGCTTGAGCGCGGCGAAGACCTAAAGCCACGGGTCCTCGTCGAAGAAGAGATCCTCCGGGACTTCCTCAACGGGGAGACCTTCACCTTCGTCTTGATCCTCTAAAGAGTGGATTAAGCAAGCCGTGAGCCAAACAACCGGTTCAGCAAATCCCAAAGGAATTCTATCTTACTACATGCACGGATTTACAATGGAAGGGAGTATACTTGGTTTATTACCTTGAGTGGATGCAATTTTATTTGTAAACATTTTAATAAAACGGACCCAAAGCTACTTCTTAAGATCTCATGGGGTTTTCAACAAAAGTTAATTGACCAGCTAATCAAGTTAAAGCATGTACGAAACTACTTAAGCTTCGCTGCTGGAATCACCCAAGTAACACAGCTCCACTAACCGGGAGCACGGCGTATTCGAATACCATTTATTTGACTCTGCAGAGTTTGCTTAGCTTTACCCACACGATCCCTTAACTCCCGCTAAAGAGTTAAGAAAGCCAGGTCGTTTCACTGCTCAATTCTTTATATAGGCTCTACCCGGTAGAATTCACTCTGGTCTGGCACAATAAAACTCCCGTCCGCTTCGAGTGAACTCTATCGTTGTTAGGCACCCGCAGCACGGCCTACCTAACCTCACTTTTCTCAACACCAAGCCTTCTCAACACCTGTAGAGTTTCAATCGAGTTGAGCAGCTACTAAACCAGTGTTGACAAGTCAATTCCTGTGGTTGAGCGATCACTATGTCATTTGCTCAGCGTAAGGGTCTAGTCCTTATATTTCCCGGGGTCCGCACCTCGCCAGGTCCGCGACCTCCAACCTAGGGTAAGCGGTGGGCGCTGACCATCTCACGGTTCCCCACAACACCCTTACCCTAACTTCAATCCTAGGGTAAGAGATGGGCGAAGTCTGTCTCACTTAGGGATGGCAATTGTACCCGTTTACCCGTGTACCCGTGGGTAAATACCCTAATGGAGTCGGGTATGGGATGTATTATTTACCCGCGGGTATGAAAATGGGAGAAAATCTCTGCCCGTCGGGTAAACGGGTACGGGTATGGGTTAGCTCTACCCGTACCCGTCTTGCCCGTTTACCCGTGAAATAAACTGACATGTGGGCCATCCTTTAAAATAATAAACCGTAGATCTCATCCGCACTCTCGTCTCGCTGGCTCGTTGCCCTCCAGATCCGCCCGTCTCTCTCTCACTCCGCCCGCCTCTCGCGCACTCCACACTCCAGATCCGCCCCCTCGCACTTCGCCCTCCCGATCCGTCCCCTTCTCGCGCACTCCGCCACCTCGTCGTCCTTCATCCGCCCCCCACCCGGCCGCCGGCCAGATCCGCCCCCTCGCACTTCGCCCTCCAGATCCGTCCCCTTCTCGCGCACTCCGCCGCCTCGTCCTCCTCCTCCGCCAGTCCGCCCCCAGATCCGCCTCCGGCCTCGTCCTCCTCCTCCGCCCCCCACCGGGCCGCCGGCCTCCTCCTCCGCCAGTCCGCCCCCAGATCCGCCGCCTCCTCGTCCTCCTCCTCCGCCAGTCCGCCCCCAGATCTGCCTCCTCTTCCTTCATCCTCCTCCTCCGCCCCCACCCGGCCGCCGGCCTCCTCCTCCGCCCCCAGATCCGCCGCCTCCTCCTCCTCTTTCTCCTTCATACTCCTCCTCCGCCCCCACCCGGCCCATTATTCCATATGAAGTAAATCTGTACTAGCTCATAACCTTCTCTTTTTTTCTTTGTGAGAATCATGAAAAGTTTTTTTTCTCCTTTGTCCTTTTGCGATTGCAGATATTAATCAGGAAACAATAGTTGAGGAAGGAGGGCTGGATGCTCTTCTGTCACTGCTAGAAACATCAGAAAATACCACAATTCATCGAGTCACTTCTGGTGCAATTGCCAACTTGGCAATGAATGGTAATAGATCTATTCCAATTGCTCATCAGATTTGTTTTCTACGTTTGGTCCAAATGGCCTAATAATTCATTGAATCGCTGGCTCACTGCTGCTGATATTGCTAAAATGGAAATGGTTATTAATGGTTGTGTGTTAACTGTTCAACGAATTTATTTCCTACATTTATACCAAATGTCCCAGTGGTTGCATTGCTAAAGAAAGATTCGTAGTCTTTTTTTTTTTGTCATCAGCCAAACTAACTTCTATCTTTTAATTAAGTTTCTTGCAACATGAGATATATTTTTACGTATTTGAACTAATCTCCATTAGGGTTGAATGTTCCAGTCAAATTGGTATGTGACACTTGTAGAGGCTGAGCCGATAGCTACTAACTTAATTTTCACCTTTCTAAGTATTACATTGATGTTACTACAGGATCAAGCCAGGGACTGATAATGAACAAAGGAGGAGCTCGACAATTAGCAAATGTGTAGATTATAAGTTCGAACTAGTTCAGCATCCTACTGGTTTGAACAAAATGTAATCTCCTGTGCTTCATGTAATGTAAAAATATAAGACTATCCAGTTGGATTTGTTGGCTTATTTACTTGGCAGCCAACAGAAACAGTGTCAATGTTTTGCAAACTTTGCAAAATGTGGATGTCATTTGAGGTTTATGCATGTTTCAATAATGTTTGACAGCTTCATGATCATTTCCTGGAATGCTTTTCTTTTTTACCATCATGCAATTTGATGACCGAGTTCGCGGGTAAATGGGTATGCCCGCAGGCGACGGGTATGGGCGAGGTTCTTTACCCGTCGTCCTTCGCGGGTATACCCGTGGGCGTAAATCTGGGTCGCGGGTACGGGTATGGGCGAGCACTACCCGTGCCCACCGCGCCCGATTGCCATCCCTACTCTCACTGCTCCTTCCCCAACCCTTACTCTACCTTGTGCACGCCGGCACTCTCCGCTCTAGGGCACGGTGTCTCATTCCACCCTACCCTAGAGTCGGGTTTGCAAATCCTATTGGCCCGCAGCCACAACCTTATTAGTGTAAGACTTTGAGTGATAATAATAACTTACAGTTATCTAGATTACCAAGTAATTATTTCTAGGGTTAACAAAGGCATGGCTACAAGTTTATCATGGTATTTTGTCGGTGGTAGGTTTAACTACATAACAGGTCATTCTAAACATTTTATTTTACTTTTGAACTAGCATTTCAGAACTAGCTTAATGCAAATAACATAGTAGCATAATTAAACATCATGGGATACAATATGATCAAAGGATTTGGGACTTGCCATGAATCTGGACGATCTCGGCTAGCTCGAACGAAGAAGCACCTGGTTCCTGAGCTTGCACTTGAACCTCCGGAATCTCCGACACTAGTGCAAACACGTAAAATAAATAAGTCCAGCTTGAGACTAATCAAGTGAGGAAAAATAAGCTAATTAAAAAGGAGTAAAATGCATAAATCTCCAAATAGGGAATTTTTTTGGAATTTTATCTGGGATGAATCTGTGGAAGTGGAGGCCAAATATGGGTTCAGGATATTATTTGGATCAAAGTGGTGAAATTTGGGAATTTTTGGGATTTTCTGTGATTTTCTAGGATTTATTTAGATTTTCTGGGATTTTAGAAATTGGAAAATCATTGGAAATTCGGTGTGAATAGTAACGGGCCGGCCCGGTGCAACAGTGCAGCCTGGCCGGGGAACGGCCCGTGCGGCCGGCGCGGCCCACGGGCGCACGCGCGCGGCGCGGAGAGGCGAGGCAGGCCGGGGCTTCGGCCCACGCTCACACGCGCCCACCTCGTTCGGATGGCCGACGCGTGGCGGGATGGACGGCAGCGAAGCGGGGAGGCGGCGAAGCGGTACGATGGAATCGGACGGGTGGGGGAGGCGGTGTTTACGAAGATCGGACGGCGGGGAAGAGGCTTCATCCGATGGCCGACGTTAAACGGTGACGAGAGGAACGGGCGGAGGAGATGGGGCCACGTCCCCCCCTTCATCTACCTCTCGCCGTGAGCTCGCGGCAGAGAAGCAGAGCGGCGGAGCGGCTACACTCTAGCGATGACAATGGCCCCCCGGTGGCCGGGGAAGGTACCACTGGGTGCGACTCAACACGGGGAGCTCAATCTGGGGCTTTGGAAGGAGAGGGGGTCAATGGAGGGGGTAGGAGGGAGAGGGGAGGGCTTCGGTTTTTCGGCGGTGAGGGAGGTCACCGTCGGGGAGTTAGTTCAATTGGCGGGAGTTACACGCTCAGGGGAGTGAGGAGCTCACGATGGCGGTGGTGACGTTAGCTGGGGAGCCTCCTAAAGAGCTGGCCACTGGAGGGGTGAATCGGTCGGCGGTGAGCTTCGACGCTGGGGTTCCTCGAAGTTCCTCCTTGCCAAACAAGCGTGTCACCGGATTTAGGAGGTAGCAAGGATGCTCTGAGTGAAAGGAATTGGAAAATGCGGGACCGGGGAAGGAGAACAACTCACGGGTGACGCCGGCGCAGGGGAGAGCGGCGGCGGTGACTGGGGCGATGAGGCTTCAATCGATAGCTCTAGGGGAGGCTTGGGAGCGGTGGAAGGTGATTGGGGACGGTGGAGGAGCTCGGGAAGCGAAGAGGGAGTGAGGAGGCCGTGGCGGGGTTTTATACCCGGGCGGAGGGAGGGCTTTCGTGGGGGAGAAGGCACGGTGCGGTCATGGCCGTCAATGGGGAGGACCGGGTGGCGACCAGGCTTGCGGGGGAGAGGGGAGGGAAGGGAGGCTGGCCGGTGGGGCTGAGCGGAGGAGCGGCGACGCATGGCGCGGGCGAAGCTTCGGCGCAAGACCGGGCGCGACTCGATTGCCCAACGTGCGGTGCGTGCGCGAAAGAGAAGGCGGGGAGGGGCGAAGGCGCGAGCGAAGGAGAGGGAGCGAGGACGGCGCCTGGGGAAGAAGAAAGCGGGGAGGGGAGCGGCGCCAGCGGGAAAAGGAAAGGAGGAAGGCGAGGGAGGCGCCAGGGAGCGGGATAAGGCGGGAAATGGCGGGGCGCAGGAGGAGAGGAGAGGCGCCTGGCCGAGAAAGGAAAGTGGCAACCGGGGTGACTTTCCAAAAAGGGGAAGTTCCCGAAAAACACTCAACAATTCAGCAAAAATTAAGGAAAATTTTGGTTTGAATTTTTGGGGCTTTTCAGAATACGTCTATAAACAATTGGAACATTCACACGTAATATGTGAAATATTTTATTTTATCTATTGGAACATCTAAAGTTAAGAATCAGATGGCATCACTTTGGTTTGTTGCACTATTTTTTGTTGTTTGATCCATGACGTATCAATATGTTATTATCACTAAATAAAAAATATATAATATGAATCTTATTTTGTAGAAATCGTAATATGAAAAATAATGGTTCAAATAGATCATGAAATAGATACTCAGTTAAAAAGATATATGCTTTTGAATTTTTGAAACACAGAAAAATGAAAGAAAAAAAGCTGGGTACGGCCCACGTGGCCAATGTGCGCAGCGGCTTGTTATGCGCCGCGTGTGCGGTGTCTAGAAGGCCCCTTAGGCTATGTACAATAGGCTTAAATCCGTTGTCTATAGTATCTGCCATGTAGGATTTTTGTTGATGTGAATGAAAGAGAGTAAAGAGAGAGAAATCGATTGTTTACTAACTCTCACCCCCCGTCCCTTCGCCTCCCACCCCCCGTCCGGATCCCTCCCCCTCGCCGTCGCCGGAGCGCGCCACCGGTCTCCGGTGGACGCAAAGAGGGCGACGGCGGGGCTTTTGTCTCTCGCAACCGTCTCGTGGTGGTGTGAATCTCCCGGAGCAGCTCGGATCTGCTCTTCCGTGATGGATCTGGCCAGGAGTCGATTTGGCGACCGCGCGTGGTCTATAGCGCAGGGGTTGTGGGCGGCCGGCGTCGATGCGGGGCTGGGCGAGGGCCGCGCGGGGACCGGCGGATCTGGCATCGGTGCGGGGTCGGGAACGGACCGGCCGCTTGAAGCCCGGCGACCGGTGCGGTGGGGCCTCCATCTGGGAACTCCGCCGGCCCCTACCGCCAGGCCTTCTCCCAGATCCCTCCTCCTCGCCGTCGCCGGTGCGTGCTGCCGGGCGCCGGTGGTCGCTAGAAGGGCGGCGGCGGGGTTCGGCTCGGTGGGGAGCAGTGCCATGGCGCTTGCTTCCCAGCAGTGGCTACCCTCGCCGGCGGCGGATCTGGTGGTTGGGGCGGGCGTCCCTCGGTCCGGATCTCTTCAGGCCGTGGCGGCGCCGCGATGGGCTCCCGAGAGGAGGCACGAAGGCGGCCCGGCGGCTCGTTCAGAGGCGTGGGGCGGCGTTGTCGCCCGCAGGGAGCAGCGTCGAGGAGGTGTTGGCCTCACGGCGGCGCCCCCTTCCTCGCCCGTTTTGCCGGAGCTGTCGGTCGTGCGGGGCATGGACGAGGAGGAGGAAATCCTGCGAGCCGTCGAGCGCGACAACCGCGAGGGGAAGGCGTTCGTGGTCTCGTGGGGCGACCAGATGCGGGAGTTCACCATGGAGAGGCTCGCTAGGGACTTCCGCGTCATGCGGCAGCGCATGCACGCCATCCTGTGGCTTAAGGAGTTGGAGGAGGAGGAGGTGCGGAAGCGCGGAAAGCCGCTCAACGACTCCGTCGAGATCCTGCTCGTCAGTTGCCCAGAATTTTTCAATTCCCATGATAGGGAGTTTCATGTGGCATCTCTACCGTATAAGCCAGACTTCAAAGTTATGCCTGAGGGATGGGATGGCACCACAAGAGATCCTGATGAGGTTCTTTATGAAATTTCCACGAAGGAAGACCAGATGTTGTATGAGGAGTTTGTTCAACGCTTGGAATTCAACAAAAAGAAGATGTCGCGGTTGGCGCCGGCGCGGGAGGTGCTGGTGGAGTTGGGCAAGGAGTGGGGCGGCGTCAATTGTGGGTCCATGAAGGGCCTCATCCGCATCCAATCCCAGGCCGCCAAGGAATTCTCCGGCTCTTGCAAGCGCGGCGGCGACAGTGAGGCCACGCTTGGGCTGCAGCAGCGGGGCTGGGAGTTGGGACGGCGGTGTATGAGGTGGCGGCGGTCTCGCCACCGACGTACAGGCAGCCTAAGCAATTGGGTGATTTGAGGTCAGGGCGAAAGCTCGGATGGCGACGTTTGCGGACGCCGCTTCCTCCTTGGAGGCGTCCTTTATGTACCTCTTCTTTGATTGCAGGTGAAAACCTTTCCCATGGTGGACTGGCGGCGTCAGCGCCTTGGGCGTTGTTACCTTCTTGAAGGCGTCGTTAGGCAATTTCAGCTCAGTTGTTTGGTGCTTACCGTTAGGCTCTGTCGCTGCTCGTGCTTTGTTTGCATTTGTGTAGTTCGCCAGAAGCTCTCGGCACCGTGTCTTTCCTCATCTCCTGACCCGCTATACGGTGTTAGAAGGTCCGAGGAAGGTTAGAGATGTTGGGTGAAGAGAGAGCTATTTGGATGAAGAAGATGAAGTGCTTGCCGAAGGCCCTCCCTGTTGAGCATCGAGGTGATGCATTGAGTGCTGCTGTCTTCACTAGAGGAATGCAGTCGCTTGATGGAGGCAACAAAGAGTTTGGCTTTGTTTAGCAAGTTTTGTAATGAGGTAGGAGTAGGGATGAGACTTGAGTTCCGTTTCTTTGTTCCGTGTTTTGTACACCGTATGGTGGTTTGTAGTCTAAGTACTATGGGTGTGTTGGAATTGGCTGTACTCATTCACTTGTGAATGATGGAGGCCGGAATGTTATATTCCTTTATCTAAAAAAAACTAGTAGACGGCTATTGCACAAGAAACAATGAAAAAAACAATAAAAGGGCATGCTATTGCATAGGAAATAATGAAGAAGCATTAAAAGACTGCACAATTCATAAAGATAAGCAAAAGATAACTCAGTGTATAAGCCATCTATGTGTGACAATGCACTGTAGACAAATATAGTAAAACGAAAAGAGTAATTAATCTCTAAATTAGTTTTAAATCAAAGGCGCTGGCAGTCCGTCAGGGCTTAATACTCATATGGATCGATACAAGTCATCATCCTTCCGCTAGTATTTCTCGACAGATAATGAGACCAGACAGCGCTGGATACCTTCCTACGCAAACTCTGAACAGTAAGTACGAAGCCTCCAACTGAACGTTTGCCGGGCCGGAGGCGAGACTTGAGAGCCTGGAGTGCAAGATCGACGACGGCAAAGAGAAAGTGACGCCATGTGCATTTTTCCGTGCACAACGGACACCGCCATCTTGGCCGGGAGCCCAGCCGCCAACGAATACACACTTTTAATCCTGTTCCGTGTCCCCCTGCACACGCCACTTAGGGCTTGCTCTTATGTCCATCTATTATGTAGTGTACATAAGTATGCTTCAGTCGAAATTTTGTGAGGTTACATATTTATCTTCGGTCTCCATCTTTCTAAGCGTGGTCTTCACATGTGTGCGCATGGGTGGTAGCATACATGTGTATATTATTCCGTGATGGTTTCAAAATTGACCAATCGTGTCTATGCTTGAAACTTAAGACATTGTGATGGACCGAAATGGCGACAGAAGGGGGGTTGAATGTCGATTCTTTAAACCTTGCCCCTAAATTCAGACAACAACAGATCCCGAAAAATGAACAACAGAAATACAGAAATTCCAGACTTTGAAAACCAAAGCAATTTGGGGCTTCTCCTTGATCCCCTTGGCTCAAAATAGTAGAGAAATGACTGTAATAGCCCAAGGAGTCTAGAGGATCAAAGAAATCCAACTCAAAACCACAAATTTCAGATTATGTCCAAAAATCTGAAAGATACAGAGAGCTGGACTAAAACTCAAAATACTCCTCCATCCTTGATCTTTGGAAATGAGACTTTGTAGATATGTTAGCAATAGCCAAAGGACTCTACAAGCCAAATTTCAAGCCATCAAACAAAGGGAATCAAGGACTGCACTAAAACCCTAGAAGTGCATGAACAACTTCAGAGAGAGCACAAAAATTCAAACTGCTCTTGATTCACAAGACCTTTGCCTATGAGATTTTGCAGATAGCTAACTAATAGCCTCTGGATTCTACATGCCAAGTTTCATGCCTTCTTGCATAGGGAATCAAGATTTGCTACAAAACCCTAGAAAGGAAAATGAAGAACAGAGGAAGCCCAAATGCAAAATCTGAAATTAAAAACTTGTCTCTGGGATTCTAGCTGACCAAATGGTCTAAAATCATAACCCCATCACAGAGCAACCCATTTTGGGCCTTCCCAACAAAAACCAACTCAAAAATCAGAAAATCAAGAAATTGGACAAAACATGAACGAAGAATAGACAGGAGCTCGAACACGAAACAAACTTCAGATTCTTCATTCCATCAAAGCAAGGAATACATATGAGTCCCCATACCACGATTGCAAGTAGAGGAATGATTACATGAAAGTTCTCAACTCACACACACTCTACTTCCCCATACATGCTTGGATTGAAGGAACTCCCTACATCCTCACTCAAGAACACACTCAAGAGGCCATCGAAGGAGATGCAGAGCCTCTGCCCTCTCCCTGCTCTCAACCACTAAAGAGCCTCACCAACTAAAGCCTAAAGCCAAAACAACTCTCTAAAGCTCATTTTGACTAAAGCAAATCCTAGAAACCCTTGGAGTGCCTTAGTGGACATGCAGCCACCACCTCATATATATAGCCCTTGGCTAACGGGTCTCCACCCCGTTACACCCGCTAAATCCAACGGAGCCCCGCTCCCGCTTGTGCAGCCTTGCGAATTTACCGATTCGCCCCTTCTGCACCTTCCGGGAAGCTTCCGCGCTCCTTGTCGTCCAAGCCTCGCAACCACCTCGAGTCTCCACCGTCTTCGACACATCCCGACCGTTCTGACCTCGACACCGCCTGCGCCTAGTCCGGTCACCTCGTGTCTCACCACGGCTCCGCCTCGACGTCCTGCAACCACACAGACAAGAAACACATCAAATAGTACCGCTCGATACATGAAAGCGTAAATACCATCATACTTACCAAAAATGAAGTCCAAATCTGTCGATTCAAAGAGTAGACATCCTAATCTCATACGACCAAGTTTGACCAAGTCCGATTGCACCACGCAACGTCAAGGTCCGAACCACCCAAACCAAACTCGACTCTCATAAACCGATGTCAATTACTCATCATACACGGGATGACCTCCACATGGTCTCTCACATTGAAAATATTATTGTTATATATTAAGAATCACTCGGATTAAGTATTGCTATTGTGTCACAACCCAATCGCAATAACTCCAATAATCGAGCTAGCAAGTTTTCAAAAAACTAATTGGGCAGCATGTCGTGCACAAGCAAAACTCATTACATTTTTATGCTAAAGTATTGCACCGTAAAACCATATGTTACTTACCGTAAAAAAATTAGAAAGCATATATTACTTGAACCAAAGTATTGAACTGAAACTTGATATGATCCTTAAAAAATTGCTACGATCTAGTTGCATGTAATGCAACTGTATAAATAGCTACAAACTTGATATGGTCCTTAAAAATACTTCTATAAAATGGAAAAATAGCTGATTCAATGTAGGTTTGGAAATTTTTCAGAAAATGAAATAAGAATTACGAAGCACTTGACATGGGTTTTGATGTGTTAAGTGAATCACCTGTATTTTAGCCCTTCGTTCTGTAGTCCTATACATGTCTGGACTGTTGAAGAGAACCATTCATAAATAAGAACATGCTGGCTGGCTGACAGTGTTTCACAATATCCTTGTGCTTTATGAAGAGAAAGCTAGGCATCTAGTACAATGATTGGAGTCATAAGAAATATTGCAGCAGGACAACAAAAATGGAACAAAGCAGCAGCAAAGCAAATTTTGTTGTTAAATTTAAAGGAGGATTACTATTGTCCGGACGAATGAAATCAAAGTGCACGCTGTAGATTTTCCTCAACTAAGAGCTTGCTTGGTTGGTGTCCGGACGAATGAAATCAAAGTGCACGCTGTAGATTTTCCTCAACTAAGAGCTTGTTTGATTGGTATCCTGGGCTTTATATCTGGTAAAAAGTGATGCCTACAGGTAGCCTAGTATTTTAATGATTTTTGTTTGGCTAGACAAGTCTGATAAATAGTGTTTAGTTAGAAACCTGTGCCTGAAACTAATAGATAAAAACGAGACGTAGATCGAAAAAAACCCCGCCAGGGCAACCATTTTGGTCACCTGGGCCTAGGAGCAAGCCAGGCAGCAACCAAGCGGCGATGTGATGCGCTCTCGGCTGCGGTCCTGCTAGACACACGCACCCACCTAGGACACCAACCAAACGCGCTTTAACGGCTCGTTTGGTTGGTGCCCTGGCAGTGGCGGAGAGAGGGGGGCTGAGGGGGGCCTGGCACCCCCAAAGGCATCAGAAAGGTTACCTCTTAAAGAAACAGAGCACATTAGATCGCACGTAATTTTTCTCTGATGGGAATTTTCCAAAACCTCTCCTAAAGTAGGTTTGCATTGGACATCACTATATCTATTTTATGTTAAGCCAATTACTCACCCTAAAAGGGTGATCACTAGCATCAAGCAGGAAAAAAGATGCTGCAATTTACTTCTATTTGTCACAAAACAGCCAGCTTGTTCCTTCCAAAACCAAAACTGCCAGCTTGGTGGCATCAGCTTTCAATTTTTAAGCTGCTCCTATTAAACAACTATGCAATAGTGAGAAACATATCTGTTAAAATACATCGATCTCTTGGCATCCTAAAGATTGTGTAAACTAATTAGGTAGTCATACATGACTACATCAGTTCATGCACCGAGGGCCCACATGCTTAAAAATGTCCATTGGATGCAACAACATGCAAACTACGCTTGTGTTCCTCTTCAGCTTTCTCCAACTGAAGTTGACTATCAACCAGAAGGGTGGTCTACCTTGTATTGGATACATCCATAACAGATTTAGCCCAGTAATATGTTAAGCGTTAAACTAGTAGTAAGCGAGTGTGTGCTGAGTAGCCTGCGACTTACCTGTAATACACGGAAAGATAGTAAATTCGGCATGGTTCATTGGTTCTACTCTACTTGTTGTCCATGTTGCCCCCTCCCCATATCCAATTCCTGGCTCTGCCCCTGTGCCCTGGGCTCCAATCCTAGTAAAAAGTGGTGCCTGGAGGTACCTTGAAATTTTAATAATTTTTGCCTGGTGAGATAAGTCTGAGAAGTAGTATTTGGTTAGAAAACTATTTCTGAAGCTGATAAATAAAAGCAGACACGTAGATTAAAGAAATCAACGCGGATAAAGTTGCCTGCCAGGCCATCCATTTTGCTCGCCTGGGCCTGGGAGCCAGCCAGGCGGCAACCGAACGGCGTTCCGGCGCACTCCCGGCTGCGTTCCTGGCCAGGCGCACGCGCCCTGGAAGCCAACCAAACAAACTTAGGTGTCGGAGATCATGAGATACGCATTCAGTCACAAGCAGGAATGCATATCGAAGGCTCATTACTTGTCGTGTCTGGGTTGCGAAAAATAAAGGTAGACAAATGAATCGAAGGTTCGCATCCTTGCATCCATGCAGCATTGATATCTTGCACTGAGACATGACCTCTCTCCCTGCAGATTATTTCTTGGTTATCTAGCAATTCATAATCGGCTTATTCAAATACTCGCACATGGAATAATTCACGACCAGTAACAACACACACACAAACATACCAGCATATGATGGCGAAATTGCAAATGTGCATGAAAAGAACATCCATGTGCAATATATCTCAATTTAAGTAGCCAATTCTATCCTTTCAAAATAGAAGATCCAATTATATATCGTGTTCTACGCGAATTTCATAGATAGACTTATTTGGTCTGAATCCATGTTTGCAAGACTTTGCAGGCTACTCCCAAATCAACAAAGAGCGAAGGTTGATATTGTTAGAAGTATATGTATATATTTGTATTAGTCCTTTTTATAGAGGGTTTTCCGCTATTCCCTCATGCCTTATACATGACTTATATTGGCTATTTTGGTCCATGGAATAGAATGCAGAGGTTCATTCAATATAGGCCCCGTTTGGCACAGCTCTAACTCCGAGATCTATGCTGGATCTGTAGTTTGTTGACTAAATTAAAGTGATTTAAATATTTTTATTTAATATATAATATAAATGAAATGAGTCATGTAAATGCACTTAACATGCCTGCAACTCTAGATCCAGGATTTTCTAGAGTTACAGATGACCAGCTTTGCCAAACGGGGCCATAGTATCATAGCCATTGGCTCCTCTTCTCCTTTCTCGGTTGACGCACGGTAGGCCTCTCCTCTTCTCGTTTCTTGGTCGGAGCACGACAGGACTGGTGGCCTTCGTCTCCCCCCCCCCCCCCCCATCGAATAACATCCTAAAATTTGGGTTTTTATTATTTAATTTTAAATTAATTATTATAAATTATTTAGATTTTATGTGTAATCCTAGAAGGAAATCTTAAATTCCAATTTCCAAACTAAAATTCCAAATTCGAATTTAAGTTCTAAAATTCTAAAACCCAAATTTTCTGAAAATATCCTTTTTATTTTTCTGAGTCAAACCTATTTTTTGGCCCATCTTTTCTTTTCTTTTTTCCTTTCTTCCTCTCTCTTCTTTCTCTCTCTTTCATCAGGTATTGTTCATCATTGTCTAACTTCGGCCGAACAGCCAGTAGCCGAACAAAACTGGCGCCTCTCACTTCCTCCCCAAGGCAACTCTCCAATCGAAGATTATTTCTATGTTATGCCAAAATAAATGATGCTTCAAATTATGCAAGGAATCCATTCCTTCCAGTTTCTTTACCATTCATTCATCCATTTGCCTTTTATCTCATCTATTCACGAATTGAGTAGAAACTAAGGCCTACGAATTTGAGTCCGTTTCTATCTCTTTCAAGCCTTTACATACGACCCCGTGACCTCTCTCGACCCTTCCAACCCCCGTCAAGTCTCCTCAAACCCCAGAACACCACTGTCATCATGAGCCTGTCGGTCCCAAAATTGTTCGTCACCCCGACTCGCGTTCCAAGCACTCCAATGAATTTCTTCAGATTCCTTTTGCGTCATTTCATGTTCCCGAGTATCTTGCACTCTCATATGAAGTTAATTTGATTTTCGTGCAGCCGTTTGATGGGAATAAAGTTTTTCTCGAAACCAAACTACATCGCCCTTTGTTGTCAATTCGTCACCTCCAGTGAGCCAAAACCTAATTATTTGTTAATGCATGATCACCATCATCTACTCTACGTAGTTCATACCTTGATTCTCTATTTGCATCACTGAGAAAGCCTAGCATCGGAGCACCCCTTTGTTCCAATGTACGTCACTTTGGCTAGCCCAATCCGGCCATCCTCCGGCTAAACCAATCACGCCATCGCTTTCCTTGGGTTTCCCACATTCCCTATCCGTGCCTCATCTCCCTTGTCAACCCCATGCCACCAGCCATATTTTGCGCCGCTGTCGCCGCTCTGTCCACCGTCACCGCCCACCATCCCCTCCCCAGGACCGAGGGGGTCTCATTTTGCTCTTCGACCACGCCACCTTGGCCTCCCCTCACCAGTGAGCTGTGCCACCATGGTCATCGCCCTTGCTGCCTGCGTGCTGCTCTCTATCCTCCAGAGAAGCTCTTTGTTGATTCTTCACATGATTGCTTCAAGCCAATGACAAGTGGGCCCCACATGCCATACATACAAACAAACCCAAAAATTCCAGTAAAAAGATGATGCTGAGGAATATTCTCTTGTTTTAGAATTTCCAGTAATTTCCTTTCCGACCGATCTTTTGATTGCTTATTCTTCATCGTCCGAACTCTGAATCTAGTGATTTGAGTTTCTAAATCCATCTAAAATATTAATCTACCTTCTAGTATAATTTACAATGTGCGAAAAACACAATGAATCAACCATTCCAGCGCACTATAATTTACCATCGTATGTACGAGTCATTCAGAGCTCAATCGTCCATACAAATGTCTTCTGAAAATTAACCGCACTATAACATCGCATGGCGATCGTACCATTGAGAACCTACAAAAATCGCAAACGGACCAGCCTACCTATATTATCTGACATTCTATTTCGAAAAAATAACAATCTAAAAAAATATTTCGTACATGTATCATCTACACTGCGTAACGAGTTTTCAAAATATTTTGCACCTCCTCTACTATATTACAAAATTGCTGCTAACTCCAAACAAAATAAATTACAAATAAATACGAGTAATATTTATAAATACAAACAATTTGCACAACTAAAAAACTCTTATCTTCACAAAAATACAAAATTTAAAAGTCAGGTCGTGCAGTCAGGGATGGATGAACAGTAGTCGTGCGGTCCCCGACTGCACGATTAGTACATGAACAGTAGTCATGCGGTCCCCGACCGCACAATTAGTACGTGAACAGTGGTTGTGCGGTCGCGGACTGCACGATATGCCACGTGTCAGCTCCAGAAAAATCATGCGGTCGGGAGGGAGTTAAAAATGAAAATCCTGTTGTTTGGGGGCTACAATTGGAATTCTGGTGATCAACAGTGCCATATATGTCCAAAATTCGTATTCTGACTAATAATAAATGGCATTTAGAACCCTTGGTCGATAGATTTTTTGTACGAATAATCCATTTTTTATTCAAAATTACATAAATATGCCCGTGGGAATTTTTTTTACAAAAATAGGCTCCAGTCGCCCAATGGGAGGGGGCGACTGGAGCCTATCGCCCAATCAGGGGCCGACACAATCCCTGTCGCCCTACCTTGGAGCGACTGAATCCAGTCGCCCTCCCGTTGGGTGACTTCCATGCAGTCGCCCAATGGGGCGGCGACTGGATGCAATCCCCCGTGAATGTTTTAAATTTTATCAATTTTGTAGTTTTAAACTGGTAAAAAAAATATGCTGAAGTTGTAATAACAGTTTATGTTCATTGTATGTTGTAGGTGCGTAAATAATTTTGCAAAAATTTTTTACGAACGATTGCCCGTAAAACGAATGATACATACGATGGTAAGTGATATTTTCATGTTACTGAGAATCTTCGTGCGGTTGCCATCATTGAAGTTCACTATTCGTTTGGAGCGTGCATCGAGTAGGTAACGAGAAGTATAAGTAAGCATGGCACAATAGTAAAAAGTTCACATCGTAAATAAAAGACGTAAGCAGTACATGAAACAATAGTGTACAATCAGGCGCCACCCTGGCCTGCCCCGTCCCCACGCCCGTGTCCTCCTGTACGGCCCCGCTTGGTCGTCCTCCGCTGCAACAGGTTATGACGCTCCGAGAACGTAAAACGATCAGGAGCGTGTCGCACCCGCCTCTGAGCTGGTGGAGTCAGGTGCACCTCTGGCTGTGTGCCCTCTGGTGCACCGGGGAGGGCACTGCCGGAGAGAACCTCTGGTGCTGTGTCAGGAGGTGTAGACTCAGACGGCTGCCTAACCCACTCAGAGAAGTACTGGTCCACATCGTCCGGGCTTGTGGAGGGGCTGTACCGGTACTCGGACTAGAAAAGACCTGCAAAAGTAATATCGTTAGTTTCAGATGTAAAACATTGCAATAAAATGGAGATCGTACAATACGTACCCTCAGTTGGCGCCATCGCGCCTGGAGGAGGGGCATACGATGTCGAGTACACCCCCTGTGTGGGTAAGCCAGGGACGTACGGAGGATGCGGTGTACGAGGCCATCCCCAGGCAGATCCTCCAGCCTCGTCTAGGTGAGGTGTTGTAGGACATGCCCATGTAGACCCTCTAGAGTAGTGCCACGCCAGTCGGGGTGGCACCGATGGCCGAGCCGTCCGTGTGCTGGGCGTGGGCGTGAGGCCGTTGGTAGCCTCGTGCAAGACAGTACGTGCACGACACATGTACCCCACTCCTTGAAACGACGGTACGCGCTGATGTGCTCCTCGTGGCCCACCTCAACACCTGCGGCGAGCCTATGCAGCATACTCTCGGCCTCTGTGACGATCGAAAGACCCACGTTAGACTGAAGGAAAAGACATAAAATGGTTAACTATCCAAGATAGCATTGCCATTAGGGAATGTTCAAAAATACGTGTAACGTACCGCGATGTGCGCGTCCCGCGCGAGGTGCGCGGGATGCGTGTCTGTCGGAGCGGCGAGGTGTGCGGGGGACGTGTCTGGCTCTGGTATCAGCGCAGGTACTCCGTGTACTCTGTGCTATCGTAGGGACAGTCCTCGTCAACCACGTCGTCAAGCGCATCCTCCCACTGCGCAATCCACCCCTGCATCTTCGCCGTCCAGTCCGTGCCGCGTTTCACTCCCTTTCTAGAGTGCCTGCTTGTAGGACCACTTCGTTAGTAATTTCCAATGGAATAGTATGTATGTACAATTTTATAAGATGTGGGCACTCACGCATGCACAGGAGGTGGCAGTGCAAGTCCGACAGGTACCGGGACAGCCTGGCGGAGACCAAACTGCCGTGTCACTCGCTGTGGCGAGTAGTCCTCCACGAAGATGTTGTAGACGATTGGGTCAGCCAGAAAGGCCAGAAAACTCGGTCGCGCCAGCACAGGCTCAACAATCCATCGGGAGCACGGTCCTCCAGTGCCGCCTGTGAGTACGGCTCCCAGCGCACATCGTCGGCCATGAGGCGATCGATCTGCTCAACAAAGGGCAGATACGCCCGCGTGACCTGGACATATGCGAACTGCACCTGCAAGGACGAATAAGTGTTACGTACGACCGTCGTTAGTACAAAGGAAATAACTAATTGACATATGACTTACCCATCGACGATACCAAGTAAAACCCATCGTCGACCGGTCGACGTCTCCCCCGGGATACATCTCGGACCCGTACGGACCCATGTCGTCTAGCAAAGGTCGTCCGAGGCTGAAGCACTCGAACGACCACAGCTACAGTAGTAGTGGACAACCCGCGAGGACCGAGTTCGCCTTGAACTTCCTGCACGCATCGCATAGTCCACGGTAGGTCGCGGCAAGTACGGCCGATCCCCAACTGACCTGGGAGGCCTCGCCGTCCGCGATCGCCCTAGCATGAGCGATGAGGCGCGTGTCGACGGTGTTGCCGTGGCTGCTGGTGAAGAGCACCCAGCCAAATAGCCACAACAAGTACGCCTCCAAGTAGCGCGAGACCTAGTGATCGTCCGCCTCTGGGTCCATCCACTCCACCTGAATGCAAACAAGATGTTATTAGTACGTAATAACGCAAATAAGAGCTTCAACGACACGATCTATTGTAAAGACCATGTACCCGGAACTGTGCGAGCCACCTCAGCGATGACCCGTGGGTCTGACTCGCCGGGAAGATGTGGTACTCACCCACGGCACCCGGTGGAAGGACCCCCTTGAATCTGCCGAGCAGGTCAGCGTGCCACTCGACCGGGGCCTCCGGTAGGAAGGCAGCACCTCCCGCGATCGGAACCGAATGGGATGTGGAAAGTGTGCCTCGGGCCGCCAACGGTCCACCAAAGCCGTCAGTAGGGAACGGTCGAATGGGAAGCGTCGTGATCACTCCACGGCCTCGTCCCCGCCCGCGGCCAAGGCGGGTCCATCCTCCTCCGTGGCCTGCACCATCCGGGCAATAGGGAGTAGCCCAGCATCCCACAGCCTGCAAACAAAGTGAAGGTCAGCACGGAACGTTCTTACGTAGCACTAAAACGTTGGCGTAGTGCAAACCTGGTTGTCCAACAGGGGTCGAGTCTCCAGGCCACGCGAGGTGTACGTGTCTGGACCACTCCCAGCTCAGTCGGCTCGTCCGTGCTCCCCGGTGGCGGCACACGACAGCAAGCGTGATGCACGCGGTCCACGTGCTTGTCCAACAGGGGATACTGCCAGTCACGCGCCATACCTGCATGTAGATTTCATACGCATGTTGTTAATTTTGTAAAACTGCATGTTTAATAAATTTAGTATAAAAAATATTTAACTTTTTCTAGCTAGATCTACACCTACGGTTGCTTTATATACAAAAAATTCTATACTAAAAATTGTACTAAAATCTCTGTACTAAAAATGTTCGATACTAACAAATGTATATTACAAATTTTCTATACTAAAATTTCTATACTGAAAATTGTACTAAATTTTCTACATCTACAATTTTTACTGCCACTAACATTTCATACAAAATTACATTAACTAAATTTTCAATATTAAAAAATTCTATACTAAAAATTGTACTAAAATCTCTGTACTAAAAAATGTATCCTACAAATTTTCTAATTTCTATACTAAAAATTCCTATACTAAAAATTTCTATACTAAAATTTTCTATACTAAAAATTGTACTGAAATTTCTATACTAAAATTTCCTATACTAAAATTTCTATACTAAAAATTTATGTACTAAAAATTCCTTTACTAAAAATTTCTATACTAAAATTTCTATACTAAAAATTCTTATACTAAAAATTTCTATACTAAAAATTCCTATACTAAAATTTTCTATAGTAAAATTTTCATACTAAATTTTCTACATCTACAATTTTTACTATCACTAACATTTCATACTAATATACTACAAATGTAATATACTAAGAAAAAATTCAAAAAAATACCTGAATCTGAAGATCTGACACTCTCCTCTTCTCCCCCTCGTTCTCTTCTTCCCCTCCTTCTCTTCTTCCTCTCCTTCCTCCTCTTCTCTCCTTTCTTGTTCATGTCATCATAGTCGTTCTCCAGTTTGGAGCAGTTTGCTCGAATATGGTTGGGGCCACCACACTTGAAGCAAATCACCAAACCTCCTCTCTTCCTCTCTCTAACCCTCTTGTATGCGTGTGAGAACTTTCTGGCTAGGTGGGCTATGTCACTCTCTAGAAAATGCTCGAAGGTCATCGCTCATCCCACACAAAGCAGCCAAAGAGAATCCAGAAACACTATCAGATGATGCTCCAGAGGTAGAAGTGGGATCGGTGACCAAGGCCATTGACTGCGACTTCGTCTTGCGAGAGATGATGTCGATCTCATGAGTCTTGAGGCGTGAGTATAACGCACCAAGAGTCAAGGTTGACAAATCAGTTGTGTCCTTGATAGTGGTCACCTTCATCTCTCAAACCATGTGGTTCCAGGCAAAAAGCATCTGATGAGCATTGTCCGAGTCTGAGTATGTAAAACCAACAGCTCGAAGGTTGCTCATAATCTTATGAAATTTGCCAAAGCACTCATCCAAGGACTCACCAGCAAGCATCTCGAATTTGTTGTATTCTTACTTGTACTGGTCCAGCCTGACGGTCTTAATCTGGGTGATGCCCTCATGATATGCATTGAGGGTCACCCAGATGTCGAACACCGACATAAGAGGAGAGATGAAATCAAACTCACTTAGGCTAAAACCCTAAATAATTATGTTTCTTTCCTTAAAATTTGCTTACACATCTAGTGTATTTATAGCCGTGATGTGCTCATCAGCAAGAACAACAAATTAAGTCTTAACTTTCTCCAGATTGCATAGCCTTGAGCCTAAATATAAGACTTCATCCTACTCCTCCAAAAAGGATAGTCGACCCCATCAAAGAGAGGTGGCTTGGTGGAATAGAGGGGGTGAATGGTGGCTCAAAATTTTTCCAAATATTCACCACTTCAGTAGCTACAGAGCTCTGAAGATAGGGATGAAAAGCCACCACAAAAACTAGCAAATTGAAACACTGAAAACCCACAAAAAATCAGCAAAATTGGAACTAGCACCATTGAAATTACGGTTCTACCGCTTGCTATAGCAATCGTGGTACTAACGCTACGGTAATAACAGTACTTCCATTGCTACAATAAAATCATGGTGAATAGTATTTTCAGCACGATTTCAAAAACCAAAATTGAGAGAACTTTTGATCCATAGATCCAAATGACATGAAAATTTGCAGGGATCTACTCTAGAATGTTATGAATCTATTCCAATAAACAATCATAAAAATCATGCCCAAAGTTGAGACTTTTTTAATTTGTTGGAAATGTGCACCAAAATCAAGCCAAAACCCCAAACGGTGAATACAACTTGCTCGTGGGTAGATGATAGCCAAGATGACTTTAGATATGTTTCCACATGTCCGAGTAAGCAAGAACACAAAATAAATGATGTCAAAAACCCTCGATCAAGAAATCACACCTTAGGCCAAATTAAGCAAAACTAGGTTTTCTCGTGAATCTTGCTATCAAAATGCTTAGATGAGTGGATATGTATTACCAATATTATCTTCATCTCTTACACGTCATTGACACAGCAAGATCACAATAAGGAAAGAAGAGAGATCAAAACCAACCAACAGTCAAGCACATCAATAAAAAACAAGAGGGACTCAAGAGTTGCACAAAGATTGATGTATTGCTTACTTGATAAAGTATGTTTTATAGCTACTCCACATTGGAGGACAAAGAGTACCCAAGGTACTCACTCTCAAACCCTAACCCTAAATTTAGACCTAGGGGAGAGAGCACAAAAGATGGGTTAGATGGTTAACCTCACATGTCTCTGTCCTAACCCCCTTTTATAGGTGGACAACTAGCACCTATTTACCATAGTGGATACTATCTACTATTATAATAGGGAAAAACCCGTTAACCACACACACGGGTTTACTCACACAAGTTCATTTATGTACACTTTTTAAAGCACATAGTGTGCGTTCGCTAAATTCTTAACCTTGATCTGTCTTGATCAAACTAGCTCCACCTTGAGCTAAACCGTTCTCCATCACATCGCCCATGCACCGCGGTATTGATCCATGATGGTTTTCGGTACCTTGACCTGGTCATCATCAACCACTGAAAACAATCACAATGCTTGCCACGTGTAGGTGCACCACTAGCTTACCACACGCCGGCAAGTCTCTTCTGTCCCGGTTCCACCGAACCATGGTTCACTTGGCCCATACAAGTCACATGGCGTCATCCCGTTATTCGAACTCACCTATAATATTTCCCGTCTTTCTCGTGCCATACTTGAACTCACTATCTCACCCAGCATCCTCGATCGTTCTAGACCTCAACTCCTCCATGATCCTAGCCCCGATCCTCGTCGTTTACCACAGTTGACTCCAAGTGACCCTGCACATCTAAAGATAAAGAAAATATTGTCAAGCACAAGTTCTTCATAACTTGACCTACATTAGCCAACACATGCATCATGCAACCTTAATCCAATGACTTAGGTCATCTAAACTCGATCCATAACTCAATTCCCCAAACTCCTGTTTTTCTAGGATGTTCGAAAGTACCGTGCCTAACGCACTAGTACTTCCACACTGTGGTACTACCACCTTCCAAAACGGTATTTCCGCACGTTGAAAACCTCACTTAGAGCTCTCTAAAAAACATATCGCAACTCAACCCGGTACTTCCGCCAAGCATTACTACTGCACTTATACCTGCGGTACTTCTGCAAAGCGAAACTACCGCATTAATACCTGTGGTACTTTCAATTTTCTTGACACTTCTAGAAAATAGTCCAAATTAAATACAATCTTTACAAAACCAATTGACCACTCCACAAATATTACAATGGTTCATCATAACAGTATCATGAACCTTCTCACATGGTCATTCACCAATTCCGATACTTTTTGGGATTTTAGTAAATAATCATCATGAATTTCATCATGATTTGATAGCCATGTTCCACCATAGTCCTCATCATCATGGCACTCGCTTTTCACTTCTCGATCTCACTGGATAGGAACATGATGCCTCTGAGCCCATTTGGAATGTGTGATTCTTTCTCGATTCTTATAGAAATTGATCCGTTACTATAAAATTCATGTGAAAGTCTTACATTCCAAATAGGGTCATATGTTTGGGATAGGCAGAAGCCTAGCTGAAGAAAAATCAGACATCATGGTGATAGATCTAGAGTTGTGGATCACCTAATACGTGTGAGCATATAATTGAACATAGAAAAAAACCCATATCTATCCTGATGGATAACATGTGTCCATCTATCAAACCTTTTTCCCACCTTCCCAGGATCCAATCCACGTAGGCACATAGTCACCGCCACTCCCACCTCCCACATTGGCCCCATTGCCTCCCAACACGTCGTAGCCCAGTCATCTTGCCGGTGTTGCCCTAGCGCTGATGAGGCTGCCCTTAAGGACCTTCCCTCCATTTCCACCTCCCAAAGTAGGTTGTCGACGCCGATGCCACTTGCCTCCTCGTCATCTGTCTCTCCTCTACCTCCCCTACCGATGTCGTTCTTCCTCGCCTCCAGCGGCAATGCCACCAGATCCAATACCACCTCCCACAAGTCCATCACCCCCTTCTCATTCAAGCTTACCAACCCGCCCTCCTCCATCCCATGTCCGAGGCAATGCCACCGCTACCTTGCTGCCCCACCGCTGTCGCCTATCGCCATGTCTCTATCGCCCCGTCCCTTCCTCAAGGTCGGTGACCAGGTGAATCCAAACTCTAACACGGTGGCAGGAAAATATGACGACACCAGAGGATGACATGAGGCCACTGGAGCATGAATCTCCAAATCGATCTAATGGTA
Source organism: Dendrocalamus latiflorus (assembly GCA_017311315.1). NCBI lineage: Eukaryota > Viridiplantae > Streptophyta > Magnoliopsida > Poales > Poaceae > Dendrocalamus > Dendrocalamus latiflorus. Next base: position 10,370,738 of record CM029623.1, read on the forward strand.
AGAAATTCAATTGACTTTGCAAAAGTTTTTAGCCAACTGATGTATAGTAACTCCATAAAACGTATGCACTCATGCAAGCAGGTAGGGATGGTGGGCACCATAAGCGGATCCAACAACGCTAGGCTAGTTGGACCGCCGTCTATGCTGGTAGCTTACCGCTGATGAGCCATGAATCAGGAAAGAAGCATGCGTAATTGCGCTAACAGGCTTGGCCAAGCAGGGGAAGCAGTTCCCACTGTTATGAAACCTAAAAGGTTACGGTGTGAGCAAATATCATAACTACTCATATAGGGTTTAGACTATAAATAGAGAGGCCTATGTAACATGAGAATAGATCTGAAATCAATAAAAACTACGTTCTGGTGTTCTCTCTCAATTGTTCCCTATGATTGATCTTTCTAGTGTTCTTTTGTGATTAGTTGCGTGGATTGCATTGGATTTCAATTATTTCTTAACACCCACTTCCTGGCTACACGCGGCCTACACCACTATCAATTGCTGTGAAATTTTGGACTCGCAGCACTGTAGGTTGGCCAATTCGGAAGCCTAAGAGACAGCAATCAGGATAAAACTATACCCCTTTTTCCCTGTTTTGGGCAAACATGGCCCATTCCATTCTAGTTACCTATGATAGCTCCCACACTGAAAATAATGCAGTTGCCGGCCCAGCACTTGCAAATTGCCATAAAGGGAGACGTACGATTCTTTTGGGCCATAGCTTTTGGCTTATAACTTTTAAACTTTCGTTGTTCATGAGAGAGTATGAAGAGATAGACAATCGTATACTATTTTGATCAGTATAACTAAAGTCGGTACAATGTCTACTACAATCAACTTATAGACTCTGCCTTGAAAAGACGCACCCTTTGAAAGCTAGTTACTGTAGCAAAAGACAAAAGCATCAAGCCCAAAAGAACCTAGCCACAAATTTCACTCCTAGAAGTGTTCTTAAGTCCTTTTTATTAAGAGTACAAGGAGAAATACATTACACGTACACATGCGCATCCACTACACAAGCTAGGAAGTTTTTAGACTCCAGAGTCTCACAGAACACCAGCACCGTAACACACTTTCCTATTGAACACACGCGCGCGTACTCTACTGAATAGGACACACCACATAGATCGATCAAACCCAGATGGTTCGCAACAACCATTGTCACTCCCACCATCAGGCCACTAGCCCGGCTTTTTTAAAAAAATGCACCTTTTCCCTGGCGAATCCCTAGTGTGTTCTGTGACGGGCAAAAAAATGGTTCTTCAGTTTTTTTTTATCAGAGTATACGAAAGGACGCATACCACACATATACCCCGTAAATGGTTCTGATGTCCATGAAAAGAACCTGTACACCTTTTGAGAGGCACAGTAGTTGCAAATAGACATTGACACGAGGATTTTGCTAAGTTAATTGTACCCGTCAGTATACGGGGCCTACAAGAACAAAGATGCATAGGTATCTCAGGATCATTTTCGGTTGCCTTGAGAGCCCTTTATGTGGCGTTGCTACAATGCAGACATTTTATCAGAAACAATAACAACTGTTCAACTTAAGGCCTGAGGATACTGACCAGTCGGCCGACAAATTTATTCTCCCTGGGCCCATTAGTCCTATCTTAGGCCTAATGTTCAGGCCCATGTCGTACATCAAGGCCCACCAGACTCCAAACCAAGTAAAAGAGTATTTGGTTTTTTTTTTGCTCAGTTTCATCACAATTTTCAGCATGTCCAAACTTCTAGTACAAGAGTCAAGAAGCATGTTCCTTTAAGCAAACCTATGCTTTCGAATTTATCAGACGGTTCTTTAGTTCATTTGAGTTTAATCAAATGATATTTCTATCACAGTTCAAAAATGAAGATACACTGCAAACATCTACACATGTCCTTTTCCTTTTTCTAAGATTGTACAATACCAACCAACCATTGACCATTCCCTGTAAGCTCACACAAGAACAAAGCAGCATCGCAAGAAAGTTCTGGCCAAGATCCCAAGTAACCTTATAAAAAAGCTTATATGCTTTACTGGATCTCAAGTCTCTTGCCCACTAAGGAAGCTGAGCATTGCAACCTCGGATTAAAATGTAAAGTACAGCCAAATATAACCAACTCATGATTAAATCATCAATCAGAAAAGCTAATCAAGGCAGCAAGATCACACCATCTGCTTCCTTTTGCATGATCCTTTACAACATCTTCTACCACTTTTCCAGGCATAATTGGCACCAACTTTGACAAATACAGCTCCTCCCACCATCTAACCTTCCGTTATCTTTCTGAAGCACATGTCATCACACAATGAGAAAGATTTCTTTTACCCATATCATTTCTGATGACATGTACTTGTTAGCTATCGATTTATCACATTGGGAAAAAAAGATTTTCTTTTTCTTTTTCTTCGCGACAAGAACCCTAGTGACGTCCCGCATCTTTGACAATGCTTGTAAGGAGATGACCAGCCATTGCTGTCTGCCAACTTCTTACTTTCCAAGGTTTGCTTTACATTTCTGAAGCCTTTCAGTTCTATACGCCGAGGGAAGTAGAAGATGCATACATGCACTTCTCCTGATCTTTTTCAGTTCTACGGTAAGTGCGTGCATAATAGTATTTCATGGTGAAGTAAATCGTGGTACTTTTTTGAGAGTAAGTAATCATGATCTTGATTGTGCTTCCGAACGTTACATAAGACGACCTAAATGGCTTATTCCTGGTGTGACGTGATATGACAAGGATCTAATTTTCATGAAAAGGTGAGACCGGAACACTGTTGATCTTTTGTTTCTGCACACCATAGTTTAATGTTATCTTGTAATATGACAGGCTAGCATGCAGGCAGGGTGCTGTACTGATGTCTCTTCCAGGTATTGGCCATAGCATCTCTGAATGGCTATCTTGCACTGTTTGCTTCTCCTCTTTTCAATACGACCTTCTTGCTCTTGGCATTTTCCTTCTTGTTCAAACATGCACAGAGCTCCCAAGATAACATTATTTTCTCAGTGATATTACGTGTGCCTAACTTTTTTTCTTTAAAAAATAATGCATGACGTTTTGTACATATTTTGCATGCTTAGTTGTAGAGATTTGATTATGGCTTTTTTTTTGTTTATATCGGCAAAATTAGGATGCAAGAAACACATTTAGTTTCCTTTGCTTTTGTCATATTTCAAGTTAAGTTACTTCCTTGCAGACGTTTCAACTATTCAATTTTACACTCTGAATACCTTTTTGTGAAATACAGAACAAAACTGCAAAGGGGCAGCTAGAAACTGCCAGACTGTCTAAGTTATCTCGCAGGCCAAGTGGCTTAGCTTTCTTTTACCCCGAAGTCTGAACTTTTGAGTGCAATAATTAGCATATGCAAATGGCAAGTTAATATCATTTTGTACTGTGAAAATGATCTGTACCAAGATAATGCTTTTAAACCACTTGCTTTGAGATTCAAAAGGCGTGGGCATGCCAACTTGATGTACTGGTCGCGGATCTAATTCAGACTTTTTTTTTTCTTGCCCTCACGCACACGCCAAATCCTGTCTTGATATAAGAGGCTATGCTAGCACTGAAAATTGAAAATGCCATTTTATTCTGAGATTTCAGTGGCATGCATCAACTTGATATACGTATGTGCTGGTCACAAATCTTATAAATTCAGTTTTTTTTCAATGCCCGGACAAGCATGCAAAATCATTCTTGATAAGCTGATATTGCGCGCACACATAAGGTTGGCAAAAAGATTTCCATAACCAAGATATCATATCATGAACTCAACGAAAATGACAAATGATAGAGTAATCTGCGTTCTAATCCAGGAACATTGTTTGATCTCTAATAACAAAGGAAAGTGCTTCTACGATTTTCTCAATAGTGATTTGCATAATTTTTAAAGCATGATAAATGGTTTATAAATGTTACTTACCTCTTTATTTGTTTTGATATTAATGTTATTCTTATTAGAGAGGAAAGCATTGAAGCACCGCTCAAACCCAGTTGACCCTAACATCCACAGCAGGGGTCGAGGTGACCCCGAGCAGTAAAGGTATGGCCCTAGATGATCCTGACAACCCAGGCAACCTGACCGATCTTTGGTTCAAATAACCCAGTGGGTAACCCTAAAACCTAGGGCAAAAGTTAACATCAACAGTTGAGCACCATCCATGATTCCAACAACAGTGGCCACGCAGATTAAGCTCTCAAAACAACTCCAATCATGCGATTTGCTTGAGCTCCATGCTTAACTATCAAACCATAAATGGTTCAAGTTCAGTGCATGGTTGCATTTGGTTTCCTGCAGCGCATGAAACACGCAATGGCAGCGTGTGATGAGGATTGCAGACAAGGAGGGTTGGAGGAGAGACCCGGGGTAGATTGCAAGTGCTCTCTCTCTCTCTCTCTCTCTCTCTCTCTCTCTCATGTAAAGGCTTTCATGGGGTGGTGTTGATTTGTGATTTGACTGTATGGCTTTGGGGTGTGTTGGAGGTATGATTTGACTGTGGCTGTGGCCTGTGGATGAGAAGGATCTGGATTCTCATTAATTCTGATTACGAATCAGGGGGGGTCTGAGAAGGAGATGATGTGGTCCCAGCTTGGCTGCCTGATGTGTGCAGAGTTAAACATGATACCGTCCCCAGGTGACCTTAAAGGCCGAGCTGTAAAGTTGTAGGGCAACTCGGTAATTCTCCTAGGAATTCTGAAAGAGAGAAAAATAGGTATGTTCTTTTGGACTATAGTTTTTAGCTTAAAATCTTGAATTCCGGTTGTTCATAAAAAAGAGTATGAAAAGAGATATACCCGCGTGTGATTTTGACCACTATAAATGAATTTGGTATAGTGTCTACTACAATTAATTTATAAACCCTATCATAAAAGACACATCGTTTAAAAGCTAGTTACTATAGCATAAATCAAATGCTATAAACCGAAAGGCCAAAAGAACTCAGCCTATGTCTAGGCATTAGGTACCTATTTTTCCTTAAAAATCAAGTAAAGTTTAGACCATTGGATCGCTTTTAGATTTGTGCAACCCTAATATACCTACCTTCCTCCTCTCTCTCTCCAGACAGCCACCGCCACCCCACCGCGCACACCACCTCCCGTTGCCTTGCCAACGCTATTGAAGTATAAGTAAATTGCACATTTTTCCTTATTAGTTTAAGTTTTTGGATAAACTGACTGGTGTATGCAATTCAATATGGTATCAGAGCCAAAAGATCTTTAGTTCAAGACCCGGTTGATGCAATTAAAAAAATAATTGTAACCCACTTCTATTCCACGTCTTAGATCTAAGGGAACCATCTTAGGCCTGAGAGAGTCTGTATGTGACAAGATATGTTAGGATAAGTGAATTGCACACCTTTTCTCATTAGTTTAAACTTTTAGGTGAACTGGTCGGTGCATGTAACTCAATAAGTGCGGCCCTTCGGGCTGCCACAAACACTTTTGCCTCCCATAGTAGCTGCCGACCCCCTCCACCATTACCGCACCCCTTGCCGCCTCCTCCACTACCACCTCCACCCTTCTTCCCCATCTCCGGCAGCTCATCTGAAAGACCAAGCTTCATTTAAATTAATTTTGGTAATAATAACAAATACTATTATGAAATTTTGGTGATAATGACAAGTGCATTTGTGAGACTAACCATATTTATTGGTTATGATATTACTTAGTCTCATATAAATAAAAAGGTGAAATCATTGATGTATGCATTCGATATATTTCTTATAATCTTATTGCATTATTCGCATCTAAATATATGATTAAATGGAAAATCTATATGTGAGACTAATATATTTGTTTAAGTATATTATTGTTTAGTCTCATTTGGATGAAAATGTGAGATCAAAGAGTATGTATTTGAAATCGTATTCTTATATATTAGTGCATTACTTAGATCCAAAATATAGATTGAACTCCACAAATAGTCCAAAATAAATATGTATGTATATCTTCATTACACATACTTGTATACACACATTTAGGGGAGTTAACTCTATGTTTTGAGGTTTCATAAGTATTGATGTATGTTTCATCCTTTGAATATATATAGCTTGTGTAGTTTATATATACTCATTTGCAATCGGATTGTCATCTAACTTCTTCATTATGTGTTAATGGTTAGATGATTAATGACAATCAGATAAGTAAATTTTGCTTAAAACTTACCTTAGAGTATACAAGTGTTGTGTATATGTTGTATACTCGCAAATACAATCTTTATTTTATTATGTGTTGAGATTGTCCTGAATTAGGAAGATTGTAGAATCTAATCCCTCTATTATGTGTTAATAGTAATTGATGGCAATAGATTTGTGGACTAACATTTTCAATGAGTTGAATGAATAAGATAGGTTCCACAAATGAGGGTGACTTGGGATTACTTCATATGTTGAAGATCATCAAGTCCAGATGGAAGATGGCTTCATGTGTTGAAGGCTATCAAGAAAAAGATGCATCATGAGTTCATGTATGTCCAAGAGGAGATGATCATATATTGATCATCAAGTCAAGTGAAAACCCATCATGTGCTGATGGAGTTCAAAAAGTGGATGCATCATGTGTTGATGCATGTCAAGACGATGACCCAAACTTGAAGTAATGATATGCGTTATCAAGCTTCAAGAGGATGCTAAAGGCAAAGGTATGACTAGTTAGGGCTGAGATGTGTTCCTAATAGTTTACCAGTCTTGATGTTTGGTTGGAAAACTGAATTACTAGTATAGGTTGTCGCACTATTAAGAGTGGTCATGTCTAATAGCTTGAGTCTCATTATGTGTTGATAGCTTAATCTTACTTGCTCAATTTTAAAAGTGTGTAAATGTGTTTTGTAATTTTTTGGGAATCATATTCGATCCTTGTGTGCATGATATTATAGTTTGCAAATATATTTTGCAGTTGAAGTACTTGTACTTGTCAGGAAAATCAGAATTACCGCTATGTATGTAGCATTACTACCGAAGGTCGAAAATACAGGCTATGTGTGAGCAGTACTACCAGGCATCAAAAGTATCGGCATGTGTTGCGCGGTACTACTGGATGAGCGGTCCAAACGGCTATGTGTGTGATCTGTTCGGCCGGCGGAAATACCGGCTTTGTATGAGCGGTAATACTAGAAGGCAGAAGTACTAGTGTGTGTTGCGCAGTACTATCGGACTTCGGAAGTTCCGAATTTTTCTGCGGTACATTTTTTCCAGAGAGACACTTGTGTGATTGTCTTCTCCTCCCCCCGAAAGCGATAGTTCCGCATATGTGCAGTGGAAGTACCGGAGAATGAATGGTGGAACTTCTATTTTTGACTGTAACAACTAGTTTTTCTGACCATTGCAAGGGGAGAGGAAGTATCGGTCTTATAACGGTGGTACTTCCGATTTCCGTGATTTTTCAGAGATTTGGCTCCAACGACTAGTTTTCTTGTGTGGGGTATAAATACCCCTTATGGCCGTTGGAGTAATAGTTACTCGACCCATTTCTATTCCTTTGAGCTAGTGTGAGGTCCTACTCTCAATTGTGCATATGTTGCACCTTGTGAGCAAGGAGAGTGATCTAGAGTTAGGTTTAGTGTCCATTTGAGCTTGTGCATTCGTTGCACGTCGTGAGAGTCAAGCGAGCGGTTTGACTTATTACTCTTGGAATTTACCGACTTCTATACGGTGTTAGAGGCGTCATGCACGGTGAGCTTCTCAAAGAAGATTGTGAGAAGTCCTGACGAATTGTGAGTGATGTGGTGCTCGCCATCTCCGGAGCAGAAGGACAACCTTAGTGGATTGAGGTATTTCAGCTTAATTCGTGGAGCTAGTCTAATTTGTTTGGGCTAACCTTGACGTGGACTAGGGGAGACCGGCAAGTCTCCGAACACCACGGTAAAAAGATACCATGTTTTTGTGGTTTGTTTTCTTGTGCTCAATTTACTTTCAAGCAATTTATGTTCATAGAATTAAATTGATTACTTATCATCCTAAGATTACAAACCTTTGAAATAGACTTAGGTTATTGGTGCACTTAGATAAATCTAGTTGATTTATGTTTTACTTGTACTAAAACGAATTTGATTTAACCTTCCGCATTATATTCTTGGTTTTAGCCAAATAGCTTAAATAGAATTAATTTAATTTAAAATTTTAGAACCGACTATTCATCCCCTCTAGTTGGGCTCCTCAATCTTACATCGTTGTTGTCCAATCTGTCGCCCTGACCAGCTCCCGTCACCCCTATGCTGAATCCTAACTCACCACTCGTGTTGTCCTCAACCCCCCGTCCATCGCCCACGACCAAGCACACAACCAGCCCAATCGCCGCGCCGCACCCTCGCCTCCGCCACCCCCGTAAATCTAATGTTAGGGCCTCTTTTTTTCAGCTTCTAAAAGCTGTTTTTAGCTTTTCTACAGTAACTACCTTTTTAATGGGGTGTCTTTTGTAGTACAAATTGTAGCGACTTCATTTATATTTGCTAAAACTACACGTAAGTTTCTGTTATTCCACACACTCTCTCACAAACAGCGTAAAAGCTATAAGTCGTAGCCAAAAGCTAAAAGGCATAAGTTTAGCCAAAAAGAATGTGCCATCTATATATCCTGATGTAGTGACGTAGATACATGGGAGCTTTGATTAGAAGTTTGTAAAAATTTGCAAAAGTTAATAGATGCAGGGTAGAGATGTTCTATTCCTACCCAACATTTCAAACTCAAACCCGATCGCATTCAGAAGAGTTTGGCATGAATAATGTGACTCGTTTATTATTCAGAAGAGTTTGACCTCCACTCTTCGTGGCTACTAGGCTAGCACTAGACATACCCCCGTCATTCCCAAGACAGCAATAATGTGACTCGTTTATTATTCAGCTGTGCAAAGTTAGCTCGTTCATATTCTTTTCACACACAAAACACCCCGTGACATGCATATCAACCAGCAGTGGAAGTGCGAGACATGCATATCAACCAGCAGTGTAAGTGCGGCGCCACGTCGAGCTATCTATCACGTGAACCGAAACAAAAGAATCAATAGTTTATAGGTTTTTCCTAAAAAATCGAGGATCCATACATATTTTTAAAATAAGTGAAGGGCTTTTTTAGAAAAAAAATCAAGAACACATACGTAGTAACGGGAAACCTTAGGGCTTTATCGCGTAAAAGGAGGGTCTTCTGGAAAAACCAATGACCTATACATAAATTCAGAAAATCGAAGAGCATTTTCGCAAAAATGTTGACGTGTCGTGGTTTTTGCATGAATGGGAATTTCTAAATTATGATTTCCAATAGGATTTGGTTGAATATATCTTCCATTCTTCTGGTCAAAGAAACACTATAATTTATGTAATTTGCATAAATTTAGAAGTTGGTATATATATATATCTGTGTGTGTGTGAGACAGAGAGAGAGAGATAGAGGGCATGTTTGGCACGGCTGCGGCTTATGGTTCTTTGGCTGAAATTTTTGAATTTTAGCTATTTGCGACAGAGATTATGGAGAGATATACTCGCTTGCGATTTTGGTTGATATAGATGTTGAGCTTTTAACATGTACTATAATTAACTTGTAGACCCCGTTTTGAGAAAATAACTCGTTTGAAAGTTAGGTACTGTGGCAAAAGCTAAAAGCCGCTAGTTTCGGTCGAAAAGAACAGGTCCAGAGAGAGAGAGAAAATAATTTCATACTCTTGGGAGTGTCTATTTTCATTTCTCATGTACCGTTTTAATTGTGTTATTATATCTTTTTATCTATTTAAGTATACTTTAATAATGATTACAAGATACTACAAGTAAGTTTCATAAAAAATCTTATCAAAATCTATTTTTATTGCATAATTTGTGCATATACTCTTTTATGTATGAAAATGGTATATAACATAAATAAAAGGTTCTGATGAGATTTTTCAACCAAGTCGCAATTAAGTATTTTTCTAATTAATATTTAAGTATACCGAAAGTGATAAAGCGATATAAAATATTTGTTTAAGAGGTATATTAAAAATGAAAATATATAATCTTAAGAGTACGAAAGAGACCTCATACATACATTACATTACATTATATATATATATATATATATAGGACGCTGAAATGGGACACCTAGGTGCCCAGACACCTAGGCTCTCTGCCATTAGATTGCTTTTAGATACGTGCTAGAGCAATGGTATGTATGGTATGTAATATAGTAGGCATGCTAAATCAATCATGGAAGGAAAGTCTTAATCATGGATGGAAAGTCTCAATCACACTAGCACGCATCTAAAAGCAATCTAAAGGTAGGGAGACTAGGTGCCCAGACACCTAGGTGCCCCTGTTATTTATACTATATATATATATATATATATATATATATATATATATATATATATATATATATATATATATATATATATATATATATATATATATATATATATATATATATATATATATATATATATATATATATATATATATATATATATATATATATATATATATATATATATAGACACACGTGTGTGTGTTGATTCAATGCATGCGAGACACATTGGTCGAAGTTTGACTTCAAGAGAATATAAATAATAATAGTACAATGCTAGCTAGAACTACCAAATTAGTTTAATAAATTTTGGTGGTAGTGCAATGGTGCTCCTGCGATGTGCAGTGCTGTGCTGCACATTGGTGGCTCAAACACCTCGCAGGGGGCCAATTCGGAAAGACCTCACTCGTTTTCAAGAGGAAAAAAAAAGGAAATAGAGTATTGCGGATGTTTTGATGGTCACAAAGCAGCAAATTAAGAAGCTTCACGGCCTCCTTCCTCCAGATCACGGAATGTGATTCCACTATTAGCTAGGAGGTCAGAGAATCAAAATCTAAAGAACGAAAAGGGGAAAAAAGAGCAAACAAAAAGGAGATATGCACATGCATATGATGCATCACAACGATGAACTACCAATTATTAGCAAGATGATTAGCAATTAAAGGATAATAACTTGGCAGCGGAGACCAGACATATATCGGCGAGTTTGGATTTCATTAGCATCACATATGAATTCCAAACTAGCCTATATATGATTTGACCATTGCAAGTTAGGCCCCCGCTCAAAACAGCTTAGGTTTCTTGCTTCTGATTTATTTTTTACTATTCAACAATTTTATCTTTTTCTGTTTTTAGTTTTTTTTGAGCTTTTTTGTCGGTTCTTTTTTCCCGTATTTATTTGTACTGTCTGTGATAGGTTAACCTATTTTTTTCTATTTTTAATTTTTTTAAATTTAATTACACCAAATAAGTCATCATCAGCTACAGTACAATTTTAGCTATCTACAGTATTTTAGCCGAAATGTCGCTCACATATTGGATGAACAGAGCCAGTTAATTAATGTTCACATTGAAACTTTGCAACTTCAAATCAAGCAAGCAGTAGCTGCTGAGGTAGAAATCATAACAACCATATTAGCGGGGGATTCCGGCCCCCTCGCGCGGCCACGTCGACCCCGGCGCTCCCTCGGCCGGCGCGTGTCGCCCGGTTTTGCGTACGGCCGGGGGAGGCACTTCCCTCCTGTTTTCCGAAAATTACGTACAGGTTCTTTTTCCTCGCGAAAAGGTCCCTGGCAGTTTTTTTTCACCGAAATTTTTGCAGGGTAGCGCCCCGCGGTTTTCTAAATTACGTACGGGTCCTCGTTTATTACGTACAAGCCCTCCATTTTTTACGAAAAAGACCTTTGACTTTCTCATTTATTACGTACAGGCCCTCGGTTTTTTACGAAAAAGACCTTTGACTTTTTCGAAAATACACATGTGCCCTCGATTTTTTAAATTTTTTTTTACAAACTCCTCACGGATTATCGCCTCTTTTACTTCGGTACACACGGTAACTGACGCGGCGTGGCACCGCGCCTATGAGGCTAGTAAATAAATAGCCATATGCATTGTAACACCCCCGTTTCCAGGGGCGCGTACGGACACGGCATTCCGCAACCATTCACGCATGAACAGTTATGGAACGTCGCGCAAGAGTATACCATTGCATGCTTTCAACGAAAGACCAGCATATATTTTACATAAGGATTAACATCCATTTTTCTACAGCGGGGCGTGCAAGCCCAAAGTATACTTACATTACAAAAACTCCAGAATCCGCTTGAGCGCGGCCAAGACCTAAAGCCTCGGGTCCTCGACGAAGAAGAGACCCTCCGGGACGTCCTCGACGGGGAGACCTTTCCAACACGAAATCTTGAATTGCCTTCTTTTCCTTCTGGTATCTGTGGCATTTAGCAAGCCTGAGTACTCCGACCCCGTACTCAGCAAATCACAAGGGAAACCCTAACTTACTACTTGCATGGATCGACAAGGGAAGGGAGTATACTTGGTTTATTACTTTTGAGTGGGTGCAGTTTTATTTGCAAACATTTTGATAAAACGGCCCAAAACTACTCCTCAAGAACTCAAGGGTTTTCACGAAGAGTTCATTAACCAACTTAACCAAGTTAAAGCATGTACAAAACTACTTAAGCTTCACGGCTGGAATCACCCAAGTGACACAGCTCCAATAACCGGGAGCACGGCGTATTCGAATACCATTTATTTGACTCTGCAGAGTTTGCTCAGCTTTACCCACACGATCCCTTAACCCTCATGACTGAGTTAAGGAAGCCAGGTCGTTTCACTGCTCAACTCTTTATATAGGCTCTACCCGATAGAATTCACTCGGGTCTGGATCCCACACACACACACACACAAGAGAAAACAGTGTCCGCTTCGAGTGAACTCTACCGTTGTTAGGCACCCATAACGCGGCTCACCTAACCTCACTGCTAAACCTCCTGTAGAGTTTCAATCGAGTTGAGCAGCTACTAGACAAGTGTTGACAAGTCAACTCCTGTGGTTGAGCGATTGCTGTGACATTTGCTCAGCGTAAGGGTTTCAGTCCTTATATTTTCACATGGTCCGCAGCCTCGCCAGGCCCGCGACCCCAAACTGAGGTAAGCGGTGGGCGTAGACCGTCCCGCGGTTTCCCACTCACCCTTACCCTTCTCCAAACCTAGGGTAAAAGATTGGCGAGGACCGTCTTGCGGTTTCCACTCCCCCTTACCCTACCTTGCACGCCGGCACTCTCCGCTCTAAGATACGGTGTCCCATACCACCCTACCTTAGAGTCGGGTTTTCCAAATTCTATTGGCTCCACAGCCACGACCTTATTAGTGTAAGACTTTTGCATGATGATAATATCCTACAATTTTCTAGATTAACAACTAATTATTTCTAGGGTTACAAAGGCATGGCTACAAGTTTAACATGGCATTTAACAGTGGTAGGTTTAACTACATAACATGTCATTCTAAACACTTTATTTTATTTTCGAACTAACATTTCACAATTAGTATAATGCAAATAGCATAATAACATAATTAGACAACATGGGTTGCAATATGATCAAGGACTTGTGACTTGCCGTCAATCTGGATGATCTCAGCTAGCTCGAACGTAGAAGCTCCTGGATCCTGCGACTGCACTTGAGCTTCCGGGATCTCCGACACTAGCGCAAACACAGAAAATAAATAAGTCCAGCTTGAGACTAATCAAGCGAGGGAAAAATAAACTAATCAAAAAGGAGTAAAATGCATAAATCTCCAAATGGAATTTTAGGAATTTATCTGGGATGAATTTTGGGAAATGGAGGTTACAAATGGGTCAAGGATATTATTTGGAGCAAAGTGGTGAAATTTGGGAATTTTTGGGATTTTCTGTGATTTTCTAGGATTTATTTGGATTTTTCTGGATTTTGGAAATTGATAAATCGGGGAAAAATCGGTATGAATAGTGCTGGGCCGGCCCGGAGCTACAGCGCGGCCCGGGCGAGAAAATGGCCCGCGCGGCCGAAGGCCAGCGCGGCCCACGCGCGCGCGGCTCGGCCCACTCGCGCACGCGCGCTCTCGGGGCGGACGGCCGACGCGTGGAGGACGCGGACGGCGGCGATGCGGAGGAGCGGGCGGACGGATGCGGGGCGGGATGGCGATCGAACGGCGGTGAAGAGGGGAAGGCGGGTGAAGCGGGGTTTTGATCAGGCGGCTGGGGAGGGACGATTTTAGTGGGATCGGACGGCTGAGATGGGTTGCCATCCGGCGGTGGAGGTTAGACGGCACAGGAGGGGACGGACGGCGGGGGTGCGTCCACGTCATCGTCTTCCTCCTCCCGCCGGGCGCGCGCAACAGAGGAGCGGGGACGGCGGTGCCTCCGCTCTCCGGCGACAGTGAGGACTCCCGGCGGTCAGGGATGGCACTAGGGAGTAGGGCTCGTCGAGGGGGACCCGTTTCTGGGTCTTGGGAGCCACGGGAAGGGCTGATGGCGGCGCAATGCCGGAGAGAAGTTAGCGGCGGTTCCCGGGCACCGGAGGCCAACGGCGGCGATCCAGGCAAAATGGCGGCGGTGGGAGCATCTCTGTGGCTTGGAGAACTCTGGGGAGATGGCGGCTCGAGCTGGGGAGATCCACAGCGAGCTGGCCACGGCGACCCCTTTTCGGCCGATGGCGAGCTTCGATGCCAACGCGGAGGGGAGGTGCTCTCGGCCAGGGAGGTCCACCACCGGATTCGGGGAGCAAAGAAGATCGTGTCAGTGAAGGGAATTGGATTTCAATCGAGAAAGGAGGGAGAATAGCTCGGGGCCTCACCGGCGGTGAAGGCGTTAATCGGCGGCGAGACACAGGCTCCGAGCTCAATTGGTTGCACGGGAAGCTTCCTGGGAGCAAGGGGAGCGCAATGCTGGGTCTGGTGGGGCTTAAAAGGGGGTGGAGAGGGCTGGCGACGTGGAGGGCAAGTCGGGGCAGGTCGGGGATGGTAATGGCGGGGCGTGGGCGGGGTTACGGAGCTGCTGACGCGCGGGGATGCTGTAAGAGTTGACGCGGCGTCGTCTCCGCGCGATGGAGGGGGACAGGGCACTGCTAGGAGTTAAGGCGAGGGGACGGGAGCAGGTGAGTAGTGGCAGGGCGACGGTGCGACTTGCGGGGGAAGGGAGAAAGAGGGGGAGGCTGGCAGGCGGGACCCGGGTGGCAGGAGGGCGAAGACCGGGTCAAAGGCGGTTGGGGGAAAGGCCGGCGACGGCGAGCCGACGCCATGGCGGTGCGGCGGAGCGCAGCGCGCGGCACGAGCGCCTGCGCGAGGGCGAAGGCGCCAGCGGGGAGAAGGGGGAAGGCGCTGAGGAGGAGAGAAGACGGGAAGGAGGAGGGAGGGCACCGGGGAAGGGGGAAAGCGGAAATGGGGCGAGGCGCCAACCGAGGGGAGAGGCAAGGAGAGGGGAAAGGCGCCAAAAGAAAAGAGAAAGCGGAAAGGCCGAAAGAGGAAGGCGGATTCCGAGGAGAACTTTCCCGAAAGGGAAAGTTTTCGAATTTCACTCAAAAATTGCAGAAAATTCAAGAAAAATTCCTTTTGAATTTTGGGGACTTTTCAACCTACCCCCCTTAAAAGAATCTCGACCCCGAGATTAACTTAGTCCAGGGAGTAAGTTGGGGAAATCCCGCTGCAAGTCTGATTCTCGCTCCCAAGTGGACTCATCCGCTGTATGATTCTTCCACTGCACTCTGCAAAATCTGACATCCTTGTTTCTGAGCTGCCTCTCTGAGGTTTCAAATATTTGTAGTGGTTCTTCAGCATATGTGCAGTCATCTGGCAATTCAATATCTGACAATGGTTTTTCATCTGTAGGCTGTCGCAGATACTTTCGAAGCTGGGACACGTGGTACACGTTGTGTATTCTTAACAAGTTGGGCGGCAGCTGTATTTGATAAGTTACCTCTCCAACTCTTCCGATTATTTGAAATGGTCCCCCATATCTTGGTGCTAATTTAACTTTACCTTGAAATCTCTTAACTCTCTTGGATGGGGTGACTTTGATAAACACGAAATCTTCAACCTTGAAGCTCAGATCCTTTCTGCGGTTATCTGCATAGCTTTTCTGTCGGTCTTGTGCCATCTTGAGTCTATTTCTGACAAATCTGATATGTGCTTCTGCATCTTGAGCAATCCGAGGTCCAATAAGTTGTCGCTCTCCTGTTTCCGACCAATTCAATGGAGTTCTGCATTTTCTGCCATATAGAGCTTCAAATGGGGCCATTTGAATACTATCTTGATAGCTGTTGTTGTATGAGAACTGAGCAAATGGTAGACAGGTATTCCATGCTGCACCATATACGATTGCACAAGCTCTCAACGTATCTTCCAAAATCTGATTTGTTCTTTCTGTCTGACCATCTGTCTGGGGGTGATAGGCTGAACTGAAATTTAAATCAGTGCCCATCGCTTCATGTAATTTTTCCCAGAACTTAGATGTAAATTGTGCTCCTCTGTCGGACACAACCTTCTTCGGAACTCCATGGAGTGTCACAATTCTTGTCAAACACAGCTCGGCAAGCTTACTCTTCCCATAGGTTTGCTTGATCGGGAGGAAATGAGCCACCTTGGTCAATCTATCGACAATGACCCAGATAGCGTCATATCCCTCACGAGTCTTGGAAAGTTCGGTGAGGAAGTCCACTTCAAGGCTATCCCATTTCCATTCGGGAATTGGCAAAGGCTGCAACAATCCCGATGGTTTCTGGCGATCTGTCTTGATCTGCTGGCAAACATCACATTTCGCTGCATACTCTGCCACTTCTTTCTTTATCTGGTTCCACCAGTATATTTTTTTTTCAAGTCTTTATACATCTTGATACCTCCTGGACGGATTGAGAATTGAGACGAATGAGCTTCAGACATGATTAACTCTCTTAACTCCTTCTTGTCGGGTATGCAATAGCGACCACGGAAGGTAAGGATTCCATGCTCGTCTATCGCATACTCTGTTGAATTTTCTCCTTGAACTTCCTTTTTCAGTTTTTGAATCTCTACATCTTCATCGTGTGCTGCCTTACTCTGATCTGTTGTAACGGTTGGAGTTCTGAGGCTGCCATACTACCTTGTTCAGTGATTATCGAATTCAGTCGTAGGATATCTCTTTGTGACTCTGGTGGGTACTCTGTCATGCTGACTTTGCTTGGGCGAGCCTTGCGGCTAAGGGCATCGGCAGCTACATTTGCCTTGCCCGGGTGATATTGAAGCTCAATATCATAATCTTTTATCAGTTCTAGTCATCTTCGTTGTCTCATGTCTAACTCTGGTTGTGTAAACAGTTACTTCAAACTCTTGTGATGTGAGTATATCTCACAACGATTCCCTAGCAGG
The DNA here is from genome assembly GCA_017311315.1 of Dendrocalamus latiflorus. Classification (NCBI taxonomy): domain Eukaryota; kingdom Viridiplantae; phylum Streptophyta; class Magnoliopsida; order Poales; family Poaceae; genus Dendrocalamus; species Dendrocalamus latiflorus. The sequence goes on from CM029623.1 coordinate 10,387,881, forward strand.
TAGTGTCGCCAGATTTTGAGTGCATGCACCACAACTGCTAGCTCCAACTCGTGTGTGGGGTAATTCTCTTCATGTGGTTTCAGTTGTCTTGAAGCATAAACAACCACTTTTCCGTCTTGCATTAGCACACATCCCAAACCTCGCTTTGAAGCATCACAGTAGATTTGGAATTCCTTCTCTGGGTTGGGCAGAATCAGTACTGGTGTTGTTGTCAATTTGGTCTTCAACAATTGAAAACTTTCCTCACATGCATCTGTCCAGGTGAATGGTCTGTCTTTCTTCAATAGCTGAGTGAGTGGACGAGAGATCTTAGAGAGACCTTCTATGAATCGGCGATAATGACCCGCCAATCCAAGGAACTTCTCACTTCCGTTACGGGCTTGGGCTGCTTCCATTCCATGACTGCGGCTATCTTTTTTTTTGGATCAACCTTGACTCTATCTTCTGATATAATGTGACCCAAAAAGCAACCTCTTTTAGTCAAAACTGCGTTTGTTGAACTCTGCATACAACTGATGTTCTCTCGGTCTTGTCAGTTTCATGTGCAAGTGCCATTTGTGTTCCTTTTCATTCTTGGATTAAATCAGAATATCATCAATGAAGACAATCACGAATCGATCCAATTTTTCCATATCCACCAGATTCATAAGGTTCATGAAATAAGCGGGCGCATTGGTTAAACCAAAGGGAATAACCGTGAACTCCAATAATCTACATCTGGTAATGTAAGTTGTTTTCTCTCGATCTTGCTCTCAGATCTTGAGCTGATGATAACCCGAGCGCAGATCGATCCTGGAAAATACTTTGGCACCCTTAAGCTGATCAAACAAGTCATCAATTCTGGGCAATGGATACTTGTTTTTGATTGTGACAACATTCAGTCCTCTGTAATCGACACACTTTCTCAGCTCTCCATTCTTCTTCTTCACAAACAAAATTGGGTTGACCAGGGCGAAACACTTGGTCGAATGAATTCTTTTTCTCTTGCAGTCCATCTAACTGTCTCTTGAGTTCTTTTAATTTACTGGCTGACATTCTGTAATGATGCTTGGCAATTGGTTTTGTGCCTGTAATCAACCTTATGGCAAGTTCTGCTTGTCTGTCAGGGAGTCTGCATGGCAATTCTTCCGGAAACACATCAGGGTATTCTTGTACTACTGGCACTTAATCTGGCGTAACTGCTAGCATGTTGATCATGCGCTTTCTTATATCCTTCACTATATATATATATATATATATATATATATATATATATATATATATATATATATATATATATTTGCCACTTTCTGACCTTCAAGGGTTACCAATGATACTGTTTTGATTTCATAATCTTCCTTGCCTTTGTTCTGGGCTAGCCAGTTCATGCCCAAAATGACATCTAAACCTTGCATTTCTGGCTGCAGCAAATCTACTTTAACCTTCTCTGGATTGACTTGTACTCTTCTTCACTTGTACTTGTATATCATCTTTGTGTGTGTGGCGCGGTTCTCACTTGGATGAATTATGTCACACCAAGGTTGGGTATGATTGGGTCTGCTGGGATTTACTCTATTACAACATGACCATCACACCCATTTCACTTTACGCCAATGGTCTGCATACATCTTCATAATTTTGCCACAAGCCTTAGTTAAAGTAATTTACAGACATCCATTCAGATCTAGCTTACAAAAGGATAACCAAGAGTACATCATCTCATTTCTTATTCTGCATAGCTCATATTTTCTGGTCTATCTGCTGGTTTTGGGCCTGGAGTTTAGCTGCTTCTGATGACAAACTCCTCCTGGGACACTGATGCTTGTAGTGTCCAATCTCTCCACAATGGAAACATGCATCTGTCCTTCGTGGACAGCTGCTAGTAAGATGCTTGCCACCGCAGGTGAGGCACTTGATGGCGGGTGGCGAGGGAGTGGCATACTGCTGAGACTGTCTGGACTGGGTCTTCGGTATCGTGACAGACTGACGGAAGGGTTGGGATCGGAATGAGGGTGATCCCGTGGTCTTGTTCCGCTGAGCATTGTGTGAAGACTGAGACTTGTGCGCTGCTCTATGCTTTCTGTCATCCTCCATTCTGGTCCTCTTAGGGTAAGATTCATCTTCTTCCATCGGTGGCAGGCGGGATGAGAAGGTCTGCCTTTTTGCTTGCTCTTTAGCTTCTTCTTCGGGTAAGGACTTCAGTGGGCATTGGTCACGATAATGCCCATCCTGTTTGCAGTGAAAACAAGCCGTTGGTGATGGAGCCGAAGGCTTCTTTCGTTTCATGACTTTCACGTAACCTGGTCTTTCTTCTATCTGTAAAGCTCGATCAACCAGGCTCAATAGGCTTGAAAACTTCATGGCCTGAAGGCGTTGTCTTATATTGGGTTGTAGACCTTTCATAAAGTACTCCATCCTTTTAGCTTCGGTGTTAGTTTCCTCTTGAGCATACTGGGATAATTGATGAAATTGTTGTAGATATGATGTGATGGAGTTCTCTCCTTGTTGAAGGTTAAGAAAATCCTGATATCTTCTTGTGATGACCTCAGGAGGAATGCAGGCTTCACGGAACCTCTTCACAAAGTCTTCCCATGAAATATCCTCCTCCTTAGGGTGCATCCACTGGATAGCATTCCACCATGTAATTACGGGTTTGGACAACTGATAGGTGGCAAAAAGAACTTTTTCCTTATTTGTACACTGGATAGTATTCATTCTTCTCTCAATATCTTGTAACCAGTTATCTGCATTCAGTGACCCTGTTGTTGAGGGGAATTTTGGTGGGTGAGTTTGCAGGAATGCTGTCAACTTCAATGCAGTCGCGCTTGATGCTGACACTGACTCTTCGGGTGTCACCTTGACAATGAACGGTAGCTGTGATTCTCCTTGCTGTTCTGACATCTGGACTTGATCTGTGGCAGGTGCACCCTGCCTGTTGGTCTGACCACTCTGCTGTGCTGGATCCATCTGCCAATTGGGAATTTGAGATCAGCTTTGCAGCGGCTTTGGCAATCAAGAATAGGTAAGTAAGACATTGAATTTTCAAGGTAAGTATAGGGCGAAAAAGGTAAGATCGAGAGCGAAAGGGGGCAGGAGAAAGCTTTGAACACAGGGGGATTACTGATAATTAAGCAAACAACATACAAAGATAAAGAACATAAATTTATAATATGCAAGTGGTACATAAACCACTTAGGGTTCATGAATACACCTGCTTTACATTACAAAAGTACAACTACTACTCAGGGTCAGTCTAGTCTAGCGAACGACGGCTACTCTTCCAGCTGCCGAGAAACGAAATTTTGAAGCTAGACAAGCAAGACAGTAAACATTTTTGCCAAAGTAAAACTTAAGCAGAAGTAAACTAAGATAGATAAGGTAGCAACAAGAGAGGAAAAGACAGCAATAATACTTATATTTTTCGTAAACCCTTTTTATGGCTTAAATTAAGTTTTGCGATAAAATCGCTTCCTAATCTGCCTTAGGTCTTAACCTACGGTCAAGAGCCTGCTCTGATACCACTTCTTGTAACACCCCCGTTTCCAGGGGCTCGTACGGACACGGCATTCCGCAACTATTCACGCATGAACAGTTATGGAACGTCGCGCAAGAGTATACCATTGCATGCTTTCAACGAAAGACCAGCATATATTTTACATAAGGATTAACATCCATTTTTCTACAGCGGGGCGTGCAAGCCCAAAGTATACTTACATTACAAAAACTCCAGAATCCGCTTGAGCGCGGCCAAGACCTAAAGCCTCGGGTCCTCGACGAAGAAGAGACCCTCCGGGACGTCCTCGACGGGGAGACCTTTCCAACACGAAATCTTGAATTGCCTTCTTTTCCTTCTGGTATCTGTGGCATTTAGCAAGCCTGAGTACTCCGACCCTGTACTCAGCAAATCACAAGGAAAACCCTAACTTACTACTTGCATGGATCGACAAGGGAAGGGAGTATACTTGGTTTATTACTTTTGAGTGGGTGCAGTTTTATTTGCAAACATTTTGATAAAACGGCCCAAAACTACTCCTCAAGAACTCAGGGGTTTTCACGAAGAGTTCATTAACCAACTTAACCAAGTTAAAGCATGTACAAAACTACTTAAGCTTCGCGGCTGGAATCACCCAAGTGACACAGCTCCAATAACCGGGAGCACGGCGTATTCGAATACCATTTATTTGACTCTGCAGAGTTTGCTCAGCTTTACCCACACGATCCCTTAACCCTCATGACTGAGTTAAGGAAGCCAGGTCGTTTCACTGCTCAACTCTTTATATAGGCTCTACCCGGTAGAATTCACTCGGGTCTGGATCCCACACACACACACACACACACACACACAAGAGAAAACAGTGTTCGCTTCGAGTGAACTCTACCGTTGTTAGGCACCCATAACGCGGCTCACCTAACCTCACTGCTAAACCTCCTGTAGAGTTTCAATCGAGTTGAGCAGCTACTAGACAAGTGTTGACAAGTCAACTCCTGTGGTTGAGCGATTGCTGTGACATTTGCTCAGCGTAAGGGTTTCAGTCCTTATATTTTCACATGGTCCGCAGCCTCGCCAGGCCCGCGACCCCAAACTGAGGTAAGCGGTGGGCGTAGACCGTCCCGCGGTTTCCCACTCACCCTTACCCTTCTCCAAACCTAGGGTAAAAGATTGGCGAGGACCGTCTTGCGGTTTCCACTCCCCCTTACCCTACCTTGCACGCCGGCACTCTCCGCTCTAAGATACGGTGTCCCATACCACCCTACCTTAGAGTCGGGTTTTCCAAATTCTATTGGCTCCACAGCCACGACCTTATTAGTGTAAGACTTTTGCATGATGATAATATCCTACAATTTTCTAGATTAACAACTAATTATTTCTAGGGTTACAAAGGCATGGCTACAAGTTTAACATGGCATTTAACAGTGGTAGGTTTAACTACATAACATGTCATTCTAAACACTTTATTTTATTTTCGAACTAACATTTCACAATTAGTATAATGCAAATAGCATAATAACATAATTAGACAACATGGGTTGCAATATGATCAAGGACTTGTGACTTGTCGTCAATCTGGATGATCTCAGCTAGCTCGAACGTAGAAGCTCCTGGATCCTGCGACTGCACTTGAGCTTCCAGGATCTCCGACACTAGCGCAAACACAGAAAATAAATAAGTCCAGCTTGAGACTAATCAAGCGAGGGAAAAATAAACTAATCAAAAAGGAGTAAAATGCATAAATCTCCAAATGGAATTTTAGGAATTTATCTGGGATGAATTTGGGGAAATGGAGGTTACAAATGGGTCAAGGATATTATTTGGAGCAAAGTGGTGAAATTTGGGAATTTTTGGGATTTTCTGTGATTTTCTAGGATTTATTTGGATTTTTCTGGATTTTGGAAATTGATAAATCGGGGAAAAATCGGTATGAATAGTGCTGGGCCGGCCCGGAGCTACAGCGCGGCCCGGGCGAGAAAATGGCCCGCGCGGCCGAAGGCCAGCGCGGCCCACGCGCGCGCGGCTCGGCCCACTCGCGCACGCGCGCTCTCGGGGCGGACGGCCGACGCGTGGAGGACGCGGACGGCGGCGATGCGGAGGAGCGGGCGGACGGATGCGGGGCGGGATGGCGATCGAACGGCGGTGAAGAGGGGAAGGCGGGTGAAGCGGGGTTTTGATCAGGCGGCTGGGGAGGGACGATTTTAGTGGGATCGGACGGCTGAGATGGGTTGCCATCCGGCGGTGGAGGTTAGACGGCACAGGAGGGGACGGACGGCGGGGGTGCGTCCACGTCATCGTCTTCCTCCTCCCGCCGGGCGCGCGCAACAGAGGAGCGGGGACGGCGGTGCCTCCGCTCTCCGGCGACAGTGAGGACTCCCGGCGGTCAGGGATGGCACTAGGGAGTAGGGCTCGTCGAGGGGGACCCGTTTCTGGGTCTTGGGAGCCACGGGAAGGGCTGATGGCGGCGCAATGCCGGAGAGAAGTTAGTGGCGGTTCCCGGGCACCGGAGGCCAACGGCGGCGATCCAGGCAAAATGGCGGCGGTGGGAGCATCTCTGTGGCTTGGAGAACTCTGGGGAGATGGCGGCTCGAGCTGGGGAGATCCACAGCGAGCTGGCCACGGCGACCCCTTTTCGGCCGATGGCGAGCTTCGATGCCAACGCGGAGGGGAGGTGCTCTCGGCCAGGGAGGTCCACCACCGGATTCGGGGAGCAAAGAAGATCGTGTCAGTGAAGGGAATTGGATTTCAATCGAGAAAGGAGGGAGAATAGCTCGGGGCCTCACCGGCGGTGAAGGCGTTAATCGGCGGCGAGACACAGGCTCCGAGCTCAATTGGTTGCACGGGAAGCTTCCTGGGAGCAAGGGGAGCGCAATGCTGGGTCTGGTGGGGCTTAAAAGGGGGTGGAGAGGGCTGGCGACGTGGAGGGCAAGTCGGGGCAGGTCGGGGATGGTAATGGCGGGGCGTGGGCGGGGTTACGGAGCTGCTGACGCGCGGGGATGCTGTAAGAGTTGACGCGGCGTCGTCTCCGCGCGATGGAGGGGGACAGGGCACTGCTAGGAGTTAAGGCGAGGGGACGGGAGCAGGTGAGTAGTGGCAGGGCGACGGTGCGACTTGCGGGGGAAGGGAGAAAGAGGGGGAGGCTGGCAGGCGGGACCCGGGTGGCAGGAGGGCGAAGACCGGGTCAAAGGCGGTTGGGGGAAAGGCCGGCGACGGCGAGCCGACGCCATGGCGGTGCGGCGGAGCGCAGCGCGCGGCACGAGCGCCTGCGCGAGGGCGAAGGCGCCAGCGGGGAGAAGGGGGAAGGCGCTGAGGAGGAGAGAAGACGGGAAGGAGGAGGGAGGGCACCGGGGAAGGGGGAAAGCGGAAATGGGGCGAGGCGCCAACCGAGGGGAGAGGCAAGGAGAGGGGAAAGGCGCCAAAAGAAAAGAGAAAGCGGAAAGGCCGAAAGAGGAAGGCGGATTCCGGGGAGAACTTTCCCGAAAGGGAACGTTTTCGAATTTCACTCAAAAACTGCAGAAAATTCAAGAAAAATTCCTTTTGAATTTTGGGGACTTTTCATGCATGGCTGCTTGTTGCGTTGATCCACTGCTCAAAAGGCACATCATTCATCGTCCTCGACAATAAAAAGGAGCAGAAAATGAAGACGGGGTCAGCTACAGGGATCTGGGAATCAATTGCAGCAGCTAGCAGTCGTACGTGATCCTCTTTCACTGTACTGCACCCATTTATATACGACAAGTTATCCAGCACGGCGTTTGGCTATTTTAAATGTATTGTCTTCTTAAATAGTTTTTTCTTTGTATTATCCATAGAGTATAAAGATTTTCCTTTTTATTCTTTAATTAAATATCTTAAGCAAAAACTAATAGCTCCCACCAAGGGCGGAACCATATGTGGGTCCCAGTTTCATAGGACACCGGATTCAAAAAAATTTAATAGGGATTAGCACTTTTGTCTCGTATGTGAACCCTTAGATTAAACTCAATGCATTCTGTTTTTCCTTGAAACTCAAAGAAGGAAACACTAGCAACACAAATCTCAGTAGTTAGCAGCAGTCTACAAAAAACTTATGCTTCTATCAGTCCATGAGACAACTGCAGCATACTGAGCCAGCCCTTGAGCCAACATAAGAGGGAGGACCGCAACAGGCTACAGATTCCATTTGATGATCCCAAGCATGTCACCTCGCAGCAACTCTCGACGCTCGTTCGCCTCATATGGTTAGTTAGGAGATATACAGCACATCCGCTACACACCTGCACCTAGCTAGACAACGACCAGTCACCGAAGAATCGGAGAAATCGGTGCTACCGGCCGCCCTCGCCTACCATCTCACTGTGGCGTCGCCAGGTCCCTATTGCCTCACGCCCTCGCTAACCGAACGAAGCTTAGGTCCATCCGAGCAATATGTTTTTTGCTATAAATTTCTTTCAATTATTCCAATTTATGAGTTAGAGTTTCAATACGATGATTCTTGATTGATTTTGTTGAATTGTAGGGTTAAGACTAAGGGTTTTAATTTTGATTTTTGAAATACACCAGCCTAGCTCGTTGCAAATCAAGGGTAAAATTATAGTATTTGACCACAATGCCAAGTAAATAAGCCCTGGAACATATTTTCTATTATATTATTTTTGAACTATTAACATATAAATATTTAACTAATTTTTCAATTAATTGATAATAATTTCATGAAAGATATACTTATTTGCTATGTGGAGAAATAAGAATTGACGAAAATTACTAATAATGTTATGATTCGTCGCTTTATGAACTTGAAAGAACGTAAATACTAAAAAATAATACATTAACTTACATTTAATCAGTCACCTATTTTTTATTTGAAAATTTTAAGTAGTTTTGTTCTCTTTTAACAGACTATTGAGGTTGAATAATGTATTTTATCAATGCCAACCAACTTTTTATCTGTGCTTTCGCTCTTGGTTTTTTCAGTTTGCTGTAACTAATCAATATTATTACCATTTTTTGGTAAGTATTTTGATCACTACTTTTTTATTATCATACGTTGTCGTCGGTTATATTAAAATATTGATGCTAAAAATTATCAAATATATTACTATTTAGTGTAATATTAATTAAAAACTATATATATTATTATATATATGATGAAATGATGAATCCTAGTTATTTTTAGAGTATTGCTATACAACAGGTGACTGTTTTTGAGGACAAAAATAGTCAGATTGATCTGGAGCGTTAGATCTCCATCTAACGGATCCACCCATACAAGCCCCCCTCCAAAAAAATAACCCCCTCCAAAAAAATGATCTAAGGCATTGGATCTCCATCTAACGGCTCAAAATCTAACTATTTTTGTCCTAAAAAACAGTCACCTATTGTATAGACACTCCCTTATTTTTATTATAGTTTCGCCCTTGGCTTCTACTGTATCATTTGAACCGAAAGCCAAAAGGCATGTTGCGCAGCCAAATTGAACGCGTATTTTAGGAGCTTTTCCGGCGATGAATGCACGCACGCATGCGTAGAATTAACTCGCTACAGGTAGTAGCTTTTACTTACTGTTCGCCTGCCCGATCGAATGCTATGCCATTAGCTCGTCTCTATTGATTGATTCGCTACAAGTGTACATCAACTACAGCAAAAAGGATTAGCAACGGGTATATAAAGCATGCACTCCTATTTATCTTGTTTACCTGTCTCTCCGTAGTCGTTGACAAGGAAAGAAAAAAAAACTAGGGCCTGGTTGGTTCGTGCACCCAAGAGTTTGCATGATCTTGTGGTGTTTGATTTTGATCAGGTAGGGATCAAAGAAATCATAAATCAAACATACATGGTCTAATTCTTTTTAAATTATAGTTTATGATTTATGGCTTTTTCCGAATGGCTCGATTTCCTCACCGCTATTTCGAAGTGGCTTATTGGAATAATTTTTTCGAAATGGTTTATCGATTTATCGACATTCGATTCGTTTGAACAAATACTCATACTGATAGAATAAAAAAGCATCAGCCGCAGCCGTAGGCACAAACTATCCATCACAACCGAAAAAATAGGGCATATACGTGTGACAGCTGCGCATATTATCTAGGCCATGAAATCGAAGACGCCTTTTTAAGTTTTAGCAGCACATGCAGATCTCTTGCGCTTTTTTTTTGTGTTGCGAGGATGTACATGCGCGCTTGACTCAGTAGGCTGGCCAGGTCGAGATCATCGAGCCGTGCCGTTCATGCAACATCATATCGATCGTGAGCTAGCTAAGCCAAGCTAGAGCTATATATGGGCCTATTTAATACGGCTGCTATTTATGGTTTTTGGTTAAAATTTTTAAATTTTTGTTGTTTATGATAGAGATTACGAAAAGAGCGATACTTACTTGCGATTTTGGTTAATACAGATGTTAGGCTCGCAATATGTACTATAATTAATTTGTAGACCCCGTTTTGAGAAAATGTTTCGTTTAAAAGTTAGATACTATAGCAAAAATCAAAAACCACTTTTAAAAACTGTTAAGAACATGCCAATATCGATGCCGATCGGTCTAGCGACGAATCACTTGGCTGTGGCCACGGCGTACGATGGATCGGTCGATCGATCGAATTCCCACTGCCGGCAGCAAATGCATATCGACCGGCGGAATAAGCGTCAGCTGGGCATGCATGCATGAATGCATGCACTGCAATAAATCGTTAACGTACCAATGGGGGCAGTCACTCACGACCACATGCAGTAACACCTTTCATACGGCACAGTAAATTCTCTCCGCTGGAACTGGACGGAAGGAGGGAGGAGAAAGAGATTAGCTCGAGTAAGATTGCGGCGATTTTTCATGATTCATACGGAAATAAACCATTTTTCTGCGAAATTCTTGTATTTTAAATAGGACCTAAGTCAGCGAGGTGAACGGAGAGGATAGCCACGGTTTGCAATTCGAGTAAGGTACCGAAAAGATCAGTGGCGGAGGACCCGATAGGGCAAGCTGGGGCATACGCCAGACCTTAATGCGGGCGGCGGGAGGCGGGCGGGCGGCGGCCGGCGACCGGCGGGAGGCGGGCGGACGGCGGGAGGCGGGAGGCGGGCGGCGGGAGGCGGGAGTGTCAGAATCTGCAAATAGCTGAAGGAGGAGAACAAAGATTTCCTCTTCCACCCAGATTTCCTCTTTTCCACCTCCAAGTCGGATTCTCCTCCTGGGGATCTGACAGGGAGGCGGGCGGGCGGCCGGCGGGAGGCGGGAGGCGGGCGGCCGGCGCGCCCCACCTTATTTTTTTCCCGTCCTCCGCCACTAGGAAAAATCACACAAGTTGGAAAATAATATGGATATGTCCCAGGTAAGTGAGCCCACACTGACCATTTGTTAGCCTCGTATATACTGTTAGAAATGTAGATAATATTTTAATTTTAAATTTTATTATAAGACAAATACAGTAAAAGATTAATAATGCAATAAACGAAACTAACAGTAGGGGACTCATTATACTTCAAAAAATACATAAAAAATATTATAATAGAGTCGATCGATCGCGCAAACAATTTACAGTGGGTTTGATGGAGAAAAGAGAAGAGATGCAGAAACGAGCAGTCATAAAAGTAGTCGACGCCGAGGAAGAAGCCTAGTGCTCATGCAGGTCGTGCTGCCTAGAAACCTTAATGTTGCCACATGCAAATTCTCTCTGCGGCAATGGATCGGAGATCCCGCTCTCCTTTCGTCACAATGCACACCAAGAGAAAAAGCTGATATGGTTGAGTAGCTCGATACTACAACACAGCTATCTAGAGAGGAGGTGGAAGAATGGAGGAGGAATTATGTATCTTCTCCTGGACGTCTTCAGGTCCTTTTAAAGGACATTGCAATAGCTCACTAGTAATTGTCATGGTTAAATAAAATTTAAACACTGGTAACTACCTCATCAAACCACTTAATGAAATTTATGCAGTATTCATTCCTGGACATTTCAAAAAGGATAGAGAGATTGATAGTTCGCAAAATAAAAAGTGGACCTGGTTCATGAACTAAGAATATAACATTTCTACAGCAAATAGTTTTTCTATAGTATCTAATTTTCAAAGAAAGTATCTTTTTAAGACGAGATTTACTAATTAATTGTAATATACACTATAGTAATATTATTTATATTAATCAAATCTAAAATCTAGAGCTGCAACAAAAACTAAAATGAACGCTGCAACAAAAACTAATATGAACGGACATTATGGCCGGTACCTGTAACTACTACCAGCCCTACGAATGGACTGTCGCGAGCAGTACGAGTACAGTTAAGCAAGGGCTGTCATGATGATTAATGCTAACTAAAATGTTGATCTTTTTAGACTAACTAATATAAATGTTTGATTTTAACATAAAAAACTAAATGCTAAATTTAGCAGGATCGTATATTTATGCATGGAGAAGAGGATATATCCTTCTTGTTTCGGTCTCGGCAAATTAATACGTGCTTTTAATTATTCTTGAGCGTACTGTATGGAATTTCGAGAAAACTCATAGGTGATTGAAGGTTTCTTACCAGACGATGGATGCACATTTCTCTTGGTTCTGAAAGATTTATTTCGTAAATTTTATTTAAATATATGAAATCGACATATTTAATCAATAAAATTTATTTAAAATACCGTGAATTTCTGATTTGGTATAAATTACTCCCTCTTTTAAGACAAATTTCTCCCTTCAACCCACGCAAAGAGTATCTGACAATCTATATATCTATCAATAGCCACAGAATTAAGATTGATATGGCATGTTCTTTTCGGCTGCGGCTTATGGCTTTTGGCTGAAATTTTTGAATTTTGGTTGTTTACGGTACAGATTACGGAGAGACATATACTCACTTGCGATTTTTGCTAGTGCAGATGTTGGGCTTTTAACGTGCAGATCGTTTAACCTGTAGACCCCGTCTTGAGAAAATACTCTATTTGAAAGTTAGATACTGTAGCAAAAGCCAAAAGCCGCCGGCTTCGGAGGAAAAGAACAGGCCCATGGTCTTCTATCTTTCCGACCATGACACACCGCGTCCACTTTCGGCTTTCTAAATAATCTAGTGGGTTTCAAATTCTCTCTAGTGTAATGTACACATTGATATGTTTAAATTGTCACATCGACACGTGGGCACACCAAATTATGGGTCCTGGTCTCAAATCCATTGGTATACAAGTATGTGCCCCTAAATTTTTCAATAGTACTAGTTATATGCCTGTATGTTGCAACAGAATTCGTTATATGTATAGAGAATTATATATGAAAGTGGGTGGCTCTAATTGGTTGAAAAGAGAATAATGGTAAGAAATAGAAGGAATGAGACGGTTGGAGGAGAACAGAAGTACAACTACCAACTCATTCTTTTATGATAGTAATGATTTATACCAACTAGTCATGCTTAGGCCTCATTCTTTTGGTCTTTTTGTTTTTTTACTTCTTTGAAAATTAAAATAAATTGTACATTTCTTAAAGTGGATTATCCAAATGGTTTCTTGAATTTAAAACCATATGGTCATCTACGACTCTGCTGTTTGTTGCCGTCTCGAAAAATATAGGTAAAGACCATCAGTCATAGCCAAAAACCATAAGTTAAAATCCAAAAGAACATGACCTTATACAATTTGCTCCTAACATGTATATAGTGCCTTTTAAATGTGTCTATCAATCTCATTTAAGGAGTTAGTCTAGGTTGTCACCCCTACTTTTCAGTAGTCTAGGTGAAGTCACCCCCTCTTTTCAGTGTAAAACACAATGTCTTTAGAGCACTTACAATGCAGAAACTATAGATGGTTTCTATGGCATTAAATAAGGTGCCAAGTAAGCAAAATGCTGATATGTCATTGGAGTTAAAGAGGAGAGATAAGGAAATGGTTTCTTATATAGACACCATGTCTACACAGGAACCAAGATAGAAAGAGCTGTGATAGGTAGATGATAGGAGAGAGAAGATAGATGATTGGATGAAAATTTTATTTGTAGAAACTATCCATTGAGAATATAGTTTCTATGGGTAATGTCTACATTAATTGGTAAGTATAAAAACTATCTCATAGTTTCTGCATTAGGAGTGCCCTTAGGACACTTCAATGCAAGCTATATCCATATCCTTCACATCATTACAACATAGTTGTAGACACAACCACTTATATAGCGTGTATCTATGGGACAAAACAATAAATTCCGCCCAACTCTCTCTCTCTCCCTCCTCTTACCAATACAATTTTTTTGCTGTCTCTTGAAGGTTGGATTTTGTGCCCAAATAATACCTTACATGAGACACTATTTTCCTTTCTCTTTTTTAATTTCTCTTCCACCTCACCTTCAATCCTATCTGGTACTCTATGGACATTGTTGATATCACTGCATTAGAGCAAGTTTAATAGTACAGATAGCTGCTACCTCCAATACATTTCCATGTCATCAAAAGATAATGATGCAGTCAACTCATACAATAAGCTGGGCATCTCCAATGGTTATAGCTAGCAACTAACTATAAGACTTCCACATCATCTATATAGTACACACTAAAGCTAGCATTCTAAAGAACTATCTATAAGGATAACTATTTGATGCTTACATGCACACACAGAATTTATAGAGGCTGCCTCGTTTGTCGTTATAGACTAGTGCTTAAGGAAGAGCTGGCTCGATTTTTTTTGCATACTCTCTTTCCTCCACATAGGATATATGCTGATGTGTATATGCATATAGCTAGCTGACTCAGACCATTGGAGATGAAGTTGTCTCCACAAGAGCTCTCAATCATTTAATACATACATGGGTATTGATAATTTAATACATGCATGGGTATAGCAATTAGTTCTATGGGTACATGCATGAATAATGCATCTTTTCCTGTGCTATAGCCTGACTCTTGCATGGGAGTCGGCTTGGCTCTCTCTCTCCTTTTCTCTCCCCTCCACATAGGACTATGCTGACATGGATTCCCTTGTAGCTAACACAATCAGCCTTATTAAACTTGCTCTTAGGAGTGCACTTAGAAAGCACTACATAAAGTAGCCAAATGTATCAAACAAATAATGGTTATTTAATAATAAGTTACCATATTGATCCCTACGTTGTTTTCATCGATTTTGATTTGATTGAATTAACATGTGGCAGATCCACAGGAATATATGGGTAAGGTAGAAAGGAGAGGAACCTCGTTGATCTCTTAGGAAATTTTCTTGTCACCAGCTTGCGATGTACTTGAAAATTCCTAGGACCATCCTGCCAAATAAATAAAAGTAAATCTGCAAGTTGTTTCATGATCAATATTTGAAGACGTGTTTGAAACAGTCAAATATTCAAATATCGTGGATCATTCAGAACCTCCAGAACAAGTAAACAACCGATATCATAGAAAAACAGTCAAATATTATTACAGCCCAGAAAAAAATAGCGAAGAACAACCTGGACGATTGCCAACCTGTAAGGAATAAAGCTTATATTTCCATATTTCGTTCCTGTTTCCTTTTCTTGTCCCTCTACAAAACATAAAAGCCATATAAACCCAGCCAAATGTGTCCACTTCCATCTGTCCACAACTTATGTTATATTTGGAACATGATAATTTCATCTAATTTTTTAAAAAGTTCTGTAATGTTCCTACATTTTTAATACCTAATAACAGTGATATCTCGATGTAGATGACTCTACATGTAATATTACTTCATTTTGAATACATCCATTTTGTTTTACTTATCGTTTTAAACATCGACACAGTCTTCAATACACATATTTAGCTATTACTTTTTCTAATTATATATTAATAAAGATTATCAAAAATATGATGATAAAAAATATTTTTGATGATAAATCTAGTGATATTAGTTTTACATAACAAATCTAAAATACTTTTATATATAGTAGCGATCAAAGTTTAAAAAGTTTAACTGAAAAGCCTTCCTCCATCCGCAGTTAAATACCAATAATTACCATTTGTTTTTCCTGAAAAGGTCTTCCTCCACCCGCTATTAGAAAGTCTTGTCTCAAAAACAGATAAGAGGATACGCACCAATAAATACCGTCCCATTTTTGGTCTGAAAAAGCCTTCCTCCATCCGTAATTAAAAACCCACACCCCCACTCCCCTCCGCCATTGCCGAAAGCTCTCGTCTCTCTCTCTCTCTCGCCTCCTCCGAACCCCCAACGCTTCTCCGGCCATGCCCTCCTCCCCCTCCGACGTGAAGCCGCGCGCCAACGCCCCGGCCGCGGCCGCCCCGGCGCGCGCATAGCGCAGCCGCACGACGGCCGGCCGGCGACCTGACCTATGCCCCCGGACCAGTCGGGCATTGGCTGACCCCCAAATGCCTCGTACTAACTAGCCACCGCTTGTACATAGACACTGCCACTAAAAGTTGAAGAGAAGAAGAATTCCCTTCACGTTTTACGAATCGGGCCTCCACCGCCTTCGCCGCCGCTGCCGCCGCCGTCGCATGGCCGGAGAGGAATTTTAACCTCGGCGGGCGCGAAGGAGCGCACTTTTTATTTCTTTTTTTTTAGTTTTTTTGTGTGATTATTGGAGTGGATTCCACAGAGTGGTGGCGATGGGAGTGGTTGACTTCTCGGTGCTGGGGGCGGTGCAGAAGGTCAGATCCCTCATCGCCGGCCCCACGCCCGCCGCCGACGAGGACGCCGGCCCGCCGCCGTCCCCCGGGACGCCGAGATCGCGCAGCGGGGGCGCGTCCCCCGCGGACTCGCCGCCGCCCGCCGCGAGATCCGCGGGCAGGCGCCCCATCGGCCTGCGCCGCCAGATCTCATCGCCGCAGCTGCTCCGCTGCCTTGCTGTCAGGTAGGTGCTACGGCTCCATTTCCATCGCCTCGTGGGGTGCTACTTACATTACAAGCTTTCATTTTTGTGACTTGCCATGGACGAAAAGGGAAAAGTGAGGTTGAGATTGCTTGGTGTTAGGATTTTAGTAAGTAAATTATCTCAACGTATTAACAATTTAACTGGTAGTACCGTAGTAGTAGCAGCAGGGTTAGAAGAAGGGAAAATAAATCTATGACTAGTTTGTATGTTTATGTTTGTTAACCTGGTGTTTTATGCTTGATCAAATTATAGTGCTAAACCACTGTGGAACTGGTTTTCCTGGATGCAGGCGAGCCGATGGCGAGGACAATGACGAGCCGGGGGTTCAGTTTTTCACCCCAGGGAATGACTACTTACATGACTTCTCGGACACAGATTCTGTTAGTGTTAGTACCCCTAACGAGATCAACCGGTCCATGACCCCCAGCTCCTTGGAGAGCCCGACTTGGATGGTGAGGCAGAACGACAGCACGCCGACATCTGGGAGGAACGGCCGTTTCAGCCTGGATTCTCTTGGTTATGGTACAAAGCTAAATGGTATTGTTGACAGGAGTGGAGAATGCGACAAGACTCAATATCCTGGTGATTTTGGTGCCAAGATTTGGTGCCCTCCACCGCCAGAAGATGAGAGTGACGACGTTGAATCGAAATTATTTGGATTTGACGATGAGGATAATGAGGTTGGGAACTCGAGCAAGCTTCTTGCTCTTGGTAGCTTTAGCACTAACAAAATAGTTGGTGTTGACATGGTCACAGACATAGTTCATAAAGAGGGTCTGAGGAATGCTGTTCTTGGCCATTTCCGAGCTCTTGTGGCTCAACTACTGAAGGGAGAAGGTATCAATCTGGGAGATGACAATGGATCCAAAAGTTGGCTTGAGAGAGCGTCGTCCTTAGCTTGGCAAGCTGCTAGCTATGTGAGACCAGATACCAAGAAAGGTGGCAGCATGGATCCTACTGATTATGTGAAAGTCAAATGTATAGCATCAGGGGATCCAAGTGATAGGTATGTTACTTTTGTCATTTGACTGCTATTTACACAATTGTACTCGCCATCATGTGAAACTGATGTGTATTTCCTTCTATACAGCAATCTTGTTAGAGGAGTCGTTTGCTCCAAGAACGTAAAACACAAACGCATGGTCTCTGAGCATAGGAGTGCGAAATTGCTCATTTTAGGTGGGGCACTTGAGTACCAGAAGGTTACTAATAAACTAGCATCCATTGATACTATACTTGAACAGGTTTGGACCTATTCATATTCCTGTTGTTTTTTTGTTTATTCTTTTGCTGACAAAATGGCCTTAATGCAGGAGAAGGAGCACCTGAGAACGATTGTTCGAAAGATCGAGTCTCGGCGACCAAATGTGCTGCTAGTTGAGAAAAGTGTCTCATCTTATGCTCAGGAGCTCTTGGCAAAAGATATTTCATTAGTTCTGAATGTTAAGAGGCCGCTTTTGGACAGGATATCAAGATGCACAGGAGCACAAATTGCCTCATCAGTTGACAATATTGCGTCAGCAAGGCTAGGTCACTGTGAAATGTTCAAGGTGCAGAAAGTTCTGGAATTCTCATCAGGAAAACAGACAAACAGGCGGTCAACAAAGACACTGATGTTCTTTGAAGGCTGCCCAAGGCGTTTGGGCTGCACGGTACTTATCTCTTTGCTGTTCCAAGAACATTTGATTGGAATCATGTCACTAACATAAAATATTTGGTTCAATCCATTATACTGAGTACTAGCACTAAGCCTTTAGTTAGTTTTGAAAATGAATTTCTAACTTTTCTTTTTTACACCTTTTATTACATTTCTAATAAATGTTAACATTTCTAATAAATGTGCCTCAATTTATGTAGGTTCTACTGAGAGGGTCCTGTCGGGAGGAAGTAAAGAAAATTAAGCGTGCAGTACAACTTGCAGTCTTTGCTGCTTATCACCTCTCTCTTGAAACATCATTCTTTGCTGATGAAGGTGCAACTCTTCCTAAAGTTCCTTCAAGGCCTATGATAGTTGTGCCAGAAATGCGAAGTGGTGCAAATAACTATTTTTCGGGATCTGCTGGTGTTGTTATTCCTCATAGACTTAAACCTGTACAAGGCAAAGATTCACAGACTACTACAGTCAACGGGACATTTGAGGAAATTTCTGTATCACCTGGTTCATTGTCGTTGAATGAGGAACGTGAGGGGATCATCTTTGAGCATAGGGAATCTGAATCTCCTGTTGATCATATGAATTCTCATGATCCTTACTTATCCCATGCAATTGATTCGTGCAATGGGTGCAAAATATCTCCATATTCATTGGACCATGACTCGAGAGCTTCAGGTATTGTGATGCAATATCAGCATATGCATGACTCTTCACAGTTTCCCATTGCACATAATAACTATCAAGATGAGGTTTCAGGGAAGGATTATCAACAAGTAGACCATTGGAATCATAAACCATGTGCTGACTGTCGGACAGGAGACCTAGATGACCAGAATGAATTTTCTGGTGATTACTTTCCTGCTACTGACAACCATCAGAGCATCTTAGTTTCCCTGTCAAGCACTTGTATCCCCAAAAGCTTGGTGTGTGAGCGTTCCCAGCTATTCCGCATCAAGTTTTATGGTAGCTTTGATAAGCCACTTGGGAGATACCTCCGCGAAGACTTATTTGATCAGGTGCATCTCATATTCATCTGTATGTGCAATATCATAGTGAAACTTTTCATCATCATTTTTTGAGAATAATGTTTTGCCATGTCCTTCGTCAGGCGTATTGCTGTCCATCATGTAAAGAGCCATCAGAATCACATGTAAGGTGCTATACTCATCAGCATGGGAGCTTAACAATTAGTGTTAGGCGGCTTCTGTTTCAGAAGCTGCCAGGTGAGCGTGATGGGAGAATATGGATGTGGCATAGATGCCTCAAGTGTGAGCCTAAGGATGGTGTACCACCTGCTACGCGGAGGGTAATTATGTCAGATGCTGCTTGGGGCTTGTCATTCGGGAAATTCCTGGAGCTAAGCTTTTCAAATCATGCCACTGCTAACCGAATTGCAAGCTGCGGGCATTCTCTCCAGAGGGATTGCCTTCGTTTCTATGGGTATGCCTCTGCTATATCTTTATCGATTAACAATTGTTCGATCCTCCAATGAAATTTCAACTTACCTGCTAACCTATCCAGGTATGGAAACATGGTGGCTTTCTTCAGATATTCTCCTGTTAATATTCTATCAGTTAACCTTCCCCCTTCAGTACTGGATTTTAACTGTCGCAGTCCACAAGAATGGATGAAAACAGTGGCATTTGAGGTATGTGATTTTCTTAAAGTGACAATCATGTTCATTTTCTGCATCCTATGCATTTGTTGTGGCCTGAAGAATAATATTATGCCCATATACCTGTTTTTGAAGATATACGGCAAAATGGAATCATTACATTTGGAGGTATGTGATTTTCTTCATCATACTGGAAATAGTATTATAACTGAGGATGAATCGGTGAAGACAGGTGTTCAAAGGCAGATCATTGAGATGAAGGATTTGCTTAAAATGGAAAGAAATGAATATGAGGTGGTGCAATTGCATTTTCTTGTCATGTACTTGTATCTATCCAGGGTTACAAATATTTATGTTGATTTTATATTGCCCCCTTTTTTCTTTTTGTAGATTTTGCTGTTGCCAGTTATTAGAGATAGTAATCACTCCATGCAGGCATCAATTGATATTCTGGAGCTCAACCGCTTGAGGCGTGATCTTCTTCTTGATGCTTACATTTGGGATCGGAGGCTATGTTATGTAGATTCACTTCTTAATACGAATGGTCATGTTTCAAAGACCAATCCCGCTAATCCCAAAATCCTCCTAGACATCAGACTGAAGGAGTGGAAAGCTGATTTGCTTCAGGGGGATATAAATATTGGAAAATCCACATGTTTGTCACACTCATCAGGAAGTCCAAGAAGAAATTTAGGAAGTCCAAGAAAATCTTTGTTATCCAGAGAGGGCTGCTTGAATGATAATGAATACGGCATGGCCGACACACATTTGCAGATTGGTCTGGTGGATCATCCTGCGGATGATGCAGATCTTGACAAAGTCTTCAACAGATTCAATGGGGAGAAAGAACTGCAAGTTACTAAAGTTGCAATCGATATGGAGCCTGTTGAGAGGTTACCCTCACTTGCATCTATTTTTTCTGATAAGATCGATTTGGCATGGACTGGATCTAGTGAGTTACAGTATGATCTTACACAAGGTTTCACCAAAATTGATGAAAACGGATCCTTTAATTTGTTGGACAATCAAAGGTATGGGAATGCAGTAACCCCTGTTAGAACTCATTCAATTGATTCTACACTGGGATTGCATCAGCGAGAACGCACTGGATTAGCCCCTACGTTGCATCTGTCGTCGTTCAGATCTGCTGAATACTTAGGGGATGTTACCAGCATCCTGAAATATCCAATAACAAACATACGAAGGGCTTGTTCTCAAAGGTCTCCTGGGGAAATAGAGACATTAAATGTTATTCTTACTCGTACACCCGCGTATATCTCATCCGCTTCACGTATGGTTGATGATGGGGTACGGCTGCTGTTGCCTCAGATTGGGTATGAAGATGTTGTTGTTGCAGTCTATGACGTTGAGCCCACCAGTATTGTGTCATACGCCATGACTTCACAAGAATATGTGCAACAAGTCACACGCAGACTGAATTCAAGTTTGAGTTTTTCACACCTTCCAAATGCCACAGAGTTCAGCAGCCATGGACTTGAGGGGTCCTTGCCGTCACAAGAAGACCATCTGGATTCTAAGGGAACTCATTTTAAGTTTTCTTTCGATGATGAATCACCGCTTTCTGCGGATAAAGCAAAGTTCTCTGTGATTTGTTATTTTGCAAAGCATTTTGCTGCACTTAGACAGAAATGCTGTCCAAAGGATATTGATTACATCCGATCACTAAGTCGCTGCAAGAGATGGAGTGCACAAGGTGGAAAAAGCAATGTATACTTTGCAAAGACACTGGATGAGAGGTTCATAATCAAACAAGTCACCAGGACAGAGCTGGACTCTTTTGTGGAATTTGCTCCTCAGTACTTCAAGTATTTGATGGAATCCTTGACCTCTGGTAGCCCAACTTGCCTGGCCAAAATAATAGGATTATATCAGGTTTGTTTTTCTTCACTTGTTGTCGCATGATTTATTTAACTACAAAGTGTAAACGATCTCCCTAGATTTGATTTTTCTGGTTTTACTTGAGTTCAGGTTAGTGTCAAGGGCGTAAAGATGGACCTGATGGTGATGGAGAATCTTTTCTTTGAAAGGAAGATACCTAGGGTGTATGATCTAAAGGGTTCATTACGCTCTCGCTATACATCCAGGGACAGTAAAGTCCTCTTAGATTCAAACCTTGTAGAGGCATTGCATACAAAGCCTATATTTTTAGGGAGCAAGGCAAAACGAATACTGGAAAGAGCTGTCTGGAATGATACTTCGTTTCTTTCGGTA
This sequence comes from Dendrocalamus latiflorus, assembly GCA_017311315.1. NCBI lineage: Eukaryota > Viridiplantae > Streptophyta > Magnoliopsida > Poales > Poaceae > Dendrocalamus > Dendrocalamus latiflorus. The sequence goes on from CM029623.1 coordinate 10,409,635, forward strand.
TGTAGTTATATTGGTTTGTGCATACTGTTTAACTAACATATTTGAATACCTATTGAATTTGCAAGTTGCCACATTATTAGCACCACAATCATACTCATGGCAATTTATACTGTATATTCTGTTACATGATTGTTTTGGGATTTACGAAGGTTTTAACTATACTTTTTCAGTCTCTCAATGAAAAAACACAGTTTCTGTGTTGTATGTGATATTTTTGTCTTCTGCGAGCTATATGCGTTGTTTTAGTTTGCGAATCATGTTATGAGTACCATCATGAGATCATTTGTCGGCTTGTTGAAACAATATATCTTGTAGTACCTATTTTCTTGCTTGCTTATTCCCTTGTTTTATTGAAGTAGTTTGTCTCAAATGATCATGTTAATCCATCTCATTCCTCACCTCCATATATATCTATTTCAGAAATGGTATTGCACTATATACTTATTTCACAGTAAATTGCACTGTAAGTCATGTTAAGTCATAAGTGGCATTTTAGCACTTCGTGCATAGGTCGCCTTGTCCCTGTAAGCGACATTCATTACTGAAAATTTGACGGTTGTAATTCGATCTACCTTGCAGTCAGCGGATGTGATGGACTACTCTCTTCTTGTTGGAATTGACGAGGAGAAGAAAGAGCTTGTTATCGGCATCATCGACTACTTGCGTCAATACACCTGGGACAAACAGCTGGAGACCTGGGTGAAGGCCTCAGGCATCCTAGGCGGCCCCAAGAATGAATCCCCTACCGTCATATCTCCGATGCAGTACAAGAAGAGGTTCAGGAAAGCCATGTCCAAGTACTTCCTCACCGTTCCCGACCAGTGGTCCTCTTGACAACTAACTGATTGATTGTTCGCTGTAACCGGATGATCAGAAGCATCATCAACATAGTAAATGTTGCGTGGAGACGTATAGTCCATTCTTTCTGTGCCTATTGTGAGAAGATTAGCCGATTCAATTTGTACCCACATGTATCACGCTGTAGCCATAGATAGGATCATCCTCTCCCTGGATACCAAGCATGGTCGTTGCAGTGTCTAGCCACAGAAAAGAGGCTTGATCCATGTACATTATGACCAACATAGTCAAAAGGAAAATTCATCGACAAAGTGCGAAAAAAATTCTTTTGATGCCCTGGCCTGTATGCTTGTTAGCTTGTCCAACCTTGGAGAAGAGAAATGCTAGTAATACAATCCATTTGGCTGAGGTTTTCACTCAGAAGGAGATAAGAGGACACGGTTAAGATGCTCTCCAAGGATAAAGCTCTTGGACTGAACGGATTTAATGGTCTGTTTATCCATAAGTGCGAAAACATCATCAGACAAGATATCCATTCATTGTGTTAGGATTTTTCAATCAGGTGGTTAATATTCTAAAGTATCTATTCCTCGTATATAACCCTTGTCCACAAAAAACTGAACCTGGAGACTCTGAATACTTTTAGACCAATCTCTTTGCTTAACTCAGTCTTAACCTTCTTACAAGGATTCTGGCTAACATACTTCAAAAGGAAATCATCAACCTGGTGCATACGAATCGGTATGGTTTCATCAAGACAAGAACGATTCAGGATTGCCTAGCCTGGGCTTTGGGCTTTCGAGTATATCTATCAATGCAAGCATAGCAAAAAAAGTTCTAGTTTTTAAATTAGACTTTGAAAAAGCCTTTGACACCATAGAGCATGAAGCCATCTTTGTGGTTCTAAGAGCTAAAGGCTTTCCTGACAAATGGGTCTCCTGAAATTACTGGACTACTCTCCGCTGGACGGTCCTCAATTCTCACAAATGGTGTGCCCAGCAACTTCTTCACATGCAGCGCGCCGCCGCGGGGGGCGGGGGGGGGGGGGGGGGGGGGGGGTTAAAACAAGGCGACCACTACTGTCTCTCTCCTGCAATCTATAATCACAAGGCGGCAAGAAGGGAGCTTCTCAAGTACCTAATCCCTCCCCAAGGAAATACCGATTTCCTGATGGTACAATATGCAGATGACACTATCATCATCCTGCTGCCTTGCTCTAGGCAACTCCTCTGTCTAAAGGGACTTCTCCAGACTTTCTATACCTCCACTGGCCTCAAGGTTAATCTACATAAGTTAGTCGTGATCCCCCATTAATATCCCTACGGACAAAGTGGCCAATCTTGCAAGAGTTTTTGGTTACAAAATTGGATCTCTGCCTTTCACTTAGGCCTCCCGATGGGGACTACCAGGCCACAAGGATTTTTGGCCTCTGGTTGATAGGGTGGAAAAACATCTTGCTAGTGCGATAAATTTTCTTTCTTAAGGGGGAAGATTAACTCTGATCAACATCGTCCTTTCCTTGCAATCCCTTTATCATATGTGTCTGCTTAGAGTGCCAAAAAAGTGATTGATCAAATTGACAGACGGCGCCACTGTCTCTAGAGGGGTTTATTGGACTTGCAAGCTCGCTGTAACTCTCTATTAGCTTGGGGATAAGGTTTGCAAACCAGAAAACAAAGGAGGGCATGGAGTTCTTAACCTAAGGACCCTAAATGAAGGATTACTAATAAAGCACTTATACAAATTTTATGCAAGAGCTAAAACTCCTTGGGTTAAGCTGCTTTGGGGCAAATACTACTCGAATGTGGTTCCTCATGCTTCAGGTTTCTATGGATCCTTTTGGTGAAAAGATGTCATAAAATGTATTACCCAATTTAGTGGCATAGCAATGGGGAAGTTGGGCAACGGTCAAGACATCCTGTTTTGGAAGGACTGCTTGGGTGTAAACATTCTCTACATCAAATTTTTGAGATTGTTTTCTTTCACCTCTTGTCAGGATGTTTCAGTCAAAAACTTATTGCAATCCCTGGGGCCTCATGAGCAATTCCAGCTTCCCCTCTCCGAGGAAGCGTATCAGAAATACTTACAATTGCTAGTCCTCACAAATTCTGTAGCAATTAACAATGATATGCCGGATCAATGGACTTACATCTGGGACAACTCTACGCATTCCTCGCAGCAATGCTACACTAAACAGTTCAATTCCTTAGCAACTCCTCCGGTCTATCCGCTGGTTTGGAAGAGCAGGTGTCTCATGAAGCAAATGGTATTTGCATGGCTTCTTTTAATGGACAAGCTCAATACAAAAGATATGCCAAGGAGAAACTTTAGCCTTGCTGGCGACGCCCATTGTGTGCTATGCACCTCTCAAAGTGTTGAAACCGCTAATCATCTCTTCTTTGACTACTCCACTCAATGCTGGAATGAAATTGGTATTCAGTGGCCTCTGCATATAGATATCCCTTCCAAGGTTTTTCAATGCCAGTCAAGCCTTTTCGGGGCACCTCTTCATGGAGAAGTTTATCTTGACTACTTGGATTATTTGGAAGATTAGGAACTAGCTCATCTTCTAGCAGCAGTACAATTCCTCAACGACTGGAAAGTCAGGCTTAGATTTGAAGCTTCCTTGTTGTTGAATAGGGTCAAACCGGTCATGAGCATTTTGATATCACCTTAGCTTCACTCCATTTGATTTCTCTCTTTGTTCTCTTCTTCTCCCTCCTCCCGTCCTTCCTCTTTCTCCCTTCTGTATTTTATTTTTTCTTTTTATATTAATATAGCACAGTAGGAGCCTCCCTACTGTTTTCCATAAAAAAATACTAGTAATACAAGTGTATACTTCGGTAAAACACTAACATTCTCCATATGTAACTGTTGAAGGTGTTTTTAGGCTTAGTTTTTTCAGCTTATGAATTATGATTTACTCTGAACAAATAAAAAAGATGGCTACTTCGACGTATTGTTGAAGTGGTTTATCGGGATAGTCTTTTCAGAGCGATTTATTGGTATTCGGTTTGTTCGCATAAACGCTCGTACTAGAATAAAAAATATTAGCCACAATATAATCCATCCGCCGCAAAAAAAAAAACCCATCCTTGACATTGTCGGAGCGAATTGGCCTTCCAAAAGATCTGCCCACGGCTCATTAACCAGGGAAAGGGCATGAGGCGTGCGCGCGGACTGCTTGGTTGGCCTGTGCCGTGTGTGGTTGCTTACTTGCTTGACCCAACCGCTGGAATATACACTAATCTGGTTGGTTTTTTTTTCATTTAGTTGCATTGACCATGCAGTAACCATTCATCACTTGTTGCTCTATGGTATGGCCTTAACTAGCCTGCGTACCTTTTGATTTGTCCTGCTAATTGTATTTCATTCCACACATTTGTCGTATCTTTTTCTTTCTTTCTTTCTTTCCTTTTCTTCTTTTCGTTTTGTTGCAGTTTTTTTTACCGCATGTCTTCTTTTTTCCTCATGTCATTTTTTTTCACCATTTCTACTTTTATAATTTTGTTCAACTAATTACATTGATTTGTTTTCTACCTAGAACTTATGACATGTGATATTATTTACTACGCTAAAATATATGTAAGTGGAGGATCTCGTAAGAAACAAGAAATGGATCATGAATTAGACGCTCTGTTCAAAAGACCTGCTCCAAAGGGCTTCAAAAAAAGTGATTTTTTTGGTTTTTTGTATAGAGTTTTGACTGCAAATGTGTTGTAGCGGCCGGCGGCTTTTTCTGAGTCAAAAATGAGAAAAATTGGGAAACAACACTCTATCTTTTAGGACAATACAAAGAAATATAGGGAAAAAAAATAAAAACCGAAAAAGCAAAAAAAGGGGCTAAAATGCCAAAAAAGTAATATTTTAAAGCCAAGAAGCTGAAGCCGTTCGGAGCAGGCTCATAATCATTTGAATTTTTGGATTAAAAAGTCCTCGAATTCTATGCATAACTTGACTATCCGGTCTGATGGGCCAAGAGGTTAGTGGCACATAATTAGTTACCACTCAAGCGGCATATAGGTGCCGCTCCAACCAGCTATTGGCTGCGGTTTCCAGCTACGGCTTCTGACTGTCTGCGATTTCCAGCTACAACTTTTGACTATTGGCTGAAATTGCACTATATCAGCTGTTAGTTTTTCTGAGTCAATCAATTAAAGGAAAATAAAGAAAAATGAGAAAAAATAATGCAAAAGGAAAAAAGGGGAAAAAACAAAAGAAAAAAGCCGAAAAAGCTAAAAAACCGAAATTAAAAGCTGATGAGTTCCAAGTGTCTTTTGGCTTAAAAAAAAGTAAAAACTCAGAAAAAGCCAAAATCCGAAGCCATTTAGAGCAGAGCCATAGTTACGCCCAAGATCAGCACAGTGTGACTTATTCAACGAGAGTATACAGGTAAATAGAGTGCAAGCGGGATGTGCATACTCTCTTGAAACAAGTATGGTAATTAAATTATTTCCTGTAAAATTCCTAATTGCAAACGGGGCCTCAATATGGAAACGTCGTCTACATGCCCATGTACATTGATCTCCATCAAGCGATGAAAGTTTGTACGTAATTACCATTCAGTATGAAGAAGTTTGTGCACATATCGCTAGGATGTGTTATTGGTGCTGAGGACTTGCGATGGCCAGGTGTTCGCCATTGGTTCAAATGAAAATCTAATGTCAAGCAAAGGTAAACAAAAAACTTGTTTGGGTATCACTCCCAAGACTGACAGAACAATGGACATTGCTGGAACAGCCAGTGCCATGATACCCGTGTTATCTTTCAGGAAGGGTACCATCACATGTGACAAAAGATCGCAGGAGATGTGGGCTTTGAGGATCGTGTTGTCAACTTTGGGGAAACATCATTGGTCGATTAACCACCCTACTGATGCTAACAAACTAGATCGAAATCACGAGTCGTCATGCGAAATTGGCGACTACCATCAATAGATGTTGGCATTGCCAAACAGAGAGAAGCTAGCACCAAAGGTAAAAAGATTGCATACACAATTCTGAATTCAAGAGTACAGGAAGGAAGCCATAACAGAAATGCAAGTTGGCCGATAAAAATGGTCCGAATGTGACGGCCATGCCCAACATCGAGTACCTACAATCCAAAATACAGACTAGACAGATGTTTAAAAACTAGATATGAATTATTGTGCTAACCTATGGTTCAATATTAGAGCCTCACAATTCTGAATTCCAAGCATGTATCCCTTTGAGCTGTCAGCGAACCACTTGGTCAACTAGTGCCGATGACGAGGAAGAGGATGAACGACTCACGAATATCAGGCAAAGCATCACACTGTATGTGTAGAGGTGGTAGATACTAAAAGGTACCATTAATTCTCTCCTATCAGCAGCAGGGCCCTGAAACAAGCTAAGGTGTGACTTAATATCTTACTCTTTACAATTGTCAGCAAGGTAGCCATAGGAAGTGCATTATTACTCTTTACTCCTAATACAGCATCAAGAGCTGGGTTCAAGTGAACCTGCCATATGTAATGATCATTTATGTTATATATAGTCAATAGGAAATTTTTGGTACGATAAAAGCTGTGCAAACTGAAGCAATGCCACCCCCTTGGAGCATGGTATGCGGAGCTCCAGGGTGTAAATTCACCATGAAGGTGCTTTTGACTTCTCCACAAGAATGATCCTACCATTCCACTCAGTCTCATCGCAACCACGGATTGCAGCATCAGCATCCTCATCCCTCTCCAAGGATAAGAATCCAAAGCCTCGAGAATTCCCAGATCTATAAAGAATGTAGACTGGGATAAGAAAAACTTATCTTGCGAACTGATTTAACAGAGTACAAATGTAAAATGCGCTGTTCTTCGGAAGGTATTATTGCATGCTGGGAACTAAGTGGTTCTTTCAATGTAGGAGAAAATACTCTTGAGCTATATCAGATATCACATGTTGGGAGTATTTCAATGGTGACTGGTGAGTACATACAGAAGCTCTTATCACAGTAGAAGTTATAATCTGTCAGTCTCACCAATGCAATGTTTAACCAGTAAAAGGGCAAAAACCCACTCAAATCCAATGATTGACAGCTTTTAGTTGAATCAAGTGACTGCTTTTAGTTCAATCATAGTAAACTTGGCAGGATAAAATTTACCATTTATGCTCTTGCATGCTGAAATACAAAGTTTAATAATAATCACCGAAGAGCGAGCTCGAGAAGACATGGGTCTCTTCTCTCTTACCGGTAAGTTGTGATTTTTTCCAGTGTATTCCAATCACAGCTATACCACTTAAATACTTCTCTCTCTGTTCTTTTTTAAGTGATGTTTTTGACTTTTCCCGTTATTTTTGTAACTTTATCTTATTATATACTAATAAAATTATAATATTATGAAAGTATTTTTAACGACAAAATCTAATGGTATAGTTTTCCTGTAGCCAATCTAGATAGTTTTAGACATATTAGTGGTCAAACGTTAGAAAGTTTGACTGCACAGATGCTAGGGCATCACTTAAAAAAGACCAGACTATTCAATTACATATATCTAGATTTGCTCCACTGTATTACCCAGCTCAGATATTTTGCACCATTAGAACAAATATGAAATAAATTCAATCCCATGAAGCTTCAGGTTTAGATGTCAACAAGCGAGATATTAACCTTATCAGTCTAGACTCCTTTGAATAGAATCCTACAGGGAACCCAAACCAGAAGAATGCAATTTTTTAATTTGGCCACAGCTCCACAAAGCACACAGTACTCTTCCCATGTATTTGAATTATCCGTAGTTTAGTTAAACAAGGTGCACCTTGTCCATGATTGCAAAAGAAAAATAACCAAATAACATACAAACTTGAGTGGTGATGGAAAAAGGAGTGTATCATCCAATGATGCCATGGCACTATGGAGCATAAAATGAGTGTTGATACAATTGCCAAAAAGAAGCAATAGGTACTACAAATAACTGTGTATGGAAGTAAATACCGTTTATCTCGAACAACGCGTGCACTTGTTACACGTCCAAACCTAGAGAATTTCTTCTCCAAATCTCGCTCGGTGGTGGCATAGCTAAAACCTGCAACAAACAGATTCCGTCCAGGCTTACCCAATCCAGTCTTCCTGTTGGCAGGTGGTGACCAAGGTCTTCTATGCGAATGATGACGATGACTTGATGGAGATGATCTGCGCCCTGGTGAATGCCTTCTTCTACAACATCAAGACAAACAGAAGCATGAGCTAGCAGCAAAGACATAAAATGGCGAATGAAAAAATCAAAACAAATACTTCTATGATCGGACTGTCCATGGAAGGAAAATAAGCCTATTCAAAGTTGCACGAGCAGACAAATGTTTGGTTATAAATATCATCAGCTTGAAAGCATGCTCATTCAAAAGAATACAGACTTTTAGAAGCTTGCAATTTACTCATGGAAAAACAAAAAAATCACCTTGGAGATTGTCTATGGTGATCCCTTGAGTGGGGAGACCTTGACCGAGATTTACCATGTTCCCTTCTATGTCTAGAGATATCAGTTTTCCTTGAAGGTGACCTTGATCTTGACCTGTCCCTCCTTCGTGGGGAATCCCTCCTTCCTGGTGGGGAGTCCCTCCTTGGTGAAGAGTCCCTCCTTCTTGGTGAGCTCCTCCTCTTGGGTGAGGCTCTTCTTCTAGGGGATGCAGATCTTCGTCGTGGTGACCCATCTCCATGTCGAGACTCCTTTCGTGCTTTCTTTTCTGGGGGAGAGCTCTGTCGTGCATGTGGAGTCAACTCACGTGAAGACGCTCTTCTGCGGTTGGTGTCAGGCTTTTCATGAGATCGGGACCGACGTCTTGCTGGTGGGCTTCGAGAACAAGCTAATTTACCAACCCCTTTTGCAGGACGCTGTGAATCCAATTTCCCAGATGAATGAGCATAAGGGGACCTTTCAACTGGAAGTGATACTCTCCTGTCTGGCGATGGTGTGCCCTTTTCCAGTCTTGCAGACCTTTCATAAGGAGAATCCCATTGATTGCCTGGGGTTGATATGCCATTTTTGGTACTAAGATTTTCCTGCTCCATTCCTTCCAAATAGGAAGTTGCAATTGCAGAGTTGAAGTTCTCCTTGGCTCGTTCATCACGAGGACTAGAATTCCTACCATTCATTTGATCCTCCTCTATCCCATCCTTTTCATTGTGGGAAGTCTCATGTAACTTTCTGATGTCCTCATTTTCCATCTGAAGCGCAGAAGAGTTTGGAATTTCATCATTGTCAGCATCACTATTGTTAAGTTGGTAATTCCTACTGCTATTTTCAGTTAACATAGAGTCACCAAGATAGGCATCACAATGTGTAGTTTCTTGTTGAAAGTTTGATGTATCATTACCACTGCTTTCATGAAGCTCTGGAGGCAGCATGACATCAACCACTTCTGTTTTCTGATGTACATCATAACTCACAGGAGTGGTCTGTGCTTCAGAGTCACTATTGTGAACATTCTGTTCAGCTGCATCGTTTTGCATATCAGATTCTATATGCACGTGATGTTCTTGAGCTTGCTTCAGGGGAGATGCTGGACTAGCTGAAGCAGATTTCATTACATTGCATGGGATTTGATCATTCATGAAGGATAAAGAATCTGCATCCAAATATGATATTTGATTCGCTGGATCAACTAAAAGTCCTTCATTCAGTGCTGGAGATTCATGTTGCGGAATTCCTTCCCCATGATAATCCATGTGCTCCAACAAGCCACCATCTTGATCTACAAATAAAGGACCAGGATCTCCACAAGTCCCCTCCAGGCTTCTCTCAGGGGATATGTAATCCATCTGAACGTTGAGTAAAGAGCAAAAATGGAATAGCATAAGAGTGCCTCATAAGGCAGAGAGTTAATAACAGATAATAAAACCCAAAATTAGCCAGACAAGATAACAGACAGAAAAAGATAAGTGGAAGCAGAAAAATTATCAATTTCCTTGATGAGTTCTGTGCAGGATAGCCTCATACCCACTAAGCTAAACCAACTACGGACTTCTTTGCATCACAACGTTTACAAAGTAACAACTACAACAATGACAGCATTAACAAAAATAATAAATGAGAGTATTCAAATCGCTGAACCATTAGAAGGCACTACTTAACGGACATCAACATCAACAGAGTGCTGGTTTGTTGTTGCTGTCAATTTAGGCAGATATCTGCGAACACTTACTGCCTCTGGATGAAGCATCTTTTTTCTAGTTCCACAGATTGGCTTGCAATGGATTCTAGCAAAAGAGCAGGCCTTAAATGAAATCCCAGAGAGGACTATAAGGGTGCATCATGAAGCACAAAAGGAAACACTGCTACAGTGAAGTAAAAAATATGGCGGAAGACAGCCAAAACATGCTCCTAAAAAAATCAAGTGAATAAACTATATTTTCAGCAGATTTGGCAAACTCAGCAGCACAGCAACAACAATGACTCGTTCTTAGCAGTGTTTCTTAAAGGATAAGGCAGGGTAATATTTTTGAACTAAAGCAGTTTCAATTTATATGTTCTGATCAGAACCAAACAAACCCAACCATGAAAAATGGCATTCAAACTGCTCTTCAGAGAAATCCCAATACATTTTCTACATGCCGAAGGGTTTAGTTGCATACTAAAAAAACAGTTCTCAACAATTTCCGCCCCAGGCAGCTATCTTTCCATATTTAAGAGACAGCAGTGCCACTTCTAGTTCATCAAGTTGTTCCTAATATACAAGCGAAATGACCCATCATAAAAAAACAACCATTTTGGACGCTTAAGAGCAACACCATACTACTCATTAATACATATTTTGTCTGGCAACTCCAAATTTGTTTTTTAAGAAAACTTAGAACATTGACTATAACAACTGCAACATCTTTATATCATTCTTGACTTCAAGATAACAATGCCACGCACCTAGCCCCCTAGTAGCTTCCCTAAAACACTAGCTGGCGGGAGAAACTGATAAGAACTGGATGATAAATCCATCACCAAATCGACAAGTTCTGACCTGATACCTCATCCAGATCTCCATTTCTCTTTCACATCAATCAAGCACAAAAACGGATAGACGGGTGACAAAAAACTATTAACTGGTTGCAATGATGTAGAAGATATGAAATACTAACCATGAATAGAAAGTATTGCCACAAATAGCAAGTCTGTCACAAGATAGTAACAACTATTCACAGCAAGTATGAATGGCAACATGTCATTGATCAAATGTAGTCATTGTTCCATCCAATGTAGTCATTGAGCATGTTGGACAAGAACTTCTAGTAATTGTAAAGTATCTAACAAGAACTTCTACCAATTGAAAAGTATCTAACAAGAACATCTACTATAACTGAAAAGCATGTACTATAACATTCATTTGTGCTGATATTCTTCTATGAAACATTTCAACAGGGGATCGTAGCACAAGAAAATTCCACCTTACAGGAATCGAAACATCCCAAGCACACCAAAATTCCACCCCCAAGAGAAATGTAATCCCAGCATCGATTTTTCATGAATAGCAATGTTCACATCTGTCCCAGATCTAGTACCAACTTTTTCTGGCTCTAAAAAAAGGTACCAACTTTTCATGAATAGAAATGTTCAGATGTAACATGACTAGCAATGGGGGAATAACCATGAATCAACCGGATCTAGCAACAGTTATCACAACCACAGATCGAGCCGATTTGAGTTCATACCTTCGGTTTTGGGGGAGGAAGTCAGCCCAAAATCGACGGAGAGGAAGAAGGCCCGTGGATCCCGAAGCTGCCGCCGTCGGCCGGCCAGTCGTCGCCGAGGTCAGCAGTCCTCCTCGCCCTCTCCTCGTCGCCGCGGTGGCCTTCCCTTAGCTGCCGCGCCCGCGGGCCTCCTCGCGGAGGACGCGGTCCCCCTTGCCGTCCCTCGTCGCCGCGGCCGCCAGTGGCGAAGGCGAGACCTCTCTCGCCTGGGTGGAGAGAGAGGAGAGGGAGAGGTGGGAGGAGCGGCTTGGATAGGGCAGATATGGGAGTGGTGAGGAGGTGGCACGGTACGGTATACCTCAACCCGAGTCACGTGCGGTCACGTGAAGGGTGCGCTTCGCGTGGGACGGCCAAATGGGCGGCCCGGCCCGTCACATTAATCAGGCCGTGCCATGCTGGCCCGTCGGCTCGGCCATAAACCCAGGCACAGCAGGCTATGGTGACGGGCTGTGCTGGCCAGGCGGCACGTTTAGCCTTATGGACTAGTGTGGGCTATTTAGCCCATCTTGACTCAAAAATTTGAAAAATTGTATTGATTCGAAAAAAATGTATGAAAGTCAAAAAATAGTAAATAAAATTTGAAAAATGAATTATATACCCATAAAAAGACAAATATTGAGAATATAATAATGAGATTTATTATATTTAGATGGCTGTCTTGTTAAAATTTTGTTAAGTAAAAACTTAACTTAAGAAAGCTTTTGCGAGGGAAAAGGAGTACAATCCATAACTCTGCAGCACATTAAAAAAGTGAAAAATTACAATATTTGACGGTTACCGGTGTGTAACGGGCTATGTCTACCATTATCTAAATGGGTTGCATCGGGTTGTGCCATGACTGGGCCGTGTCATACTAGGCTCGATAATATATGTGTCATGTCAGGTGGACTGAGGTCATGATCCAAACACAATACGGTGCGTCGAGCTAAGTCACACGACCCGTTTAGGTGATGGCCTGTGGCATGCCTGGATCAGGCCAACAATATCGTACTTCGGACAGAACCAGTTGGTATGGCCAATTTGGCAAGTGGCAACCTCAACTAGCTCGTCTGAGAAAATTTGGAATAGTTAATTATTTGCCATCACAAAAGAGTGGTATTTTCATAGAAGGGAGCGACTAACGCGCCTACATTAGCGTGCTTGGCAAAACATGCTTCCCCTTCCTTGCATTTCCCTTGCCGACTACGATGTGCCCCTGCTTCCACCTCTTCCACCATCCTACATGCCGACTCTCTCTCGCTCGGCCCCCCTCGACTGCTGCCTATGCCCAAACAGCCCATCTCCCTTGCAACTTCCAGCACCACCCCCACGCCTTTACCGCCTCACCACCATTGGCCCAGCCCACCCTAACTCATCGCCATCTTCATCCTCCACCGATGCCACGACCACCCGCCTGCCCCTACTGGGGGGGCGCAATGAACCACTTCATAACTCTAGTGAACGCTTGCCTTAACCTCGTCGTTGTTTGCCGTCCGTTGCTAGCGAAGGAGAAGGTGGCACCCGTGGGGAGGAGGTTGTGGGGAACGCGTATGGATGCATGATGTGGGGAAGAAGAAGATGCGGGGGTCACGCTTGGGGAAGGTGGTAGCACATGGGAAGAAGCAGGGGCAGATCCACATCTCGGGTAGGGTAGGCTTCAGCCCGGGGTGTGGAAAAATATCTAGTGTATAGCCTGGGTAATATTTTTATGGTCTAGTCCAGATAGCCTAGATCATTCTACCACTGAGCTCGGAATGTAACTAAATTCTGGCTCCGCTACTGGCAAAAAGAAGGTGGTAGCGCGTACCAAAAAATATGCTACCACCGGCGGTGTACAAATGTTTTCCCAAAACAAATACCATCGTAAGATTGGTTTATCGATAGCTCGCCACTTCGCCCCGGTCAGTGCTAATTAACCAATGCGTCATCTCCTTTTTTACCCCTGCCCTCGTCAGTGCTAATTAATTAACCAATGTGCAATCTCCTTTTTACCCCTGCGCCCCTCTCTCCTTCTCTTATGAAACATCCCCATTATCATTTGTTAATTATTTAGTTGTAATCACTGTGTCGTGATTTAGAGATCGAATTAACCAGTGCGATCGCAAAAAAAAAAGTGACAACATATAGGATAAAACAAGCCAACAACTTGCGCACGCCCATGCACTTTCATCAACTTCACACAGTTTGCAATGCAATTCGAACGATATATCACTTCGCAGATTAGCCAACTAATGCAAGGAAGTCCTAAGAAAGGTTCAAGAATCGCATGATCTAGTAAAGAACCCGAGATATTTGGCTTACTTTGCAGAATTCGTCACTTCAAAGGGATCTCATTTCAATTCACATAATCGATTCACAGAACCAATTGCCAATCCAAGAATGTCCCAAAAAAAAAAGTTTCAAAGAATCAGTTCAAATGGGAGCAGGCCCGCCCGGGGGCGAGCGGGGCGGCCGCCCTGGCCCCCAAAACCCAGGGCCCCCATACACTAATATACATTGTATATGTATGAGTATACTAATACTATTTGGATCCGGCTCGACTTCTCATCTTCAGATCTTCTTTTCGTCAGCCGTAGGGAACTAGGGCGGCGCCGCGCCAGCACCATCAGTCCATCACGCCGCGTGGCCGAGGCGCCGAGCCGCCGAGGTTGGCCTGGCCGTCGCCCGTCTGCCCGTCTCTAGACGTCTCTCCAGTCCGCGCTACGTCCCCCAGCCGGTAAGCAATAGCGACCGAGCCGACGCGCCGACGCGCAACCACTTTTCGCCGTCGCGCGCGGCGCGACGTGAGCTCTGCAATTCTGCATGCATTATGCATACAAGGCCTACATGCTGCATGAATTCATGAATGCTGCATGAATGATCCGCTTTTCCCGCCATCCGCTTTGCATGGCCTGCATGCTGCATGAATGATTGATTGCATATGTGACATGTGAGCCAAATATTTCATATGCGTGTCCACATCTACTGTAGACTGTAGTTTGCATATTAGGAATTTTTTAATTAATAATTAGTGCTTTGTTAATTGTTATTTGTAATTACTAATTATACTATTGTTCTTTAAATTTTCAGTACTATGTCATCTAGAAAATATGCATCCGGCAGTGAAAAAAGAAAAAAGAGGAAACGAATAGATGAGTTGATAGAATCATAGAGGGGATCCATTGACAAATTTTTTAAAAGTAATACGAGCAGTTCAAGAAATCCTGATGAATTGGCGATAGTTGCTGTGGAGGAAGATGCTAATGTGAATCTAGAAGATGAGGGCCATACGGAAGACCATGTCAACATCAACACAGATGATAACAATGTGAGTGATCATGAGCACATATTTAATTCATCTGCTACAGAATCTGCTAGTTTTGATGAACCAGTATTTACTACAAATATTTATGATCCGATAAATTAGGGTAATCTTGATAACAAAGCAAGAGACATATTAGTGGAGAAGGGGCCTATAAGAGAAGAAAATATTGAATTTCCTTTGGAAGACAACTCAAGACATTTTTCGTACAGTCATTACTCTAGAAAAATGAGCAATGGAGAGGTACATGATAGAAAATGGTTAGTTTATTCAAAACACGTTGATAAGGTGTTTTGCTTTTGTTGCAAGCTTTTCAATTCTGATAATTGCAAGAGTTCATTGGGGCATGATGGGTTTAGAGATTGGAGGCATATCAATGAGAGGCTAAAAGAACATGAAGCTAGTGTCGAGCATATTTCCAACATGAATTCTTGGAATGAACTAAGAGTTAGATTGAACAAACATGAAACGATCGATAAAGAGCTACAACAGCAAATTACAAAGGAGAAAGAACGTATAAGGCAGGTTCTATTAAGAATAGTTGCCATTGTGAAATTTCTTGGCAAACGTAATTTGACTTTTAGAGGATTCAGCGAGCAACTTTATAATGATGTTAATGGTAATTTCTTAGCTTGTGTTGAGATGGTTGTTGAATTTGACTTGGTAATGCAAGACCACCTCAGACGTATTCAAAGCAAAGAGATTCAGTATCATTATCTTAGTCATAAAGTTCAGAATGAGTTGGTTTCTCTTTTGGCTTCTGAAATTATAAATTCAATCATAAAGACTATTAAAGAGGCCAAATATTCTTCTGTTATCCTTGATTGTACACCAGATGTGA